>OY987263.1:8020303-8507703 GCA_963920665.1 Straminergon stramineum
TGTTCTATAGTGCGTACATCTGATCTGTGTTCTCTAACATAGACAAGACCTTCAACCCGGACGATGATTCAGGGTCCTCCGTTCTGAGCGCGATTGCCGCAGCGGACTCCGAGCTCCCCGGAGCTTAGAGTCGGCATGCTAGATGAACGTCCCGCCCGGGCTTGCCTGGGTGGTGATGGACGGAGGGCGTTCTGACGGGTACACATCCAATTCCTTTTGCTCGCCTGGCTGCAAAGGTCAGTTTGATTTACGTACTCTGTGTTAGGCTTTCGTTTTTGCGCTGGGCGTGTTGGGTTCATGTACGTCTTGCGCAAGTTTCTGAGCAATGTTGTATTCTCATTCGCATCCTCATCTCTCATGCAGGCGAGGGCATACGTACTACGCAGCAGCTGACAACGGCCGAATCGATTGCCCCTTGGGCGTTGCTCTGTCGCCGTGGCTGCGATTCTCCCCCTGGTGCGGTGTTTCTCAAGTCCAGTCTGCCCGGTGCGTACACAACCAACCGCTCTGGTAACGACGGGGAGTGCTTGCTTGTTGTGGTGGGACAGACATCTGAAGAGGTTGGCGCACTCTATAGAGGTTCTGTCCTTGGCCATGCCCGATCGCTTTCCTCGTGCCTTGGGGAGCTGCAGCCAATTGCAAGACCTCGTCCAGCCCTCTCTACAGGTCAGTGCACTCTTCTACCTACTGTAGAGATCTTAGAATGCGTTCATCACTGTGAAATGAAGCGAGGGTGTCTCTTGACGCAACTCATGGTGATCGTGTGAATTGCAATTCATGCATTGATGCAGAGAGCTATTAGCGGACTTGTTTCTTTCCTGGTCCCTGTCGGTTGCATTTCAGGGGTTAGGGTTGAGATCTTGGGGTGCCTAAAGGAAACACATATGGGGGCATTGGGTTTTTCTACCGTAATTCGAAGTTCCTTTTCCTGGTCTTACACACTGTCGGTCGTGTATTAATTGTTTTATCGTTCGGGGATGCTGAGGGGTAGTGTATACCAATATTCGTAGTTTCTTTTTAGTCTCAAAATTCTCGGGCCACTTGCTTTCACTTCAGCTTCCATTATCGTCTACGTAACTTGCTTCCCAAATTGTCTTCGCAGCTGCTGCGCATCAAACAAGTGCTTTCAAATTTGTTTTAAGTGGAGTTGCAGCAGTCTTTTGGGCAAATAATTCGGCACTGCTTTTAATATTGAATTTGACACTGATTTCGACATGGATTAACGTCATGCATGCAAGACGCTAAAAGCCCATGCCAAAGTCATAACTGCAACAATGTTACGAGAATGAGCTTCCGGCACCTGGTTTGTGATCATATCTGTACTCATTTTAAGGATCATCATCACCTGGTCATTTGTAGTAGACCTAGAGTAGCCACTCAGCGAAGAAAATTATGGCAGGCGGAGGAGACGGCGATCATGCGTGCAGCATTCAAAACCTCTCAACATCGACGGCGCTAGGCTGGCTGCGTTTGAATAGGTAATACTTTCAGCTACTCCGAACATCATGGCCATTCTTCTCCGTCTCGACATCTTCGAGGCTCTAGCTGCAGCAGGTGAGAGTGACGGTTGATTCACCAAGGCGGTCACGACGGCGAAGCTCATCGACGCCACGTCCTCCGGCAGACGAGCTGCGTCGCTTCCGGCTCGTCCCGATCGGAAATTTCTCCGTGAAGGAGGCAGGGAACGGCCTCATCGTAAACTTGATCCATTGGGTGCAAGACACCCTCGAGTACGCGCTCTAAGAATCACCTGCAAGACTTCGTAGCTGACAACACCCTCACATTATTTGCAAGAGCGAATGGTGGATTGAACCTGTGGGAATACAGACGAGGGATACAAGATTAATGCATACTCTCCACAAGAATGGCATGTTGCGGCTTGTTACCTGTAGTGAAGAGACTAATTCGTAAATGCACGCTCAAATTTGCAATTGATATTGCACGACTGGGACGATGAGAGCTGCTACCGGATCGAGAAAAAATGTTTCCAAGGCGTTGCCGACACACGGGAAAGTGATTGCTGTTGACAGCAACGGATTCGAAGGCGGCGATTCTCTGCCCTTCCAATTCGACGTCTGCATGATGGAATCATTCGGCTCCAATGTGCCAGAGCGAACCGAGTGGGAGGTGCGGGAGCAGGGATTGGATGAATGGATTCCAACATCTCAGCGTGATCTGCAAAGCAGACATCCTCAGCATTAATGAGTTACGCAAAACTTCAATTGGCTTCTTGTCCGTCATTAGAAGGTCATCCTCTGAGGATTGTGCCAAATGGTGTAAGCTGTCCTTTCAGATACACCACACAACCAAATAAGAGATTCGAAACTCACATTTGAATTCCCACATTAGCCTATTTACAGTTGAATCCACAATAGAATTTGGTACTGCGACGGTGTTCTTCAGAACAAAGTAGGTGAGGAAAGCTGCGATCACGCAGTCCACAGACAAACTCGGCTTTGCAAACGGACAGAGAATTTTTAAAGAGAAAGGGTGGGGTCATACGGTGGTAACCTCTATTCTTAATATCTAGTGTTAAGGTTTAAGAAACTCGAATACACGGACTCCCTCGTCGAATGCACGTCGCAAAACGCGACTGCGTATGTGCTCGGTGACACTCGCAATCATCTCAAACCGAACTTCCGTACATTCACAGTTCGCCAAAAGCTCCAGACGATTTCCCGGTACCCAAGGATGGCATCTCGTATGGACTCCACAGGTTGGACGATTCGCAAGCCGCTCGTAACGAAGGCTTCTATCCATGTCTCTCGGGATTGCCAAGATGGCATCACTTCGCGGATAGGAATTTCGTCTTCTTCACAGACCTCGATGACAAGCTGGCAGATCACGCCAGGAAACACTCCATCGCCTAGAGCTGCTGTCTACACCTCCACACCAGGAATCATTGCCACGACAAAGAAGTTCGTAACCGAACCTTCCAGAAGTCCATCCCCATCGTTGGACAACAAAATCTCGGTTGCACCAACAGGCTTTGCCTTCTCCAATGATTCTCGGGCGCTTGCCCACGCGGAGTATTTGGCAAGGGGGAGGGCACGCCCAGAACCTAGCATTGCTACTTGCGCAGGGGAGGGCGTCGATCTTGCGACGTAATTCGACAAGTGAAGACTCACGTTCCAGCTGAGCCTGGAAGAATGATCATCGGGGGAAACCAGAATGGTAACGCTGAGCTCCTCCCCAGATCGTCGCATAGGAATTGCTCTCTGGAGCCCAACCTGCCATTGCCAGTCCAATCTGACACACAACTCACGCCCTTCGCTCTAAAATACAATGCACATTGACTCTAAACCCTGTCCGAGTGAAAAAAAACTTCCTGCTTTTCATTTAACACAGCAATCAAAGACTAAACAATTCAAACGATCTTCTCAAATTCCGTCAAGATAAACCAAAACTCAATCCCGCACGTTGTATCACAGAGAATCCCAACCAAGGCACCCCAAGATCTCAACCCTAACCCCTGAAATGCAACCGACAGGGACCAGGAAAGAAACAAGTCCGCTAATAGCTCTCTGCATCAATGCATGAATTGCAATTCACACGATCACCATGAGTTGCGTCAAGAGACACCCTCGCTTCATTTCACAGTGATGAACGCATTCTAAGATCTCTACAGTAGGTAGAAGAGTGCACTGACCTGTAGAGAGGGCTGGACGAGGTCTTGCAATTGGCTGCAGCTCCCCAAGGCACGAGGAAAGCGATCGGGCATGGCCAAGGACAGAACCTCTATAGAGTGCGCCAACCTCTTCAGATGTCTGTCCCACCACAACAAGCAAGCACTCCCCGTCGTTACCAGAGCGGTTGGTTGTGTACGCACCGGGCAGACTGGACTTGAGAAACACCGCACCAGGGGGAGAATCGCAGCCACGGCGACAGAGCAACGCCCAAGGGGCAATCGATTCGGCCGTTGTCAGCTGCTGCGTAGTACGTATGCCCTCGCCTGCATGAGAGATGAGGATGCGAATGAGAATACAACATTGCTCAGAAACTTGCGCAAGACGTACATGAACCCAACACGCCCAGCGCAAAAACGAAAGCCTAACACAGAGTACGTAAATCAAACTGACCTTTGCAGCCAGGCGAGCAAAAGGAATTGGATGTGTACCCGTCAGAACGCCCTCCGTCCATCACCACCCAGGCAAGCCCGGGCGGGACGTTCATCTAGCATGCCGACTCTAAGCTCCGGGGAGCTCGGAGTCCGCTGCGGCAATCGCGCTCAGAACGGAGGACCCTGAATCATCGTCCGGGTTGAAGGTCTTGTCTATGTTAGAGAACACAGATCAGATGTACGCACTATAGAACAGATCCTGTTCAAGTATAGTCGTGCTAGAAAGAGAGCCAGCGGCTTCAATTATACCCGACCGCGGATGAACCGACTAACGATATGGGGTAATTACCTTGCAGTACTGGATGGGACACATTGAAGCTTTTTCTTTCTGGGGGATTCTGTACCACTGTAGTGCTTGGGACCAGAACCCTAAGTTAGACTGACTCAGCGAACTCAACTGGGTAAGCTGAACTCGGATCCACCCAAACGGATGCCTGCATCCAGAACTGAGATGAGATGAAATCTTACTACTAGTAACTTACTTATGGGTTGTTTGTTTGGGGGGGGGGGGGGGATGCGGACTTTGAGAAATCCACAAGTTCACTCTTTCTTACAGGTATTGTGTGCTTAAGAAGGTCATAAGAATGAAGAATACACTTTTGTCAGTTCCATCGAGATCCAACACTAATGAAAACAGGAAGACATTTCATAACTACAGACATTCAACTGAAACATTTCAAAAGCTTGCAAGGAAATCAAGTGCACTTAGTTTCTTGGGAACACTTCAAAGAGCTCCCATGGATGCAACAAGGGAAAGAAAAGAAAAGGGGGGCAAGAAGAAGATAGACGGGAATTGAGATATGAATTCTCAAACTTAGGTGGGCACTTCATGGTAGGATTGGTGTTGGGTAAGTATCGAAACTCATGTTTGAAATCCTAACAAAGACTACTTGAGAAAGTAGTTTCAACAAAGGTTCCTTGTAAAGTTACATCAAAAATTATAAGACGTCGAATATTCCTAGCACTTTTACATTCAAAGATCACTCTAGCAATTGATGCCTATATTAGTACACGTATTTTTAAAATTTTTGTGGTATTACTTTGTGCAATGAAATTACTATCCAAGTATCCATTATGAACACAAAATTATGAAGAATGGATATTTTTTATTTTTTTTAAGAATTATTTGGCAAGCTAGTCGAAGAGGATGAAATGGCTAGTTTGTTGAAAAATCTTGGCATGGTATCTCTCTATCCAAGATGAATGTACATTTCTTGAAGAAATACATGAATTAACATCCATATTTTGCAAGTTTCCACTCATGCCTTGGGATGTAAATAACTTCACCACTCTAGCCAATATTGCTTCTTGCATTGCCCAAAATAGAATTTGAAAAGACTTGGATTCAACCATCTCCTAGAGACCTCAACCCCTAGAAATAGTTGGATTAGAAATTGACAAATATTTACAAAACTACTAGAAATCATCATTCTCTAGGGCAAGGGCTAGTAATTGGATTTTATGCATTTTTTGTAATTTATAATTGTAGGATCCTATTCTTGACTATTATGAAGGTTACATTTTTTTTTTTAAATTTGGAATATGAAGGCAATACTTGCATGATAATATATCTTACAAAGTGGAACAAGATGCTTTTTCAAGACTAACCATGTTTTTGACAATGTTGCTTTGTTGGGCTTTCAAGCCTTCTATCTCAAATTCTCTATGCATGAAAGATTAAGGGACTTCATATTTGAGTAGAGCCTCAAGTTAGGAAGAATCATGCAAATTTTCAAAGTAAAGTAATGTTTCTCTTGGCTTCCCCAAGTTTGAGCCCAAATCAAAAAAGCACATGACTTTTTTTAATATGTCCAAGCATAAAGACTAACATGGATGAAATCCCTTGGATAGTATGCTATACCGGGATTTAGCTTGATTTATTACCCTTAGCTAAATGGGCATTCAACATGGCCATTTGTTATCTATCCTTTGGCATCTACTCCTTTCGATTCACCATTTTAATTTCTTTTTGAGCTACTTTGTGCATTTAAATTTTTTTTGTATTGCTTCATCTACTTTTGTGCCATTTTATCTTGCCTTCTTATCTCTTGTCATTTGTTGTCCATCCTTGGCTCCTCGATGGTGCTAATTGATCTCTTGTAGTTGTTTGTTGTAAATTTTAATTAATAAAAATAACTTCAATAGAATTCATACTTTACGCTCTATTTTTCCATTATATATCACTAAATTTTTGTTGTTTTATTTCTTAGAAATGAAATCACTCTTCTTCAATAAGCCATCAAAATTTCAAAGTATTTTGTGCAAATATGAAAACGAAAAAGACCTTATGAAGGAAAGATAAAAAAGGGTTATATTAATTATACAAAATACCAATTTGAAAATTGCATCCTAGATATATTCTAATGCAAAACATCATAATTGAAAACTATTTTCTACATCATCCATTATAATTTTGAATCAAGGTTATAGGCCTTAAACTTCAAATTACAATGTATTTTTTTATTTTTTGAAAGCTTTGAAAGCTTTTAGATGGAGTAGAAACTAGCCTTTATTAATTACAATTAATTAGTTTTGATGGTAAGCAAAAGAATCATTTTGAATGTTGTAATCAAGGTTTTAGATAAAAAAAGTCAAAATCCACTCCTTGGACACTTTTCGTCCTAGTCAATGTTTCAAGGCTTATTCCATTGGAATCCCATTACAAGTATTCTGCAACTAATAAATTTGTGCATAGGTGATTAATTCATGCACATGTGATTGATTCATGCACTATCCACCACTGAGCTGATTTTGACATAACTTAAAATTTAAAATGAGAATGTTGAGTGATTTGAAAATTTTTAAATATATGATTTTTCAGAATTGCAATAATGATCCACATATCAAAATGGATGGAAATTTTATTACATGGATTCAAATTTGATCATATAAATAGAAAATTCTTTAGATGGATGAAGATTTTGAAATTTCAGAAAATTCAAATTGGAATGTTGAAACCTAGGTAGGCTTCAAAATATTTCATTTGTCATTGTTGAAATTGACCATGAGAGGGTAAAGTAACTATACCTAATTTCGACCCCTATCTAAAAGCAACCCCTATAGATTCTTGCCTAAAATGTACACCTACTATTGATGACAATCTAGGGTCAATTTTTGAAATACCTATTTTCAACACTTTGAATATTCCTAGTTTATTTGAATGGTGTCTAAAAAATGCATTCTAAGAAAATCTAAAATTCCCTTTTGACAACCAATAAGACCCCACAAATAATTTTTTAATATAATAATGGAAACCATGCTGAATTGTTGATTTGTGTGATTTTAGGTGTAGTTACCTTAGCAAAATTTTCAAATTGAAGTAACCAATTGGAGCTTGCTTGAGCAATGCATTATCTCCTAAATGCTTCGATGTCTATTTTGTGGATGATGAATAGATTGGAACTGTAGTTTCATCCTCCTAACTACTTGGATGAAATTTTTTCTAATTTGTGGAGATATATTATCAAGTTGTTGTCCTATCCAAGGGTTGGATTTGGTGTTACTAGAGTCCATATTTTTCTAAAATTACAAATGTGCAAGTATGTCAAGTGGTCAAACTACATTGACTTTAGTTCAAAATTGGATTTGCCATAATGAGGTCATAGATTTGAAGAACATAAATTTTCAAAAAACCACCATGTGAAGAGAACCTCATTTCAAATCCAATCCAACAAATTTTACTCAAAAAATGATAAAATTTTGCTTGCAATCGAATTTTGAAGGAATTTTGAAATTTCTCTTTCAAAATTTATAAAAAAAAGATTGGTGATAGCATTGGTAAATCTAACCATATATATGAAACCTGAAAATCAAAATCTACAACTTTTCTTTCTATACCAATTCCAAAATATGCTTCCAAGTAGTGCTTTATAGTGATTTTTCTCAAATCATCAATTTTGGAGATGAATCTAGGCATCTAGGGGTTATTGAATTTATTTTTGACCTCCGGAGATTCAAGAACCTTGTTCAATTACATGCATTTTAGGTGGATAGGTAAGTTTACTAATGTAGAGTTCATGTCCCTAAAAAAGGACAACATGTAGTAACTATGTGACTTGCACTTAATACTAAATTTATGTTGAAATGTGAGTTATAAGGTGAGTACCCCCAAACCACTGCTTTTAGCTATTGTCTCTAGTTATTATAATTAGATTAGTCAATTTTTCTTATTTTTTTATTGGCAAATGAAAGGACACAACAAAGAATGTCACATTTGGATACTATATGCAAAAGTTTCAAAGGAACAAATGGTGGTCTAGACCTATAAAAATTTCCTCCACTAACTTAGGTAAGGAATTGATTTTAGAGATGTACATATAGTGAAGATGGCAGATTAGGGTAAGTGGTCCATTTGGAGTACCCAACTTAGTGTATACATGGGTCCATAAACATCAATTGGGACAAATGCACTACTTTTACTAAGGTATAGTTACCTAACATTTTCAAAGTGAAGTAATGGATTGCACTCACCAAAATTTAAAAGAAATATGATTGGTTTCCTATAGATTGTTCACAACCCAACAATTGGCAATGACATGGACCAGCATTTCTCCAAATTGCTCCCTAACATTCTTTGCAAAGCTAAAGCTAAACTCCAAATTTAACACCTTGCTAAATAAATATTTAAACTAGTCCTATTTTGTGATTGTCTATTTTTTATATGCTTTTCCAATTTGGAATTAATTTAGTCTTCAAGTTGGAATATGAATTCAAATTTGATGCTCTAGTGGAAAATAATAAAGTAATGTATTTTCTTACAAGGTAAAATTTTGAGCCAAATTTTAACCTTGTCTTTCTAATATTGGCTAGAGTGCAATTAGAGCTACATCCAACAATTGGGCTATTTTGATGTTGTTCATACCATATTCGTGAACTTAATAGTGTTATTTTTTACTAAGGAGAAGACTTTGAGCCAACTCCACCCTTACAATAACTACTATAAGGAAATTTAAAGTTAAGGCTAAAAATTCGACTCCTGATATTCCTTACACTAGATTGTGGACATGTAACCCTTTAAGAACACCGAATTAGGCATTCTTGCACTTGGCCAAGTGCATTAACCGTATGTACTACTATTCACTAAAATAATGTTTTCACAGAAATTGGGCCCCCACCCCCTTTTTTTCTAAAACAACTCCCCCTCATTCTTTTGTGTTCTACTTCAATTATGCATGAAATTTTTAGAGAGGGATTCATTTTTCAATACTTCTAAGTACAACAAGTAGGAATTTGTGTTTCATTCATTTTCATTATTTTTGTTGTTCCTTTCTTTTAGTCACCAACCACTAGATAATGCAATTCTATCAATATTATACTCTTTTAATGCCAACATCACTTGAAAAGCAAAAAATCACTATAGCCATTGAAAAATTTATTTAGAAAACTGAAATGAATTTGAAGGATAATCCACTACCTTTTCATTTCTAATATACAATCCACACAACACAAGAGAATACCACTCCAACGTCTCCAAACACTTTGCCTACAAAATAAGAACTTGTGTACTTCCACACACTCTATACTACCGTCTCATGTACCACTATTAATATTTAAGGACTATAATGTTGCATCTAGTGTTCCCAACACTCGTGTGGATGATTGCGTCAAGTCTTCTGTTTCCCCTCCACCAACTACCTCAGTTTGTTCGACTACAGTTGGTCCACTTCTCAAACTAACTGGGGGTGGAGAGGCATACTCCAATGCCCTGTCCACCATCACACTCACTATGGGTGTTGATACCCCCTCTGAAAAAGACAGTAATTCAATAGATTCTTCCAAAATAGAAAAAGCCCAATGAAAAACGTAATGTCCTTCA
Organism: Straminergon stramineum; assembly: GCA_963920665.1. Taxonomy (NCBI): domain Eukaryota; kingdom Viridiplantae; phylum Streptophyta; class Bryopsida; order Hypnales; family Calliergonaceae; genus Straminergon; species Straminergon stramineum. Next base: position 8,030,239 of record OY987263.1, read on the forward strand.
TTTTTTGTCCGAACAAATTTTATGTTCTCCCTACTGTAAAAATATCCACCCTCACCCGGAGTCAAGCTCATAGAGTCTAGAGATGTGAATGTTGACAATGTCGACATGGGTTCTGTTATGGCTAGTGTACCTTCAAGTTCTTCCACATGAACTTAAACATCTGTTGTTGCTATCGGTATATCTTCAAGCTCTCCCATATGAACTTAAACATCTGCTACTGCTGTTGGTACATCTTCAAGTTCTCCCACATGAACTTCAACATCTGCTATTGCTACTAGTATATCTTCAAGCTCTCCTATATGAACTTCAGAATCCGCTGTTGTTGCCGGTATATTTTTAAGTTCTCCCACATGAACTTCAACATCTGCTATTGTTGGTATATCTTCAAGCTCTCCTACATGAACTTCAACATCTGCTACTACTGGTATATTTTCAAGCTCTCCCACATGAACTTCAACATCTGTTGTTGTTACATTCTCCACATCATTCTTCTGTAATGTTGGAGAATAATTTGGGTCTTCTTTCATTTTCTGCAAGTCTTCTTGGTCTATGTGGAAGTCACTTTCCACATCAGTGTCAATAGATCCCAAACTTAAGCCATGACTATGTAAATCATCAGAGTTTGTTTGCTCAGAGTCATTATCACCTCCGCTTGATGATGAAGCTCCAGAATCAATTGCAGTCTCTTTTCCTTTTCACTTCTTTCTTTCTATTCCTTCAACTATGTCTTCTGCATTCGAGGAATCGCTTGATGATTACATTACCCTCTCAAACCTATCACGTGGTATACTCGTTCCCGCTTCAGAAAGATCATAATTAGGCAATCTTTCTCTTGTACTCAACAATTGCGAGGATCTCCATTCAATTGATGTGTTGACGCTATTCACCATGACCACTTTATCTCCATACATCAATTGTAATGTATTGTATACAAATTGTTTGCGTGTTGTTCTGCCTTCCATGATGATAACTTCGTTACCCACAAACCCATTCTCTAAAATCCCGGGAATTGCCATTGTAATGCCCAATGTTACCAACCTCCAATTCCTAAGAAGATACATCTACATCATCCTCTTCAACTCCATTGGTGTCCTCTCACCTTGTCATTGGCTCGTGGTATCACTTCTGTGCTCCAAGTGTCTTAAAACACCACATCCAACTCCTCCGTGCTTTGAGGAAGGTTCTCCATAGGCCCACATTTTGTCGGATATTGCATAATTACAACAATGTCTCCCATTGCTTGCATTGCACGCTGGAGTTGTTCACCATGGCGTAGATCATGGACATATGATGAAATGGTTTTTCTTTTAAATATCCATGAACCTTGCAAGTAGTGATAATTCTTGGGCATGGCCATCCTTGATTGTATTGCTTCGTCAAAGTATACACCTGGTGGGAATAGGAAAATAGCAGTCCACCTAGAAATTGAAGACATCCAATTCTGAATTTGATGCATCACCTTGTTGTAGTCTTTGCTTGACCACTCCTCATCTACCCCTTCTGAACCTCCACGTCTGCAATCGAAAATCCATAAACAAGGTTTTCCTAGTTCCATGTAATCATCCTCGAAGAATCCTCCTCTATACTTCATGTACACTGATTTTTCTCTCTCTTGTTGCTGCCCTATCAATAGTGTGACTTGCCAATCCCATCGAGCATTACTAACATCCTTAACATCTTGATCATAGCCAATATAACCTCTACGACCTGCTTTGATATCCGTAAAGTGTTGCTTGACAAATGCTGGGATTAAATAATCAATACAGCTAAGTGAATGAACCGTCTTCATAGTTCGAGAACACCACAAAGTCTTGGAATCGGTGTCCAATGTCTTCTCCATTGAAGTGAATTATCTTCCTCCCTTAGATCCATACTTGCTTACATCTATTGCCAAAAATTCATCCATAGAGAATGGATTTTCATCCTGTGCTTGCACCATCAAATAATGAATTTGATTCCTCACTGCATCTTTTCGTTGTATACGATCCACTACATATGCTATAGTACCTTTCAAGGGATTTGGAGATGTTGCGTTATTGAAATAATATTCCTGTAAAGGTCGACTTCCATCAACCACATCCTTTGTTGCCATTCGTTTTACCACACGTACATAGGTCTCCTTGGAGACTCTACTCAAAGGTCTCAAGTACGTCTTCTCCATCCTCTTCCTTTTGGGATTTCTATCCACTGTAACATCCAAATTCCGCTCTCTTACTATTTTCTTCCACTTGTCCTCTACCTTCTTGCTGAAGAACAATTTTCCTTCTACAAAATCTCTACATACCTGCAATATTGCCTCATACAATTCTTCGTCTTCATTCCATGCATGCCTTGTGTAGTCGATCATTTTTTTGGACAACTCCCCCAACGACATACGTTGCGGTAAATCTTGACTCAAGTGCAATGCACTAGTTGCCATTGTTAATGCTTTCGCTCAGTATGCATCATTGACTCATGCAGCAATACTAGGACTTCTACATGCCTTCCAAAATGCAACGTCAAATTCACAAGCAACACCTTTATGACTAAAAGAAACCTCTATGACTTGTCTCTCTCCTTCATCGTTGGTACTCTCATAATGATATGCAATTGGACGAAGTGTGATTGCACTCATTCCTTTAGCTTCAAAACCTCTTAGACACTCATACATCTCTATCACTTGCCATTCCATAAGCATCCTGTGGTTTGTCTCTGCATTCAATATGTTGCGAATATTATCAATGTTTGCATTGAAAATTGTACCTTGCTGTAGTATTTATTTCACTCGGGAGCAAAACCCAAGGAAATACTTAGTGGTGGTTCTTTAATTACAGGAATAGTCAAATAGTCTATCATTTTGTATCTAAGGTCACTTTTATGTAGGGTTAATATTCATTTTTATAAATGAAAGTATAAAAGTTCTTTATTAATGTGTTTATGCTGTATGAATGTATTCTCCGTCCTAACCTATACGAATACCAGTCCATTAGCCATGAAAAATTCTATAGACCTACAGTTACAGTCTTATACTAGAATTCTAAATGTCAAATAGTTTAGGATATGTCAAATAGTCATGGCTCTTGTTCTATCAACTTAATTCAACCCACAGTACATATTTGTATAAATACATCTTCATTAATTACTTCTTCTATTTTAGTGGAATGTCAATTAGTTCAATAACTATTTACTAGCTTAATTGCTAAATGCAATATGCAAATATCACAGTCAGTGATGTCAATTGGTCTCAGTATGCAGAGTATGCAAAGGTAAGAATTGAATCCTTTGATTCAGATCAAATAGTCATTTCCATTCTTTCTTTAGTTCACAGTTTTAGTATGTCAATTGGACCAAGTCCTACAATGCACATTTACAATTTAAAAATATTTTTATCTACTTTGTCAACTAGTCTTACTATACTAATTCATTGTTGATCTCATCAATCTCAAATAGATGGTCAATTGGTCCAGAATTCCCACACAATATTAACAAACCAATTACACAAAAATTCTATCTATGGAAAATTGTCAAATTGATCAAGTTTCCTTATTAAATCACAGTAAAGACACAAAATTGCGCTCCTTACTCCTGCACTTATTGAACTCACAACTTATCAATTCGTCACATCACTTTAACCATAACCAATTGACTATTTGCCTTCCTTTAATCTAATTATATTGTAAATTATTCCAATATAAATTCCCACAAACAACTTGACTACAATGACAACCCAAACTATATTGAGAATCAGTCAATTAGTCATATTTAATATTTAGTTCTTTCAACCAAATAACACCATAGATAATCCTCAAATCTTAGTTATAACTTTAAACATCATTATTTGACAATTAGACCAGAGCCCCACATGGATACAACTTAACAATCACAGACTTTTCAATTTCCAAACTCCTCCAGTCTATTTGTCACAGATAATGACGAGCATAACACCGCTTGACTACTTGACCATTAAGTCTAACATAACTCCGCCATTCACTGGCTCTAGTCTATTCGACACTCTTAACACCCATCTTTGGTTGCTTAACAACAATAATTTATTGTCGAATTGACCCTCATAAGCTAGAAAACTTGAATATTTTACATACTGACTATTTGATTCAGTTGTAATATAGACCAATCATTGGTTAATATATTTCAATAAATAAGTTCTTTGACAATTTGTTTATCACCAAATAATAATAATTCCGCCAATGACTGGCTTAACCTCACTTATAGACTTTAATTACTAAGACAATTGGAGTGCATCAATAGAGAATTATTCTTTGGACAATTTGACACAAATCAAAAACACCAAAGTGAACTTTCACTATAAGTTTTATTTAGTTAGTCTCACTTACCGTCCATTAGTCTTCACTATTTGTGCCTCGAAGCTCTTGTCGATTTGTCCTTCCGCTCATCCGCAAACTACTCGACCTCAGTTCGCCACCGCAGTCACAGATAATTTGATAGTCACCGTTCTCATTGAACTCCGATCCATCCCCGAATCAACAATATCTCTCACTGGCTAATAGACATGCTCTCAAATATAATCCAATCATTGGCTATAAAAGACAATTTGATATACAAAAGAAAGGAAGAAAACTAAGGGAGACAAAGCCAATCACTGGCAATTGCTCCAATCAAAAGAATAACGTAAGCCAATCCCTGGCTAAAAGAATCACACACACGACTTTAAGACAAATAGACACATTTATATTAAAAGAACTGCACAAGTACAAAATTGGCAATGCAATCACAGCAAGCCTAAAAGAGAGAGAGAAAAACGGCAGTCAATTAGTCTTATACATTTTCTTGATTGTAACTAACTGAGGCTAACCGCCTAGTCTATTAGTCCTTAACTGACTTCACTAACCCTAACTGGTCATCTATTAGTCATTCCGATAACTACTTGTCTATTTGTCTCGGTTCACACTTCATTTCCATTCCTAATTACTTTAACTTGTTTAATTGTCTTTATCTTCAAAAAGCTCTAAATTTAACCAAAAATTTTATCTACACTTGCCCCCATATATATCCCACCTTGAATTCAAGCTCTGTCAGAAAAACCACTAGTGGTTTTGCTACACTTCATAATGCTACACTTGTACATGCTTGCTCAAACTCTTCCTCCGTAGAATCATCATCATCCACTTCATGACCTCCATCATTGCCTTGAAGAGGATGCCCACATGTTGCTGCTCTTTGACGATGTCTCTGAACTACACTATGAGTGTGTATGCTCTGCTCCTCTTCAATCCTTGCTTCCACTGTACGAAGCCTTTGCTCTTCTTCTGGAATGTCCTCCAATCTAGAACGATGTTGGATTACACCTCGACCCCGTCCTCTTCTAGCACCTCGTCCTTTGGCAACACTAGATCTTCCAGCATTCGTATTAGACATCATACCTCCAGTCCTATTTGTTTGTCTTCCAAAGCCAACTCTTCTAACTCCTAATCCTAATCCAACTTCTGTAGTTCCCCTTGGAGCTCCAACATCACTGTCATTTATAATTCTTGGGGCACTCTGTTGTTCATTGTATACATGCGCTTCAATAATACTTTATTGTAGTTTCATAGATTCTTCTCTAAGCTCCTTGTCCGTTGATGGTGGAATAATCGATGCATTGCCTTGTGATAATGCCTCCTTTGGCCTTACAGTTTCATTCTCCCTTGAAGGCTCAACTATAGCATTTGCTTTTGCTGATACAAGACACTAATGATGGGTTCTTTGTCTTTCAGAAACCCCCCTTCATCTAAATGACGTGCACTTTGTTCTTCGATAGCAGCACGCTTTCTATTTCATTTAGCCATTGGAATCCAATTGTCTTTCAAAGGAGTTGCATAAAGTTGATATAAATCATCCGTATTCTCAGGTTCCCTAGGGGAGGACGCTCATGAGCAACAGCTGGGTCAATCATTTGAAGCTCCTCATAACTTCGAATCTCCAAATATCATCGACGTGCTTCAAATAATTGCTCGGGGGTAGAGCTCTTGAATTTTTTAATAGATTCTTCTCTTGGAACCTTCAAGTGATCATCCATACTCTTCCAGAATTTCACCAATGTCTTCAATCCATGAATAAGAGATAGAATAAGAACAAGCTTTGGTGGAATAGGTGCCATCATGAGTTGCTTCCTCAGTTTGTACTTTTCAAATACTGAGTCAATGTTGGTTACTACCATTGTGAGTCCATTATCAACAGTGCCTGCGAGGCTCTCAATGACTCCAAATGAGGTTCCTAGAGCACTCCAATATCGCCCTACTTCAATTGGAAAGTCAGTGATCCATAAAGATGGCTTCTCTGTACCATTTGCTACAATCCACCATCCATGCTCCAACCACTTCGAATGAACCTTTGGTGCCATGATCTTCTACACATAAAAGGAAAGGTGACATTAAAAACTCAAAAGATTATTTGAATACTTGAAACAACAAAACAACTACTATGAGAGTATTTGGATAATTTGTAGTGATTTCTATGAGATTCTCAAATTCTAACATACAAAATACAATATCCAATTACTATGTTTTTCTATTTGTCAAGAATTACAAGCAAAGTTTTTAGGAACTATATGGATGTAAAGTTGGAACTTTCACACCAAGTTATTAAAAAAACATCTAGACATTCAATACTAACAAATATGAACTCAATGTTGACCTTGACAGTTAAAATAGAAGAACGTCGAATTTAAATGAGGTCATAGTACATGATAACCTTTCACTTAAACAAATCAATCCATGTTGGTGCATCTCACACTCCACTATTACATGTCCATTGACAATAATATGGTACGCTACATGCTTCAATTCCTTAGGTAAAAGTACTACCACTACTCCCATCTATTTTTCATTCATTCATTTCAACGTTGGCTACATTTGTTAGAACACATTTGATTGTGAAATTCTTTTTTAGTACTTGTAAGTACTCCTTACTATTCCCATTTTTATAGAAATTAATCATAAAACATTACACAATTCAATGCAAAATGCACATGACACTGTGTTATGTTGTGAAATAAAACAATTACACAATTAGGGCACATTCCATGAAGATGCATTTTTTTTTCCATAAAAAAATCATTGCCCATTAATTGTCATAATGAAATACGTTGAACTTTGAAAAAATTATAAAATACAATTTGGCATACAAGAAAATTCATATTTATGCTTTCTCTACTGTGTCAAAAAAAATTCTATTGATGCAGTACCTACTTCTATGTATGCCTTACTTGTTGACTGAAATTTAATTAGCTTTTTATAAACAAATATACTAATAACTACATGCAATCTTCAAATTCAAAAATGAAGACATGACATTCTGGAAAATTGCAATTCTATGTCCTATTTAGTAGTAATTGAAAAAAGAATTGAACTGTCCTTCAAAGAAAAAAGCATTCATTCTTCATAATTTTCAATGTTCTGACTATAAACTTTCGAAAACGCTTCTACCCAATTCTCTACTACTCCATTGCAAATTCATATACTCTTATATGTTTTTGGAAATACAAATTTAGAAGCACATCCCCTCATACTTCAAATTACGAATTCCAATGTTCATTTCTAAATTAAAATATTGAACAACTATGTATTGTACTCAAACTTAGAGCAATACCATTCCATCTTTAAAATTGACTCTACAGAAAAAAATTAATTTGAAGTACCTTATGCACGAGTGTTCGTTGCTCTAGAAACGGTCAGTTGCCACACAACATGCGAAATCCTGCCGGTACTTCTCTATGATTCCTTCCTTGATCCCATTCATGCTTTCTCTACAAAGAAAAGACATAGCCTCATTCAATATACACATTTCTAGCATTACTTCCCATATTGGCAATGAATTAAAGAACCAAAGGAAATCCTATATGAAGTCCCAAATCTTTCCTACTACATAATTGCCTTAAAGAATTGCAATCATCTCTAATTTCCAAACCATACATTGCAAATTTTGTATATGACAATGTCAGAACACACACTTCCTAGAGGTGAGGAAAAATTTGAAGTATGTAAATGGACAATAAGTGATGAAAAAAACAATTACAAGTACTAAGTTACAAGAGGGACTATTTATACAAATCTTCTTTGCACTTCTCTTGCACTGCACTTATGAACAAGTGTCTTATGCTAGTGTCTAGAATTTGGGTTACAATATATTTGTACACAATTGCTACTATAGTCGTTGTGTGTCTCTTTCTACGTTAGTTCTAAGTTCAACAAAAAATAACTTTCATGGAAGACACGGACTAATTTCCACCAATAAGGCAAGAAAATTACAATTAATGCACAAAGTAAGACTCTTGTCCTATGTGAATAATGAATGGCGAGCTAAACTACCACAATTCTTTTATGAAGACCATGAAACTATAGTATGGACTATGAAGCATGTACAAAAATTTTCTTAGTTTTTTGGCAACAAATGGAAGGACTTTCATTGCACCAAATATTCAAAATAATCAATCATCATATGCCCATGTACTCAATTAATTCAAAGAAAGTTTATGTAGTTCTAAAAATTGGATTTTGTTTCTAAAACCACCACCTTGTACAAATGAATGATGAATTGTCAAGTCTTTCTATAAAACTTTATTCCTTCACATCTATAGCCACCCATCTATTAGAACTAATGTATTATTTAAAATGATCTAATTGAAGAAATTATCACGACTGCTACTATGGCCGCATTGGCTGGTGACAACAACACGTAATTCATTTGCCCATTTTGCAAAGAATTGACATAAGTACTTTGAAACACAGAACATGACAACCGCCAGATAAACAAAAACCAAGCTTCCCCCAATTAACTAAAACCAACCAAATTATGTGCAAATTTAACATACTCCCTTCCAATTTTATCAATCAATCAGGTAATAAGTTATACAATATTTAATTACAGAAAGATGTTTTCATTAGTTTGACATTAGTGCTTCACATCTTGAAAATTGACCATTTGTCATGCCTAGTTCTCATTCAAAATTAGGAGCACAACACCAACGATCCTAGAATAGGTTAAAGGAAATTAGCCAAATGTTCAATTTGAGAAGATTGCTTCGAATTAAACAATGAGGGCATAAAAAATAAAGTAGAAATTGAACGAAGTTCAGCTAGTCATGGAATCATTGCATAGCTCTCAATTAGCTTCAAAGGCTGCTACTAGTAGCCACAACCTTTTTCTAGTACGTCAATACATAGAACAAATGCAATCCCTGCAGTGCATGCGTGCTAGGGTGCAAACTAGCTAACACTCTCCATTGTAATAATCTACTCCATTTGAACTTCGTACATAAACAGTTACTTCTATTGTTAAGCCCCATCAGGGGCCAAGTTAAAGGGCACATGATAGGAATTATCATCCAACAACTAGGGAAATGAGTAGTAGAATAGTAGAACAACGGATTATAGTCGCAATTATCCCAATACTATTTGGAAAGTATGAGAGCGTAACAACAAATGTGTTAACCTTTCCTTGCATTCTAGTTTACATTTGCGAATAATTTTAGTTCACTTAGTGAATTGTTTTATAATGTCCCTGTTGATCAATCAGGCAAGGATATAGGAGACTAGGGTTTACAATAACTGTTTTCTATCATCTCTCTAGAAATTGCCGCGTTCATTGATTTGGATCAGCTCTTCATTTACTTTCACTTTGGAATCTCTTATATACGGAGACAATGAGGGATTCCAAATTTTCGTTCCTAGTCCTTAGTCTTGTTAGCTGATCATTTCAAATTTCCAACCACTTTGAATCCATGCATATGTTCTTCTTCATTTGTCAATTGCGTTACAGTGGGATGAGATTATGGTTTGCATGCAGGATTTGATAGAGGAAATCACAACAAACCTCATAGCGGCCACTACAGCACATGGACAAAGCATTGAATTGTACCAACTGCTTGCAGAGGGAGGAAGACGAAGGAATTCGAAAGTGCACAATACTTCAAGTGAAATCAATAGAATAAGCACATCCCTTCTGTTACAAAATCTCAATTGTAGAATTCTAAAATCGAATTTATATTAACTCGCAAATCAATTTCGTTCAAACTTCTTGTTTGCATTCGATTTCCTGATGTTGCAATGCTGGTGTCTCTACAAACACATCGAAGTCTCCAAGTACCGAAATCTCACCTTCCCAAATCTAGTTTTGCAAATACCGTATTCCAAAATCTCATTGAACGTAGCATCAACAGAGATACACAACAACACATTCGTGAACATGTGCGAGCATAGCAATGACATGGAGCACAATTCTGTATCAGTCCTTCTTTGACGCGATACCAATTTCCAATGACAACAATATGAGAGAGAACTACGGAAGATGGATCTTACAAACTTTAAAGCGGCAAGTTAGAAGTACTATCGAGGACACATTCGGCAGGTCAATTCAATGAAACTGCAAGCTTCGGTGTCAACGCCAACTCTAATCCAAAATTTTTCGGTGATTCCTACGTCACCCCTTCTAGCGCAGCACTGATGCAAAGACTGTTGTCTGCAGGACATATAGAGCAAGAAGAAATGAAGCAAAAAAAGGCAAGGGATTCAGGCCATGACGGAAGCCCCCAAGCATTGCGTGGCATAGGAGGATACAACAACAATAGGGCGGCGGGACTAGCAACAAATCAAGGAAAAATCCATGGAGCTCTACAACAAGGAGATATTGTAGCTCGAAATCCAGGTATTGCAACACGTACGTGGCTTTTCAATAAAGTGTATAATGTCCTGAAACAGTTGTGGTCTTCCTTGCAAATGCGTTGCACCAACCATGAATCTCCACTACGTGAACTACGGGGACGCGTGTAAGTGATTGCATTGCCCAATTTTTTTGTAGGAACAGTGACCCTCTACGCACGCGGAGGGTCATTGTTCATGAGAGCTCCTCCTTTTCTCTTGTGTTGAAGTTGGAGGACAAGGAAATTCAAAGTATGAGGACCATGTAGGATAAAATAAGAAGCTTGAGTTAGGGTTTGTTACCTAAATTTGTCAAAACATGATGACGAGAAGGGAAATCTATATCGTTGCTGGTTTGTCGCAGCACAACGCGGCGATGACAAGGTCGATGTTGATCAATGTCTGCCGCTCCCAATGCAGACGCTTTCTGCATTTGAAAACGAACAAGAATTAGCTATTTACGGATCATAAATTGCATAGATGTACAAGCCTATAGAAAAATAGTGAGGTGACTCGAAATTCCAAAAAATAGAATAGTGAATTTTCAGCAACGGAAGGGAGAGAAGAACACTTGCACTGCGCTCATAGAAAAATTTCTAACTACCCAGTCTTGCCGCAATCCCTAGTTTCAGCACTTCCTGAGAATCGGAAACAAGGATTGAAATCACAAGCATCCAAGACGAAGCAGCTCTCAGCAACCTCTCTTTGTAAAGAGGTTGATATGGAGCACAAGAGTAGAGCTTAAGTTGAATGCTTAGGGTTTCGTCTAAGTCTCACATACTCGACTGCTAGGAATTTCCCGTTAGAATTTGAAGTCGAGTACGAGACACGGATGAATGTCTTCGATTTGCCGACGCTAATCTTATCATCCACATGATTCCGTAAGCTAGCTTCATTAGACAGCATTGAATTTTAAGTTACAGCAACTGTTGGCTAGTTATAAGGAAAGACAACCCATTGTGGTCAAAATTAGGAGTTCATACTCATGCCATTTCTTAAATTTTTTCATTTTTTCCCCACATAAAGACAAGTGTGAGAAACAATGAGAGCATTTGAAATTATATTTTTTTGACAAAGTATGAATTTTCTATTAATTTTTGAAGTGTTCAAGCTATCATGGCCCAAAGAGTTTGTAGATTACCACAGAACCAGCAAACTCTGTATCCATCATGCTCATTTTACACACCTAAAACAATCATAATAATTTCTAATTTGTAAGGCATAAGAAAATCACTTCCTACAATTAAATTATACTGAAAAGTTTGTAGTTCCTAATGTAGTCACTAATCACTCCATTATTGTCAAGTAAGACGTTGATTGTGGTCCGAATCACATTTAGTAATGAAACCCATGATGGGGTCTAAAGAAACCCATAATGGGGTCATTCCATAGGTGTCCACTGTAGGTCATCTAACCACAATGGGCTGTTTTACCTTAGACATTTTGAGGTTTATTCGCTTTGTATGGGCATCATTTGATCTTGCTACAATGAAGTTCTTTAGAGAATCACGAATGTGCATGGCAATCTGTGAAGTGGTTAGCATAGCCAATTTTTCATGGGGTTAAATTGAAACCATTTTATCTTGAAATGAGATTATAGATACAAAATCAAGTAGAGATTCCAAAAAATGTCCATATGAAGAGAACTTCTTTTGAATCCCTAAATTTGTTCAACAGTATTATCACTAGAAATTCATAGGACATGTCATTTTTAGTACAAGTAAAAAATTGAACATGTATTTCTTTTAACAGTATACTGTGAGTTTTCTCAAACTAAGATACCTTCCATATTTTCCTATTCCATGGCATAACTTCTATTATAGGAAATTAACAAGGATAAGTATTATTTGTCCTTCAATTCTATTTTGTTGGTTCATGAGGTCAATATTCTATACAAGGAAGCTAAAAATTGAGAGAAGAGAAGTCCAAAAGAATTTCCAATGAAATACCAGTAGAGAAGCACAATTCATACAAAATTATTGGAAATATAAATGAAATTCAAGCATTATTAACCCTTTAGTGATCATGTTTGATTTGGGGGGTGAGCACAATTTCTAAAAACAATTTTGACAAAGTGAAATTTTGTCGCTGCTCTAAGGATGAAATCCTATATTAGATCCTATCTATTGGTTCTATAGGACAGATACTCGAACTAAACAAAAAATGAAAGTGATCTAACGGTTCATATGCTTGTAAATAATCTTCAAAGATTGATATGTTGTAAACTACCTTAAGCACTGGTGCTCTTGATATTATCTACCACAGTTGGGCATAAATTTTAGTAAGTGCTCCAAAAATCAATCGAAAACCTTCCAGCTAATTCTTTCACACATAGGAATAGTCATCCCTTACATTAAATATGCATTTCTTTATGATATTTCACTTGTGAAGGCTCAGGACATTTAAGTTTGGATTAGCATAGCTGATGCATTTTTTCATGCACTCTCCTGAAATTGGTTTTGTTTGAAGCGTATTAAGATATTCTAAGTGTGTTGTTTCCTAGTTTTTTTGAAATCAAACGTTTTGTGAATAGTAGCAAACAAAAATTTCTAAAATCGACCAAAAATTGATCAACCAGTCAATAAAGGGTTAAGTTATTGATGAAAACATTTCTAGAGTTAAGTGAAAAAGGAGTTAGAAATAGTTGATAAGAAAAATATATGAAGTGATGGAATTATTTTCTACGAAGAAATAAATTGGTTTTCTTGCTTTACTATTATATAAAAATGAAGTGCACCATTTTAGACTTTTTTAGTCTTGTCATTTGTTACATGATTTTTTGAAGACTTCATGAATAATAGATCGCTAATAAGAAAAACATCTTTTGTTTTACATATGAACTCAATGAAGACTTTGTTAGGGCGTCTACTTGTTATGCCATGAAGTCTACATAATGAATGTATGTTAGGAGCACATTTCAATGAAGAGGGTGAATATGTACTATCCATCCATGCATGAAGGTCTGTAAGTGGAACACATGGATTGAGAATTGAATTGAATTTCTTTATGGACATGAATGTCTTGGAGACGTGGTATTTTGAATGTACTACACTGAAATGATTATTTAGTGTATTTGAAAAAGTGTTTAGTATAAAAACAAGTGAAGAAGTATAAGAACACTCTTGAGCTTACACAATTCAAGTGCTTCAAGACCAGGAGAACAAGCACTATGTAATAGTTTGGCCTAGGGATAAGTAGTGTAGACCCTACGAAATAATCATTTTACTCCAAGTTATGGAATTTACTGTCTATGGAGAGAGACCATTTCGAAGGACATCACAAAGAGAATTATTCACAGAGTACATGTAAATATTTTAAAGTTTTTCTTGGTAGTCATTGAACACTAGGAATACAAGAATTTTTTTTAAAGAATTATACTCAAAAGTAGAACAATCATGTTAAAGGGATATTTGATGATACTTTCTTCATTTACAGTATTTGGGTTTATATATTGAATGAAATTGTGAACCCTAAACTGTAACCATAATTTTGCATTGAATGTCATGTACATCTAGAAAGGTGTAACATAATGATTACAAAAACATTTCTTTGACACGTTGGTAGATTAGAATAAATTCAACAGCTAACGTGTCCTCAATTTGACTTCATTATACTTAAAGGCAATGAGTGTGATGTTTTGAAATGTCAGTAACTATTGGGATGTTAGAGTGTCAATGCAAGATATCAAACAGAGAATAGTTACATTTGTAAGAAAAAGAAAGAAAACTATGAAGATAGTAAAGAGCAATAAAGTGTTCGAAGTGGAAGTTTTAATTACAACTTGTGAAGATAGATGTAGCTTCTTCTGGGCCTTTTTCTACACATTAATTTGGAAGAGATGAAAGATCTCTCCTTCATCATTAGCATGTTTTCTTTGCTGATGTTTTTAAGAGCGTTATTTTGTTTCACTCATGTTTGGTGTTTCTTGAATTCCTTCCAAGTCATGGTACCTCGAATTTACTTTTTTTGTATATGTATAGAAATAAATTGAAGGCATATGACAGTAATAGAAAATAAATGCACATTGTATGACCATGTGAACAATAGTTGTGCAAAATTGACTGAAGGTAATTGCAATGCAAGCTTTTGGGAGTCCAGTGGTCTTCAATGGCGCAAGTAGTTCAAAGGTTCCAACTAAACAAAGGACCATAGGGGAAAGATTGACACATGTGGTGTGAGAAAGACTTTTTCAAGAAGAAGACCATGTACCTATCAATGGAGTCTCCCATACTACGAATGGAATAGTGCAACTCCTTGGGAATGATGGGAATGTTGTGGGAGTTGGTGTGGTCGATACAAGTTTCACATGTGGTGATGAACTTCATCAATTGAAGTTATGTTCATTGGAAATTGCAGTTCATGTTATACATGCCTTACACAAAGGAGAATGGGTTGGTCAGGTAGTGGGGAAGTTCCTTATTGATTGCTTAGATAAGGTCATATGGTGGCACCGATCTTTAATCCGTTGGGCACATCCTTTAGAATTGAGGACAACGAATGTTCTTGGAACAGAAAGAGAAAGTTTTACCTTTCCTCCTATTCTAGCACTGGAGTTTAATTTTCATGACACAGAGGAGAGCCCCACCGCTTCAAATGCGACCCCACCAAGTCATGGTGAAAGAAGTACAATTGAACGAAGTTCTCCTATGACACAGGAATCCAAAGCTGGTATTCATGACGGAATAGGAGTACAAGGAATGCTAGTACATACACCTAGAAGAAGGTATTCAATGACGAATCAAAGGGCAAGGGTGAGAAGTCCAAGAGAATGAGGGGAGTCAGCTAGTGAGAAAGTTACTCTTGAAAGTGTATTGTCTACGAAGGAGAGAGGAGCATGTAAATGCAATTGTTTACGTGTTGTCGATTCAAAATACATTTTGGATCAACGGTACATGGCATGGGATCAAAAGTACGCAGCAAGGGCTACGTGGATAATGCAAATGCTAAATGCTTTCTACACGCACATTGAGGGACACACAAGAGACAAGTATGTGACAAAATTAGATGGTAGAGTGGTTTGCAATGCTTGCTTCGCCGCGGCGTTGGGTTATTCCCAAAGGCGTTTTAAGCAATTCAAGACATCACATAACATATATGGCAAAGTGGCAACTATTCATGGAAACACATGTCAAGGGAGGGGAAGTGCGAAAATGTCAACTGCTAGGGAAAGCCTTGACGTTTTCATGAATGAAGTTGGATGTCAACAACCCCATCAATCGGTACGGAGGAAGAAGGAAAATGTGGTGTTATCATTGGTTTTGTTGCCAATGAATATGAGCAAGTTGGATGTGTTTCAGTATGTGAATGAAGAAGTGAAGAAACTAGTGGACGGAACTGAATTGTCCATGAGCTCATTTTGTTGTCTTTGGCAGAAGGAGTTCCCGCATGTGCAGATTCCCCCATTCTCAAGATTCTCAAAGATTTACCATTGTTGGGAGTACAAGTGTGAAATGGAATCGACAACTAATGCAGCAGCGAAGGTGAAGATTAAAGAACTGTACATTGTGCACATTCGAATTCAAATGGAAGAGAGAAGAGATTATTGGTTGTTCAAGAGATCTAAAATGATCACTCCAGACATTTTCATGTGTTTGATTGTAGACGGTATGGATCAAAATACAACCATGATATCAAAGATGAGACAATCTATGAAGAACATTGAATCTCGATTCGTGAAGACTCATCTTTGCGGTGTCTTGGTACATGGAATTGGACTGTATGCGGATGTGTGGATAGATGCTTACCACAAGCATGATAGCAATCAAGTCATAACGTCAATTATGATCATAATATGTGACGTGAAGCATAGGAAAGGATCATTGCCACTGACATTGAGGATTCAAGCTGATAACACCACAAGGGAGAACAAAAACATCTATATGTTTGGCATGTGTGCTACACTAGTTGGGCTTGGTTTTTTCCAGGAAGTTCATCTCTGCTTTTTGATAGTGGGACAAACGCACGAGGACATTGATCAGAGATTCAGTGTAATTTCAAACGTCTTGAAGAGGAAAGATATAAATGCACTGGAAGAGATGTTGGAGTTGGTGGAAAAAAGGACATTTTATACTGAGGCTTTTTACGAGTGCTTACAAGCTTGAACACGTTTACGATTGGAAGGCATTTATCACACCTCATTTGCTACGGGGTGGGGATCAATTGACGGGGATAATATTTCCACACCATATGAGGTTTTACGTGGAAAATGGGTTGGTCCTTGTACAACACAAACATTTTAGTTCTGATGAGTGGGGCCCATCAAATGGACATTTGTGTTTGAACTCACTACCAAGTTTATTAAACAAACTAGACCTCACGGAGGTGTTTGCAGCTGATCAAAAAGAATTGAAAGCATTGGACAAGTTCATTGCATATAAACAAAAGTTAATATTGAGAAGCGCAGATCGGATGAAGAACATGGAAGTTGTGGACAAAACGAATGCATTCAAGGATTATCTTGAAGATTTTCCACAACAAAATAGAGAAGGGGCCCATGATTTACCGTTTTGGTTGAGCGATATTTTGAATGAGAACGAGGATGGCAATGTTGTTCCACATCTGGAGGAAGAAGGTATAAATTCAAGTGTATTTGTAGATGCAGATGGAAACACAATAAGGACTCCAGTTGTAGACTTGATAATGGCAACAATACCTAATCTAGAGAGGAGGGGGTATTTTGGACCACGAAGGGATAGACCGCCACAAGAAGTATCACGAAGAGTGACTGGAAGGAGGAATAGAGTTGGAAGTCATCATGCAGGAGTAGAAACAGTACAAAATGCAAATGAAGATCCTTTTCCTCCATTCAATCCAAAGAATGACATTGTCATAGGCCAGTTTGTGGCACTTACTGTGGAGTTGAGGGAAGTAAGAAGAGGGTTACCTTTTTACATTAGAAAGGTATTGGAATTTGGCCAGGGGAGGTGGGCCTCAAAGATGAAAGTCCTTTGGTATTGGCCTTCTATGAGATCAAGAGTAGAAGAAGAAGTAGGTTGTAACAGAGTGAGGTATACAAATTGCATGGAATCCACATGGGAACCGTCTGGGGAGAGGTTTGCCTGGATTGAGAAGGAAGTTGCTATATATTCATGGATGGATGTTCTTCATTGAGGTAGAACTGGTCACGTAGTAGTGTCTAATATCACAGTGCATGGTGTACAAACAAAAGACAAAGTGATCATTCCAACTGAGGCTAAATTGCATCTTGTGGAGTACATGGCGATGCAAATGGAGGACCTCGATGACGAACATCTATAAAATGATTTGAATATATACTAGAGAAATACCATATTATGTAGTGTGTTATAGACCTTCTGGTAGTAGGCGTGTAGAAGTACTTTAATGTGAACTGCACTATAATTTACCTTATGAGTAGCGTGCATTCAAAAGTGTATGAGTTTTTTTATGAAGTAATTGAAATTTCTAAGCAATATGATGATTATTCTTTGAACGTCTTTTTCTACAAACAGTTAATGATATTTTGGAAAAATCCCCCCCCCCCTAATATTTGAAATTGTCTATTTTATATGGTGTACGAGCCAAGTGCAACATTGCACCTTCTAAGTGCAAGAATGTCTAATTTTGTGTTTAAGTTCTATGACTATGTTTTCACTAAAAATGCTCTAAAATTGCCATTTTTAGTACAAGTGCCACATTTTTGGAAAAAAACATTTTTTTTGACACATGTAACCATAGGATCATGTAGTATGCTGACTTTAGAAGATGTGGAAAAAATTTCAGAAATTTTCACCATGTGGATTGGAAGATATAAGCATTCAAATTCATTGAAATCATATTTTTGGCTCTGCAAAAAACATGATAGCTGCACTTCACAAGCTCACTTTTCTATGAAAAAATGTCCAAAATGGTAGTGCTTCTTTGGATTCTTTTTCCTAGACAAGTTGGCCACATGCTTGCAAAATTTCAAATCATTTGGAATTGTACAACATATAGGAAAAAAATAATAAGTAGAGAGTAGTAGAGAATGATTCAAGATACAAAATTGTTAAGAATTTAATTATAGAATTGAAAAATGCCAATCCCAATGGTTGCAATGTTGTAATAAACATTCTACATCTTTTGATTTTATTTTTTTCAAAAATATTGAAAATTGAGTAAAATTTATTGAGTAATATACCTTTCATTTGCATCCTTTATTGTCATTAGTTAATTTTGTATTTCTCACCTTTATATATTAATAAGTAGGAGACTATGGGTCGACTTCCATGTATCTAGATTTGGTCAAACCTTGCACAAGAGACAAAAGAAAACTTTGGAATCCTATATGGAAATGTGCAATTGGTACATGAAGAGAGTCAAAATAATTAGTTGCCAAAATTTGGAGGGTAGGCTAGTGAAAAGTAGGGGAGGCAAGTTTCCGCCTTCTCGAAACTATTTCTAACATTGGGCTTAAACTTTTGGGTTGCTTTTCAAAAAGTGGGAGAAACAAGTTTCCACCTTCTCGAAACTATTTCTTACATTGGGCTTAAACTTTTTGGTTGCTTTTTTGCATGACAACAAAATGGTTCTAATCATAAAATATAGTTTGTACCTACTTAAATAAAGTAAAAGTGAAAGCATTGTGAAACTCAATTTGAGACAGTTCCGGCTTTGAAAACTTTCAAAATTTTGGTTTGAGATGACTCTAAACTACCGGATGATGGTGGAAAGGTATCCAAACCAAATGGCTTGGTTGTGGGTTCAATTTATCTAATGTGAAATCAGCCTTTTTTCCTCACATAAACAATTGTAATGAGTTCTTTAGGCTGGGGTGGATTGACTCCCTCCCTCATCCCTCCAAAGTCATTCCAGGGGTGCATGTAAAAAAAAAGATCCCCTATTTGTGCTTCATGAATTTATCTTCTCTACTTCACCTAGCTAATTTGGGGCCTCTGATTGCAAATATGAATTCAAAAATTGCAAATTTTATCATGTGTGAAAAATAAAAAATTTCAGGGTTTTTACTTGGGGACGAGCGAGGGGGTCAATCCACCCCAGCCGTTCTCTTTAACACGCTTGGGTCAAAAAAACAAACAAACCAAACCTTGAAAATTCATTTCCGATCCTGACACAGCATGAGTCCACTCCGCTTGCCTCCCAATAATTTAATAACAATCTACCATTTAAATTATTATTATTATTATTATTATTAATTAATTAATTAATTAATTAATTTTTCCTTCTCGAAGTCAAAAAGTTGGAGTCATGCACCCCGGGTCCACAAATTGATATGACCCAAATCCGGAGTTTCAAGGAAGAGGATCGCGTAACCGACCACGATGGCGAGCAATGGAACCGCAGCCGCACTGCAGCTTCGGACCATCCGCGCTGGTTGGTTAGCAGGAATTTGTATCGAGTCACTAACAAATTGCATGTAGACAATCCATCCGAAGTATCCCCAGTCGTACAATTTTCGAGTACACGGAGAACATCTCAAATTCTGAACTGCACAAGTGAAGAAAATTTGCAGAGAGAGATGAAGTAAGCTTCGTCTTCGTCTGCGTTTTTTTGGGTTTTTTTGGTTTCGTTTTTGTGTTCCGTTTTTGTGTTTTGCCGCGTTGGCAGAGGAGTCAGTCTGCTGTCTATGAGAACAAGGCCGGGATAAATTGAAGCCCAGGCCGAGGTGGAATAAGAAGGACGGACGGACGGACGGACGGACGGAGCTGACGAACTCTCGGAGCTTCTGGTGCACGGAGGAAGAGGAATCCCGGCATCTATTTCTGCGCCGCATTCTCGTGCAGCAAGCGCACACACGTTTCGTGGGAATTGCCCATCTGCCAGTCCAATCCTTCGCCTGCCTGGTTGCCTGCCTGCGTGCCTGCCTGCCTGCGAGCCACCAGCCCTTCTCCCTCTGCTGCCTGTTCAGCTTTCACTACTGTACTGCCCTCACAGCTTCACTTGAACCATTTTCCTATCGTGCCGCACAATCCGCCACTTTCGTCGCACTACACTGCCTTTCCTGGAAGCAGCCGCGCTCAGCCCATCTCTCTCAGTCGTCCCAGAGTCCTCACTAACTTAGTCCGAGCTCACGAGTCACGATCTCTCTGCAACAACCCCAGCAGCGCTTCTCGCGTCTTTTGTCGGAACAGGCTTGTTGGGTTTGGGATTGAAGGGGAAGGGGGACTGAGGATGGTGGCAATTGGTGTTGCGGCCGGAGTGCGTGTATCTTGCAGGTGCGAATTGGGGTTGGGAGAACAGGGTGGGAACTTCACTTAGGGTTGTTGTGCGGGAGAGAAGTAGTAGCCGGGGTTCGGTTGCTGGTAATTTTTGGCTTGCTTTTTGTTGTTCTTGGTCGGTGGTGCGTTTCTGTTCGGGGAAATCCTGCAAAGGTTGTGGTTGTGGATTATGTCTGGTGCCCTAAGGTGGTGATTGGGGTAAAGTGAGGGGCGGTCGTCTGTATTGGTTCTTGAACTGGAGGGATTGGATGCTTTGCGGTGTTACCGCGGAGGATTTCTAGGTGACTCGTTTTTGGAGTAGGTTCCGACTCTAACACCCGAAAAGAAATCTCCGGAGAGGTCAGCTTGGGTCTAGATTTCTTAGCTTTTCTGGAGAGGGCTTGGTTTTCCTTTTTCCATAGTTTTTTCATGTAGCACCGGCTTCGTGGTTCGGAAGATCGCGTACGAGTTGTGTGGCGAACTACTCGTTTTTATTTTGGATATTTTGTGGTGCCGGCAGCTTCCCTTTCTCTCATCAGATGTTTGAGCCGAGTTTGATTGTTGTTGTTTATTCTCTGTGGGGATCTCACGAAGGTTGGTATTTTCTTTATTAGAGTCTTCGCATTCGTGCTCAATTTGCTGCATGCTGGGGCTGTTGAAACGACTTCTACTGGACTTTGGCAGCAGGTGGTTGCTTAAGCAGCGATATGAATCTTTTTGAAGTGTCGGTATTCTCGACTTGGTCGAAAAAACGCTCTGTTCGTATCCATTTCTTTGGAAGCGTATTGCGTCCTTGGCTTGCATATTAGATGAACCCTTAGTTTTGCGGGAAGGGTGTCACCGAACATCTTTGCCTTTATCGAAATTTCCATGTATGGAAGTGGCAGATTTCGTATTCTATCTCACCTATAAATTGAGATGGATTAAATCATCGAAAGCTTGAATGGATGTCAAGTTTTGTGAAAGCATTACTCCTTCCATTATCAAAATCCTTTGAGTTACTTTCCATTATTAAAATGTAGCTTCAAACCTCGATTCTTGAGTACTTAATGATCGTCTCACAATTGCTTGTTGGTATTTGATCCAGGTGCGAATCCATTAATCTGAGGATCCAGAATTTACGTGCACAGAGGAGGTCAACTTATGGAACAAGTAGGTGATTAAAGTGAAGTTAAGGTCATGGGAAATAAGATAACTCGCCGGCGCCCCGTCATTGACGAGCGCTTTACTCGTCCTCAGGGCTTATACCCCCACCGCGATGTGGATCAAAGAAAGCTTCGCCGCCTCATTGTCGAAGCGAAGCGCGCTCCCTGTTATCCTGGTGCAGAGGAGCCAGCCACTGATCTTGAAGAATGCCCTATCTGCTTCTTGGTGCGTCTGGATCTTGACTAATCAGTGAGCAATTAATTGGTCAACCTGACAGCTTTTCAGTTATCGGCATTTGGAATGGCTCTGTCAATACCTTCTTTCTACAATTTTCTTATTAATGGTCATTAACCCTTACGTGCACAATGTAAAAATGGAAATTTCACTTAGAAGCTAAAGTCTATTTTAGTTCCGTTGATTACGTAGTTCAAAAATGTAGGTTATGATTTCTTCTTTCTATTGGTACGTCTTTATTGCTTTCCTTGAAACTTCCTAAATGATTTCCTGTAGATATTTAAGCGGCCATTTTTGTACGTTTGGCACTTAGGGGTTAATGGACAATCCCTTGGACCTTTGACGTTTATGCTGAATAGAAACGAAAGGTCTCTGTTCTCTTGCAAGCATCGAACTGAACTGATAGGAATTGGGGTGTGGATGGGGTCAAATGGCAGCATTATCCAAGTTTGAACAGATCCAAGTGTTGCACCAAAGGAATATGCACTGGTGAGTATTTCTGTAAAGTGATTTGTCTGGGAAATCGAAAGAAGGGATATTAATCGTGACTTCGAACATCACAGACGTGTGGTCATTCATATATTATGTACTTTTGCGCCATCTTCCCAGTTTATCCTAACGAAGAGAAGTGATCTGGTTGCAGAATGTTTCCTGCAGATGAAATCTCCACATTGCGCGCGGCCAACACAGTGAGTGCCATCTTCTCTCACGTTTATCTCACGCTTATCAAAACTCTGTTTATCCCTGGTTTAAATCAGTTTTCAGAAGAAAACTGCATAGTCGGTACATTGGGTTAGTGAGAAGAAATTTCCTATTGATAGCTTGTTTTCGACTGTATAGGTGCCCCTTTTGTAAGACTCCCAACTATGATGTTGAGTATCGAGGAGCCAAGACAATGGAGGAGAAGGGGATGGAGCAAGCGGTATGGAACTTCACTTTTCACTTATTTCTTATTCACGAGAATTCAGGCAGGAACTCCTGGCACTGGAGAATACTGGAACTGTATAGCGAGCATCAATGAAGACCAATTTCTGACTGTGTATCTACCACGTTCAGGAGGAGCAAAAGGTTATAGAGGCCAAAATCCGCATGCGTAATCAAGAGCAGCAGGATGATGAAGAACGCAAGCAACGCAGGGAAGAGGATATTCGTGCGGGTCGTATTCGAGTGCAGCCACCTCGAGTTCAGCCCATCACTAATCATCAGATCGTGAGTGCGCCCATTGATGAAATCGATGGATTGAATTGGCGATCTGGCTGGGGTAGTGCTGATCGTCAATCACAGGTGAGGGTTTTCGTAGTTAAAATATAATCCGGATAAATCCGTTTTTCCTTTAACGTCTGAATATCAACTTGAAATGCGGCGTTTTTTCCTCAATTTCGAGTGTCGTTTTGAAATCCTTAATATTTTTTTATTTTTGCACGTAGTAGTAGACACTGAAATGTAACTAAAGTCATTACACCCGCATTAACCAAATCATCAAATTTGGCCATCTCTGCAAAGTCGGTTCAGGGTTCTCAGAAACTGTTCTTATTTTATTTTGTTTCTCATAATTTTGAAAAATGGGACCAGCTAAAATTCTTATTATTATTATTTTTACAAATATGAGAATACTTGCATTTATCACACTTTGCTTTTGAAAAAAAAGATTTGTCGATTTTCAGGAAGTGACATTTTGAAAATGACATTTCCCTCCCGATCTTTGAAATTGCGTACCTCTAGTAGCTTAATAGGAGATTTTTGATAGGGGTTTTAATTTTGAAGATTGTCTTGGCCAAGATATATATTTTTCTAGTAAGTCGTGGATACGGATTTCATCTTGTGATAGATGTTGTTGTTGATATGGATGGTGAAACTTTTGCCTGAAACACAGTGATTAAGGCTGCATTGGAAGAAATATTATCCCTGTTAATCATTTTCTCATCCTTTTTGTCCAGGCGCTGACAACGTCTGCCCCACTGGAAAGACTAGACCCTTTTTCCTTGTGGGTCGATGAAGAGTATCAGAGAACGGACGCAGCTGCACCATCTCAGCAAATAGCTGCTTCAGTAGTATCGAATACTTCTTCTCCCATAAACCAGCAGCAGATCGAAATAGGTTTTCCTACTCCCCAAGCCCCACCGGGTGCAACCAGAGGACGCCAAAGGTGTAAACTTACCTTCATTGCTTCCGAATAATTTACCTATTTCTGTCATGGAATTTGAAACTTAATGATAGATCCACTTGAGCCCTCTGTTCCTTTTGTGCAGATGGAAACGTGACTTAATTGGGACGTGTGCTTTAGACGTAATTCACTAGTAGAAACATTCCTCCCAGAAAACCTATCTGGTTAAAATTCTGCCAATTGTAATGCCATTCAAAGCAGTTTCCAACATTAACCCTGCCAATTCTAATGGGGCTTGGTTTTCTAGACCTCTTGAGGGTGGATTTTCTACCTATAGTTGGTATAGAGGAATTTAGTTAATCCCACACGTAATCTTAACAGGATTAGTACAAGGTTTCGGTTACGGGGACTTTATGGCACATCATTATATTGGGGCCTGACGTTATCCCGTGGTTATGTTAGAGAGGAGGAATTCGATATTGATCTGGAGGATATCATGGTCATGGAAGCAATATGGCTCTCTATTCAGGTTAGCTCATTTTCATCTGCTCCACTTCTTTGGTCGAGTGCTTCTTCTTTGCAATCTGTGTTCCTCATTTTAAGGTCGTATTTCGTAATTTTACGGAATCCTATTTGATAGTAATTCCACCAGATTTTACATCGTGATATGTGCCTTCAGTTCTAAGACCGATGCGTACCTCTAGTCAAGCATATTAGAGCTATCCTTCAATTTTGTCAGAATAGATGCCACTAAAACAGTAGGGGTCAATGTAAAATCGTTCAACAAATTGATGACCCTTATTGAATCTGCCAGTGCTAAAGCCTTGTATGGTTACTTCTAAAACCGTATGAGTTAAAGGACAACTCCATTGTTGTGAACTTTTGAATGTATCTTCTCAATGAGCAAGACGTACTGTTGAATTCAGGAGCAAGAAGTACGACGCCGGTCTTCAGAGGGAGAAGCCACTCGATCTCGGCCTGCGGAACTCTTGGCAGAAATCAGCCTCGGCTCGTTGGCAGATGATGATTCTGTCCTTGCTCCTCCCCCACCCCCAGCAGGAGTTGAAGGGGAACCGTGGGATCAGCGACAAGGCCTGGCAGCAGGGGGCCTGGCCGGTGCTATTGCTGCTTTGGCAGAGCGACAGGCTGTTGGGGGAGACACTACCGCTCAAAACTTGCCTCCACCTCATCCAGAAGGCTCTAGATTAACTCAGGTGTCAAATGTGAATGAGGATGCCTTGGAAAGTACTAGTACTGGAATCGAATCCGAGAGGCAGTCGGCATCATCTCAAAGGGGTGATTTGCACTTCTTGGCTGAAATTATGCCATCCGTGTCTGGGAGAGGGGAAGAGGATGCAGAAAACTCAAGCAGAGCATCTGAGAAGCTGGCCAACTGGGTGAGCTCAACTCAGAAAGAGTACAAAGGGTCTTCGACATGGCTGGGCGATCAAAGCTCAGAGCAAGTGGAGGTGGGCACCAGCTTTTCGAGTAGCGTACCGTCGGCGTCGGAGTTACCCTGGGAAGCCCCGGATAATGGGGAGAGCAGTGGTGCCAACAACGATAAGGTGCTAGTTCCAGACAGCTTTGAGGAGCAGATGATGTTGGCCATGGCTCTCTCTCTTGCTGATGCTCAAGCTCAGGTTCATCAAGGAGGTAACCGTTCCGGACCACTTCCTCTGTCTACTAACCCCGAAGCTCAAGCCAGGGTGCAGCGCCAGGGGACCAGCCGTTCGGGTCCTCTTCCTCGACCTACCTACAGTGGACACTAATATTCCACTCGTTTGGGGTTCTAAGAGTTCATGCTTTGCTGCTGGAACTTTGCTCCGCTCCCACCAGCCAACGTGGCCGCATTTGCGTGTTTCACGATGGTGAGACGGTTGCACGACTCCAAGTCATGCGTAGGAAGCACGTGGGTCTAGTAACTTGTCACCCCCTTCGAAATGCTAGCCCGCTTTCTTCTTAAACCTGTACAGATTCTCCAGGTTTAATACTTCGTTTAGGTGGCTCAGACATTTTCGCAGTCCAGATTCTCAGTTTATGCTATGCCGGGCATTCCAGATTTTCCTGCCTTGCGCCTGTCATTTCGCCTCCTGTCATTCGGGATATGGCTTGATGAGTGTGAGGTCATCACGACCCGGTGCCTTTGACTTATTGTGTACCATCGCTCCTTTACAAAGGTTAGGAAGTGCAAAAAGTAGTACCGTTACTCATTTTTAAGTATCGATTTGTAGATACTTGATCTGTAAGATATTTAACGCTGGGTTCTTCCATCTTGCGCATGCCACCCCTCTGATTCGTAAACTTGTGTGTCAAAGACTTTAATGTGGTCACATTCTTTGTTACTTTTTTTAATTACCATGGCTGTACTCTAAAGGTAGAAGATCCTATTGTGATCAAGAAGTCGCTCCTTTCCTGTTACTGTCACTTGAAACTTTGATTTCTACAACAATTTACATAACTTGTGGCCCAAATCTCATTTATTCAAGAGTCATTGAGATTGAAAATGGGCAATGTAGCAGATATCATGATGATTCTAAACAAGATGTCATCTCCAAACATTGGACAGCATTTCAACAATTGGATACATATTAACCCTTAAACGTCGAAGTTGATGTTTTGTGTCCAATGGATGACTTCACTGTTGACTGTAGAAAAACAGAATGCACCTATTGGTTCAATAACCGGAGCAGTTTTGTTGACTACCTTGGTCATGCGCTTTGTCCTTTAAGGGTTAACCCTGAAAGTGGTTGATGGATGACTTTATTGTTCATTATAGAAACAAAGAATGCACCTATTGGTCCAATAATTAGAGCAGTTGCGGTGACTACTTTGGACATAAAGGGTTTATCATAGTTTAGTCTGAAACCCCCCTAACATTTCCCCGTAATGTAGCTGCTCTTGCGAGTCAACGGACATCTTATGTACTCCATATCAAAAGTGTAGAGTTGGTTCATGACATGTAAATATAAGGATGAAATGAGAAGCTCTCTACATAATTTGCTATGTCACATAACTCGAGTAGATCTTCATCAGATATGACCACCTCCGTGAGACACTCGGTGTAGACTATGAAGCAATACTCCCAGACTGGCCATTTTCAATCACTGCGAGTTGATGGAGCTCCCGGAGTACTTCTGCCTCTTGCTTCCAGAGGAGCAACAGCGCAAGGGCAACCTGCACATGGGGCAAGTGTCGCAACCCGCCCGCACAAATTCGTTCGCACACTCCCGATGCACGCCATGGCCGCATTTCGTTGCATCCTTGTTACTCCCCGTCGATTGCACTTCTCCAAAGCGCAGAACACAGTCTGTCTCACTCGCAAAGTCCTTGTAGTCCTTTCCATGAGCTAGGAAATACTCCGTATATACAGGAGACGGCATTAAAAGGAAATGTCGTTTGAAGGTCCAAAATTGCGCTAGAAGCTCCTTGGTTTCTCCGTCGAAAACAATCACCTCACCACAAGTTCACTACAGTTCTATGGTAGAGACTGGCGGTCCTGTGCATGTCTAGAAATGGAAATCGGAAGTCAGATTTGGATATAGTTACGGGTCAAATGTACTTGAATTATGGCAACAGAACTCAGAAGTAAAACTCTTCCTTCACTACAGAGTGCAGATGTGACAACTTGATCCATGATACAAGGCAGTCCACTGAGGTTCTATGCCGTAAGGCAGTCACTGGAGTAGACTTCCTGAACAGTAGTGATTTTGGCAGAGGGACTCCCCTTGCCCATGGAAGCATCAGGCAATGGCCAGACTCGCATGTAAAGATTTATTACCTTACAACCACTACAGTTACCCAAACAGGTACGTTCTATTTAAACTGCTGGACCAACTTCCTAAAAGAATGATTAAAAGATAC
The DNA here is from genome assembly GCA_963920665.1 of Straminergon stramineum. NCBI lineage: Eukaryota > Viridiplantae > Streptophyta > Bryopsida > Hypnales > Calliergonaceae > Straminergon > Straminergon stramineum. The sequence goes on from OY987263.1 coordinate 8,058,369, forward strand.
ATCCAACTATCCAACAGTTGAAGGCTGAATTGAAGAAGAAGCTGAAGAAATTGAACTTTATTCAAACGAGTACAGCATTCTATGCAGATTTTATTGACTTACAGCACCTACAAAGAGGAGCAAAAGCGAATGATCGGAAGATAAACTATCTACTTCTGAACAGTGATAGCAATCGGGCTGTTCACAATATGTCTTCCACCTGACCACTGTATTGATCCGAACACCGTCGTAGAGGCACCAGGCACAGCTGCATGAATCAAACTCTTGGAAACCATAACCGTCAGAGTGAAGTGCTTCTTCTGATTCACCTCATTAAAGCTTAGCACCTTTGGATGCACAGAAATCGAAACCATGTTCGGTGAATGGACAGTGGCCTTGTATGTAGAATTAGTGTATCCGACGTTTGTCACCGTCCTCTTAAAGGTAATAGGTGATGTACTCTTATTGAAAACCGCTGAAAACGAAGGATAATTCAGATCCTCAACCCTAGGCATCACAAGTGGACATTCGACACCTTCGCCGGCAAACATCTTGATTTGGTAATACGAGTAACCCAAAGCACACAGGAACTGCACGTAATCCTCAGGACCCATGTCATAGACCAACCCTGGACTCAACGCTCGCTGGGGCCGCACATGCCCGGAACCAAACATAAACGGATCTGCCGGTTCACCGGAAAAAACGTCGGTAATAATACCGTTGCTGTTGTCCATAACACTGGCGGTGGTCATCATGGCAGACTTGATCGCTGCAGGGCTCCAGTGAGGGTGGGCGCCTTTCAACAACGCTCCCAATCCGCTAATATGTGGACACGACATCGAGGTTCCAGAGATCATATTATATGCCACCTTCCTGCTGTCAAATTCCAAACTCGTCGGACCTACAACACCAGTCCACGCCGCAAGGATGTACACTCCAGGTGCAGTAATGTCAGGTTTCAGCACTTCCGGAGTCAAAGGACTCGGTCCTCGTGAGGAGAATTCAGCTACTGCAGGTGCAGGCTTCGCACCAAATTGCGTTCCACTGAACTTGAAGTTGGCAACAGGCCCTTCAGTCGACTTAACATAGTCCATGATGATGGCTCCGGCCTCGGTGCCCACAAGCATAGTAGGCAAGAAACCTGGATCAGGAATCAGGTCTTCTCCAAACTCAGCACTATTCACGATCAACATGCCAAAAGCTCCTGCGTCCTTGACTACCACACCTTTATCAATACGGCCAGTTTTTCCTCCTCGCACACAGACTACAATCTTCCCCTTCACAAGCTTCGGATTCAACGAACCAGTTTCACAATGGACTCCATCGGTCACGTTTTTCAAGGCTGCATGACCTCCGTAAACCAAAGCATGGATCTTCTCCGCTTCGGGATCTTCAGTGCCATAGAATGACGCTCCGGGGAATGTTGAGCCATTGCCGAGTATTACGCTGGCGGGGAATTTCCTGTCCACGGTGCTAGCTCCGACAGTGATGATCCAGGGCGCAATATTTGCGACAGACATGGGTTGAGGTCCCGAGTTTCCAGCTGAGCAAGACACAAAAATTCCTTTCATCATGGCTCCAAAAGCACCAATGGAAATTGCATCCTCAGCGTAGTCAAGGACTACACCTCCGACGGAGAGGGAGATGATGTCCACTCCGTCTGCAACGGCCTGATCGAAAGCGGCAGCGAGGTCGGAGTCCGCACACCCTTGTTCCCAGCACACCTTGTACATTGCGATCCGGGCTTTAGTTGCCATACCTCGGGCCGTTCCCTCGGCCAGTCCATTCAAGCTTGCATTATGAACCGCAGCGCCAGCTGCTGTCGACGACGTGTGACTGCCATGTCCTTCAACATCTCTGACCGACCTCGGCTCTTTTAATTTTCCATGAGCTTGTTCATATCCAGTAGAGTAGAACCTAGCGCCAATCAGCTTCTTGTTGCAATGAGAGGCATTAAAATTCTCATCGACCTGGCATATTCCTTTCCAGCGGGATGGAATGGGCCCCATGCCTTCGTCGTGAAAGCTGGCACTCTCTGGCCATATTCCTGTATCCAAAACGCCAACAATGACATCGTTTCCGAAGTCACTCGCTGGCCAAAGGCCCTTGCTGTCACTCAAGCCGAGAAACTCGGGAGTGTGGGTGGTGTGCAGTTGCCTTACTCGATCAGGGTGCACCCCAAGCACTCCCTTCAAGTTTCGAAGGACCTTGACCTCCTCATCCGTAAGTCGGGCTGAAAATCCATGGAGGGCGTGGCGGTAGACATGTACCGGCTGCGCTGTTGATATATCATTCTCTGAAATGGTGTTGATCTCAAACTTCATATCCCGTAACAAATTGCTGTATATTGAGAACGGCGTCGTAAGGAAATTCTTTGAGCCCGGAAGCTGAGAATTGTCCACATGAACAATGTACATAGAGTCCAAGCGAATCTGCCCAGTTGAAATGGCTCCACTCCACCCAGCTTCTACAAACATCCATAATCCCAGCAGAGCCAACAAGGCTGCAAACTTCCCCATTTTCGTTTTGCAAAGCTAGCTGAAGCCAAAACAGAAAACGTAAATCACCCCGTAGATTAGCAGATCAATGCATTGACTAGAGCAATTTCACTAAATTATGGTAACTCATTACTTCACCGACTTCAGGAACGAACATTGTAGTAGCCGATATAGACAACACAAGCATCACAATAGTGAAATAAAGATTCAATAATAAATATTCAAGCTCAAGAATTGAACATGAAGAACCGAGTGAAAAATATATAGCGGTCGGAAAATACCTACTGTAGTATGTTCCGAAAAAAATAGGTTCCAGAACTCTAATTAAATGAGATCTACGGAAGGATCGAACTATGAGATTGAGACAATCGACACTATCCATCTCTCCCTCCGAACAGACAATCATAAATACGATACTTGTATTGTAAGAGAGCGTTCAGCAAAACCATCATCACATGCGCTTAAGCTTTGGACCAGATTTTCCTTAGAAAATCATTCGGGCCATTTACGTTACGAAGGGTAGCGTAGTATCCTGTTCCCTATTTCCAGTCCAATCCACTGGTACGGACAAATTACGGGGCACTGATTGTAACTGGCTTGACTATAACCCTCCTAAACAAGGACACCCTCCAAGAAGCAATCAAGCACTAGTTGAAAAATCATGGTCTACAGAAGTTCTCCCATGGCACACTTCCTATCTCTCCTGCCTTCCAAATCAATCGCTTTTGAGATCACGTCACAAGCAGATACCTGAAGACTAAAAAGAACATAAAAAGTAAGCAAAAAGAAACAATTCAAGCCTCCACGTTCACAGCTTCGAAATTGCGCAAGCATAGAGAGAATCGCATACACACCTTCATAGCAGAATCTTAGCACTGTACACTACTCGCTCGAAAAAGCAGATATAAATGTGGCACAAGCTAGGCACCTGTGAACTGACTGATAACAAATTCACTTCCAGTAAGGAAAAAGCTCACTACCTTTTTCACCATGTCATAATATCAATGTCTCTAAAATCCCCTCCTCAAGGATTTAAGCCTTCACGAGCACAAGTGAAACGAGATGGTGGCGAATTCAGCCCATCACAGTTCACTTCTCTACAGGCATTCACACCCTTTTCAAGAACAACCTTAAGAAAATAATATCCCGAGTTCGTAACTGCCAAATGAGCAAAACTGAAACTAAAACGAGGCATTCATACTCTAAAAGTGACCATCGTTTCGCCCGAGCACATGAGTAACCCTGTGGATTACACATTTGTGCCTTGCAAGACGAACCAGTACAGAGCCTTGGTCTTGAATGCAAAGCAACGACGATACTTGTACTTCGCTTGGTAGAGATTTCCTTCTCTTTAATGAATAACCCTCAATATCTTTCCACATTAAGTTTCTGGATTCTACAACATGGAGACTCTGCTCGAGAAAAACAAGCAGCTCCTGGATATTCAAAGCATAATCTTTCGGTTCTAGTAGCAAAAGCAATCAGCTGGTGGTAGCTGGAGTGATAGAACCTTACAATAAAGCTGAGAAATCTATTGCAGAGAACGCAAACTATCCTGAGAAAAATTTTTACCTCAGAAAAAACAGACTAGAACAGCGACGGGAGTGAACCTGAGACTCCCAAAGAATCAGACTTCTACAACGAGGGAGAGAACCTGCTTTCTGTTTTCACGATACAGAGATGTTAGTCGTGGAAAACAAAAAGCAGATTATAAGTTCTCGATACAAGGGTACACGCCAACGATACCGTTGAACGGATGTCACCCACCTGAATACAACACAAAAAGCAAGACTGCTATTGAAAACAGAATTCTACTAAGAGCTGGAGCTCCTCCGCCTGGAAGAATGAGCTGCTGCAGCTCAAAAAATGTGAATGAAATGCCAGACAACAAAGAACTAGTTCCCTAGATCTCTCTGTTGACACCTGCTGCTACCAGAACGACTACCAGAACTCAGCTGAAGTAGACAGAATCCTAATTCCAAGGAAGACAAGGATCTGTATATCAGAGGGTTACCAGAATATTACCAGAAGTCGTCAGCAAACTACGAGTGCTAGGGCCTAACTTACAAACAGGGAGAAGGGCAGTTCTTTAGACTAACCATTTATGGAAGGGGGCCACAACTGATTCCTCAGAATACTATTGCAATGAAACGCGTTCCTTAATTTCTGAACTCACATGAGCAACACCCACATTGAATAATGCTTTACTTCTTATCGGATACTCATGACTATACACGACAGAACGATAGGGACTGAATAGTCAGCGTTCACAACAACTGGTCCTGAGGAGAGATTGCAAAGCTTATATACAAAAGATTGGTCATGCTACCGAGGCATTGCCAGTAAAACCTACTTCCGAGGCGTTCTAATAGAGAAAAGAAGAACAGCACTTTATTACATATGGCCTGACGTACAGACATACAGATATACGTACATACAGGTATGATACAGTAACCTTGAGGATCCATTTGGTGGGAATCATCACCAAACTTGTGACTACATCAGGTTCAACCCGAAATGAACAACACGACAGGTAACCTGCGTCTACAACCTTTCACCCAAATTTTCAGCATTAGCAGCGAGAAGAAATGTTCATAAGGCCCCCAAATTTTCCGGCTTGGCACTTGCAAGAACAATGACTTTGGGTTCCTTCACAACTTGGACATGACATGGTCCATGCCATCAACCAAGAAGTCTGCAAAACCAATCAACGAAACAAGCATCCAATTGATTAACAAGCTAAGATTATAATTTCTAGCATATAAGCTACGAGCTCTGGAATGAGAAATTGCAGGTGCCCATGATAAAAGCACAGAGGTAAATCAAAACAAAGAAACATCGTCGGACAGAAAACTGGAAAAGCAAACCTACCTGCATCTTCCATTGAGAAACACATAGGTGGCTTGATTCTGAAGACGTTTCCATGAAGCCCTCCTTTCCCAACCAGAATTCCAAGATCTGCGATAGCAATAGCCGTCACCGAATAAGACAATGAAACGCACTGAAGAGCTTTACTTTCCCACCATGCAGTGCAACAAATTCTTAGTATACATAAAAATATGTCAAGGACACAGATAAGGTGCAACTTTACCCTTCAGTTCCTCAAAAAGATGAAGAGTTTCTTCTTTTGCTGGAGTCTTTGATTGACGGTCTTTCACTAGCTCAACGCCCAGCATAAGACCCCGTCCCCGGACATTACCAATAACTGCACCAAGTAAGCCCATCCATAGTAAGTTCTCTCCCCATTTGGGGTAACACAAAGGGAGGGACACGAAACAAAATGTTCAGAAAGGGAAAAACATGATGAGTATGACTCATTGTCAAGTAGTATGTTCAAAAATAGAACGAGATCTACGACTGCATGCACTCTAGAACGCTAAGTCAAAATAATTCACTTGATTCTACAACTGGCCAAAACCAGGGTATAAAATGAGTCCACAACTCTGCAAATCTCCCATATTGCTCTAGAAACTTCAAAACAAGCGTGCACGTGGCATAATAGCAGAGATGAAATTTCCTGCAGACACTTACTATCATGCTTCTCTTGAAGTGCTCGCAGACGGTGCAGGAGATGGTCTCCAACCGTGGCACAATGCTCCTGCCTCTTCTCTTTGTCAAGCACGTCAAGCACAGCGTGGCCTGCTGCCGAGCACACTGGGTTGCCTCCGTATGTGTTGAAATGCAAACGTTGTGACAGCACTTGTGCAATCTCTGGTGTGGTTACCACAGCAGCCAATGGCAGCCCGTTGCCAATTCCCTGGAATTTAAGACCACAAAGTTATGCAAGGGACTGTAAAGTCATCGCAAGGGCTCCTTTTAACTCCACTCTCAACATCCATTCCGATGTAACGTAGCACGTCGCGAAATGGAAAAAAAAACAGGCTTAACCCCGAGCTTTGAATTCGAATTGCAGATACCAACAGCACCCGTTCCTTCCAAATTTATGTTGCACTGTAGAACATGAAAAGCAAACGTAGAATTGAACGTTGCTGACCTTAGCAAGTGTTACGATGTCAGGAGTTACACCCTGATTCTGGAATCCCCAAAAATTACTACCTGTCCGACCAAAACCGGTTTGCACTTCATCAGCAATGCACAAGCCACCTGCTTTTCTTACAATGTCATATGCAGCTGGCAAGTATCCAGGTGCAAGTTCCACAGCTCCACCCACACCCTGCAGCATCAATTACCATAAAGTTTAAAAACTAACAACTAAGAGAGGGATCCAGATCCTCCAGTTTCAAAGCATCTGCACATGAAGAAGATAAAGAAGAAGAATATAGGCTCACGAAATGAAGCAGACCTGAATTGTCTCATGGAAGAAGCCAGCAATGCGACCAGGTGTAGAGGACTCTAGAAGATTGGCGAGATCGTTGGCATAGAGGTTTCCATCAGCACCAAAGGGACCTCTGTAAGGATCGGGATTCATTGCGTGGTGAACTCCAAAACCCTGCACCAGATTCAATATGTTATGCTTCGTCTTTGTATTCCAAGCCAGCGGAAGATACTTTTTTAATCAGAAAGTAAGGAGTGGTCTTGTTAATGCATGACGCGCTCACCATAAATTCAGGCTAGATGCACCGGTGTCAAAAACAAGAAATTTAAAAGCCTTTAAGCTTACTAACTTGAGCAACGTTATACTTCCATGTGCTATGTGCTGTTAAGCCCATGGTGGAGGGGCTCATGCCGTGATAACAATTTCGGAGCGCAACAATATCAAAGCTTCCGGTGTAGAGGCGAGCCATCATCATGGCCATGTCATTCGCCTCGGATCCCGAGTTGACGAAGTAAACAACCTGCTCCACTCAAGTCAATCAATTATCATCCACGTTTTCGACCGAGTTAGACGTGAACACCGGAACAGAGAATGCTGTACGAAACACAGATTTTGTACAAGGTATAAAAAATAAAAAATTATTAAGGTATACACAAAATTCTGTAAGAAACACAGATGGAGCTGTTAGCTCTGCGTTCCAAAATAGCAGTTCTAAAACTCATATCCAAAACCACACAAAATCAAGAAGGACCAAAGAAGGATCATTGTGGAACAGGAGGTACACCTTGAGATTGCCGGGCATACGCTGGACAAGAGCTTCGGCATAATCAGCAATGGCGTGGTGGAGGTAAATGGTTGTGGTGTGCTGCAACAATTTTGTCTGTTTCACGACCGCATCCACCACTGCAGGATGGCAATGGCCTACCGATACTGTCACAATGCCTGCAAAGGCGTCGAGGTATCGCCGACCGCTTTCATCAAAAAGATACTGCATCTTCCCTTCCACGATATTCAGCTGCAACCACCACATCAAAGACGTCACCACTTTAAATAGTCCCAAACCACATCTAGACAACAAATCCATCATTAAGATCCCACCAAAGAACTAACAAATCCATAATCAACACGCATTGTAAACCCTAATTTGCGGCACTCCATTCCAACAAAGGTAAAAAAATACACACAATCATTACACTCTCCAGTCGAGCATAACAACTCACATGCTTCTTGTAGTACAAGAACAGCGCAGGGTTGAGAAACTTCTTCCGCTTCGCCAGAATCTCGTCAGCTTTTGGCCCATCGTACGGCTGAGGCGTGAAATCAAACGAAGGCATCTCGGGCGCCACCTCCTTGCTGCTCGCATCAGCAGCCAAGGACAAGCTGCGACGGCACGCGGAGATCGCCTGCCATTGGGGCAACAAGAGCCTCCTCGCACCAGCGACTAAACCCACCATCGCAGCAGAGCACACAGCCAAATCTATCTAGCTCCAATTTGAACACCACAGTCACAAGGACTCCTAATGGATCAATGCATGAACCAGAGATGGATTCAGCTGCAAAATTTGAAGTGGGTTGCGGGGGGAGAGGACGACAGTTGGATTGGAGATGCGTGAGAGTACAGTAGAGGAGTCGTCCGTCGTCACGACACTTGGGCCATGCATGTGATCTACACCACACCCGCAACGGAGAGCGAGTGATATGAGAGCCTGCATTGACACTGGAAGTGCAGGCAAGAGCGTTTTGGATACAGAGAAACTGAAAGGACGGCCTGGACTCTGGACTTCGGGAGCAGTGATGTGGAGCTGAGTCAAGATGCTGTTTGCCTGCTCCACTTATCTGTTCTCTGATTCCCATCAGTGATCAGTTCATTTCTGAAGAAGTGACAACTGAAGGTGGTGATAACTAAGGTAGACCAACCTATTACCACCCTGATTCGCAATGTGAGTATAATAGGACCAACTCTAGGAGGGGCACATATTTTTCAGAGGTGTGCGCATGTTTCACGAATCAAACCCAAGTGGAATTATAATTTTCTGATAAAAATTATAGTTTCTATGAATTTCTAAAGTGTGCTGCCCTAAATTACAAAACTGACACTAGACTAGAGTCATAAATGTCCTATCCTAAACGTATAACTGCCATTACATGTACCTATTAGCACTAGAGTATCCACCAATCAAAGGCTAACATGTTATCCAAGTTGGAATTCATGCATTGAAATTGTCAAAATAGTGAATGGATTTGGGTGAGTTTTATGGTGGAGATGGGGCCAAAAATAGGATGGCGGTTATAGGAAGTTGGCAGAATGGGTTGGTCTACCTTAAAGTAAACTTGCCAATCACTGCATAGACAAAATTCAAATCCTTCTCTATATAAATATAGAGACTTGCATGTTTTGAAATTTGGCATGAGTATTAAATTTCATGTGAAGATTCACCTTCAAAAAACAAAATGCAAAGAGATTTCTTCTAACAAATTTTATTGCAATTTAAAGGCAATGAAGTTGAAATGTAGTTAAAAATTCCTTGCAACCTTTTGCCACACAATATGCAGTCATTGTTCAATAAATGGCAATGGTCACAATGAGTTTTTTGGATGTGTGCAATAAATGGTAGGTTTACTCTCTCAATTAATGCATTCTTGATTGTAAAGTCTCAATGCAAAAACCGTGTTTATGTTGTGCCTTCTTCATTGATTCTTCTAAAAAAACATTTGAATTTTTACACTACTTGTACAGTTTTAGGAATGACAACAAGGTATGACTCAATCTACTAGGATTTTTTGGGAATGTCAAGAAGGAATGTTGTATGGAATCAAATGATTGAGTTGGCTTCTTCCTAAATGAAAGATTTGGTTCCACCTTTGCTAAAGAGGGGATGAAACACAAATAGATACCTCTTTCAATGATTCCTATAAGCATACAAGTAGTGTAAGAATTCAAATTGCTTTCTACAAGAAGTCTTGAAAAGGATTTTTAACATGACTTCACAAGAAACTCTAATGTATTTGTAAATTTGTGCACGTTTTTGATAAATTAAAAAATTTACTTGTATAACAAAAAATCCACGCATAAATTTGGTTTAATTATTTTTTTAAATAAAAATTTATTTAAAAAAATTTGAAAATTTATTTTCTGCATGTGTGTTACTCTTACCCCAATGTGTCCAAATTTTGTTGAAAAAAAATCTGATTACTCAATTAGCTAAGAATTTTTTTAAGAGTGTAAAACGATTTGAGAGCCATTGTATGTGGACATTGAGTTTGCCATTGGAATTGTGAAGAAGTTATATAATAATAGAATTATATCCCCTTTTTAAAATTATTTTTAAAATTATTTCAATTTGTAGTAACTTTACTAGTCTTAAGAGTAGTTTTGGTTGATCAATATTTTGATAAGGTAACTACATCTAAAATGAACTCCTACAATGTATGATGCTCCATAGGTAGGCTGCAAAATACAATGAATTTTTTTCCACATTGGCAAATTCTTATGAAGAGTTGAAGACAAATGTAAGTGGTAGTGTAAATTGAAGAAGCAAGGGAAAGGTTTTTAAAGTCTATAATTATAACCTATACAAAATGATTCAAAAATCAATCTCATAAACACTAAAAAAGACAGTTATCATATTTATAACATTGTCCAAAAAATAGTTTAAATTAAAAGAAACTTCACCAATAACCATCCTTTTACAAAGTTGTCACTTCCACATAATTACTACGGAGTATAAATGGACCTTGCAAGTACCTAAAATGTTTCTTAAGTCCACTAACCTTATTATCTTAAGTCCAATGACCTTTCATAAACCATTTTGAATATCTACCTTATTAGGGTTCAACCAAAAATAGGGGTTGACATTTGGTATGGGTTGATCAAACCCTTTCAAGATGAAAAAAAATCTATAATTAGCTTCATGTAATTAACACTTTTGAAGAGATTTTTACAGTGATTATTATTTGTTCAAGTTTATTCTTTAAACCAACACAAGCATTGTTCAATCTACACTTAATCTAATGATATTATGAATTCTCCCACGGAAATTATGCTTTCTACAATTTGATAAATTCAAATGGTCATTTTACAATCGAGAACCTTGTGTTTTGAAGGCTTCAATTGTGATTGCCTTCCAAGTGAGGGCTTTCATTTCTAACTCTTCTGGTTGTGCCATCTTTCATATTCATAGCAACAACACATAGAATACTCTAAAGTACTCCATTGGAGACTAGGTAAGTTAGGAGTTGTTCAAAGCATTGAGGTTCTAAAAAAGTGATTTCTAATACAAAAGTGCATATTGGGGTTTTGAATGTATAAAAGGTGAACATAATGCTTGTAGAGCCATATGCCATGTTAGCTTCAAATTTTTAGAGCTAGTTTCTCAAAGAGCCAAACAATATGAAACAACTTGGGTTAGATGCTAGTTCTATTTATCTTTTAAGGAAAATTTTGAGACAAATATTTCAAGGAATATTTCTTCTCTAATAATGCAATTAGTTGATGAATCATTATTTTATGATTTATACTAGTATTGGGCATGGATTAGGTTTTGGAGATACTAGATGAATAATGATATTCATTTTCAAAGGGTATCATTGGGCTTGAAGTTATTGGTTCTAGAATGTGCTTCAATAAAGAAACAAAGGTATGAATAAAATAAGGAATGCCTTGTGGACATCAATGTATTGTTATGAGTTTTAGCGTTGGGAAATGTATACTCCAAAGGTATCAACCAAGACTGTCCAATTGTTAAACAATTGATGGATATTTTCAATTCATATATGTTGGCACTCAAGTTAGTACATGAAGAAACTACAAAAATTCTAGTTGTTGTATATATAGCTCAAGAATCTAATACAACACTATAAGTATGAATGAACTTTATGACCTTGTACTATTTCAGAACCTCAAGCATTACAAAATGAAATTTCCTCATTGCAATTCTCCCATTGATTTCTGATTGGAATTCATGAAATTGCAATAGTTGTACTCAAAATCACTAATATAGCTACTAGTAGCTTCCAAGTTCTTCAACTATGTTAAAGATACTTTTACGGCATTCTGAAGTGCACTTATAGTAATGGTATGAGGCTAGATAATTATGGCAAGTAGTTACTACTTCTTTTGAGGGGATAGTGATTGGGTACATAGTGATTTCCATGAGGGGGACACATGGCATTATCTTATTGGTTGTTAAGCTCTTACAAAATTTCTAAAAAATATACATATAGAATTTTCCCACTAGTTGTAAAACTTTGATCAAAATTTTAAGCACCCCCCTTGGGTGAAATGAATTCATAAATTCAACATGCAAAACCCACACCAACCACATGTATTTGTATTCTTGGGGAACTTGTGAAACTTGCAAACTATTTGGGATATATACATATATTTTTTGTTTGTGAATACAAATGTATTCGATATCCATATTTTGTGAGCATATCTATATCCTATATTTCATAGTCTGAAATTGTATCCATATTCTATATCCATATTCTACATATGTATTCTATATCCAAAATTTGGACGGCCAAGATTTTTTGTTCCACAAGCATCAATGGCTTAGGTTTTTTAGAAGATCAACAACATTTAGGGGGGGGAGATTTTTCTTGAATTTGGATCAACAACTCTTGCTTTTTCCAAGGGAGGGGGGAGGAAATACAAACATTATGTTTGCATCTTTTGAGAGGATAGTAATGGTATGAGGTTAGGTTTAATCTTGGAGCACTTCGACGTCCAAAAAGTGGACTACAAATAGATTGAAACTATTGTATCTTTTCATTATTGCTTGGATGAAAGTCATCCTAATTTGTAGGGATACTTTATAAAGTTGTTATCCTATCTAAGGGTTGGATTTGGTGTTACTAGAGTACATATTTTTCTAAAATTACAGATGTGAATGGCATGGTTACGGGTTTGATACTTGGTTGTGACAGGTTAGCTTATGTGACGTAAAATCAACCTTTTTCCTTGATGGAACCCCTCGTAGTGTATTCTTCAACAAGCTTTTGTCAAAAATAAATAAAAATTACAAATGTGCAAGTATGTCAAGTGGTCAAATTGCATTGAATCTAGTTCAAAATAGTGGGATTTGCCAAAATGAGGTCATAGATTTTAAGAGCACAAAGATTTCAAAAAATCACTATGTGAAGAGAACCTCATTTCAATCCATTCCAACAAATTTTACTCAAAAAATGATAATATTTTTCTTGTAATCAAATTAAAAAGGAATTTTAAAATTTTCCTTTGAAAATTTATAAGAAAAAATATTGATGATAGCATTGGTGAATCTAATCGTACGGATGGAATCTGAAATTCACAGTCTACAACTTTTGTTTGAATGTCAATTCCAAAATATGCTTCTAAATAACACTTTATAATGATTTTTCTCAAATCATTGATTTCAGAGATAAGTCTAGAAGCTCTAGGGTAAACCCTTAAATGTTGACATGGACATTTTGTATTTGATGGATGACAAAAATGATTGTATTGGATGTAAGGAAGTGGTTTTCCATCCATAAATGTGAACATGAAACGTGCTCCATCATGGATAGCCAAAAATAGCATCATTGAATGCAACTATATTTTTAGGTGTTGCAAATTGGAGCAAAAAGTCACGAAGATCAAGATACATGGTCTTAGAGCCTATATTGCCCTTCTTGTGATTTTCATGAGGGCGGCTAATTTTCATTTGTATGGTCAGCACCTACTCTTGAATAGTTTGTAGCCCACCTTCTTTCCCATAGTGACCAATCCAATGTTTAAGGATTAATGAAATTGAAACCCTCCAAGGTTAGTTAACCCTTAAATATCGACACAAACGTTTTGTATCCAATGGATGATAAAAACCTCTCTGCTGGATGTAAGAAAGATTTTTTCATCCATTTAAAAAAAAGAAGTGGTAATGCAATTCTGTTGCATTAAGAAAGTCCAGAAATAGGGGTATTGAATGCATTCTCATTATTAAGTGGTGCAAATTGCAAGAAAATATCATGGAGATTCATATAGACAGTCATAGTGCCACTACTGCCCTTCTTTCAATTTCCATGAGGGCAACAGATGATGCATGCTTTCCCAGTCATTTTTCATCGCAGGAACAGTGTAATCAACTGTGGTCAGTGGCAACATGAGTATTGTTCTTTGTCCGCTTTCTTCCACGGTTACCAGTCCGTCGTTTAAGGGTTAACAACTATAGTACTTCAATTGAATGTTACTACTGCAACACTTTTATCAAGGTAGTATGATGAATTTGATACCCGGATTACAATGACAGCCATACCCAACGCTACAATAGTTTATACCAGGTAGTTTCGGTCTTCAACTGCCGGAGGTCTGTGTCAGCCCTAATGGACATGAAGGAAACTACGAAGGCAGGCAGAGCCATGGCTTCATGAGGAAGAGTCTAGGGCTGAAGAAGCTCGCGGCTTGGTAGCAGAGCCACAGCGGCCACAATCTACTGTAGTTGCCTCTTTGCAGAAACAGGGCTTGCAGGAAGTAATTCCCTACAAGGTTCGTTTGTTGCATTGGATTGCAGCCGATTCCTCTGTTTCTTTTTCCACGATTCCTCCCGAAAGCCCTAAATTCTTAAACCCTAAACCCTGCTTGAACCCTGAACCTGCTTAATCCATGAGCCTTGTTTAAAGCTTGAATCTTGCCGCCCCCGGGTTTTGTTGTGCTGGTTTGTGGTTTTGTTGCGTAGGTTGAAGACGGAGCTGATGGAATTGGACGGAACTCGAGGGACTGGGACCAAGTGAGTATGAGGTTTGAGCTGAAAAGATGAAGCACAAGAAAGAGTTTGATTGTGGCGTGGCGTTGGGGAGGTTGATAGCGAGGCACCCGGGTTTATGTGATGATTCCGAGGTTGCGACGTTGCTGGCACATAGAGGAAACGGAATTGAGGAGAATCTTGTCCTGGAAGTGGTCCAGGATCTTGTGATTCGGCCCGATGTAGGGCTTGCGGCGCTGGGGTGCTTTCGGCCAATCCTGGCCAGAGTTGTTGATACGTTGGTGCACTCCTTGAGGCAACTATGGAGGCAGGGGAGAGGCTCTCCTGGTCGAGAGGGCGAGGGGCTCGTTGGCATTTCTACGCGGTTGCGGAATGGCGGTGGATGGGACCTTGGGTTGCATGAGTATACTTGTATTATGTTCAGCCGACTGCTGGACTTGGCACCGTACTTGCTTAGGTACGTGTTCGCTTTGCTGGATTGCGGTCTTGGAACTCGCTGTCGTAATTTGAGTGCAAGTCGAGTTCTTGGCCAGGTTTGTTAGACCTGATAAGCTCTAGGAGCGATAAGAGTGCGTGATAATGTGTGGAAGAGAGTAGAAGGCAACGCTTTCGTCGACGTATAGAATTGGGCAGCGGTTGAATTTTAAGGTTTAAGGGTCAAGGTTTTACGATGGAAGGGTTTAGGGTTTAAGGGAGCTCTCACTGCTCTGCCTTTTCACGATTTCTGATCGTATAAGTCTGACGCTGTGCATTGGTGTGGGCTTATGATCAGTTCATTTCTCCAATACTTCGAGTTTGCTCCACCTCCTTATGAGCGCCTTTTGCACGGAGGTCCAGAAAATTACCAGTCTATGCTAGGTGCTGGTGAGGAACTACCTTCAACGTCCGGAGCACCTGCATTCAGTGAAGTTGTATATGCATCTTACCGTCTTCTGCAATTGGAATCTACCGTATTTCGGGAACTTTGGGACTGGAGTCCATTTCTAGATTTATTACGATCTTTACCCAAGACTTTAGATGAAGCAAGTATAGATGTTCGATGGTGCGGAGTACAAATTGTATCTCAAATTTTGCAAATGAGCGACAAGGCTACTCTGGAATTTAGCCACACAGTGGCAGGGCTGAGTGAAGAACATAGTTTTGGCTCTCATCTTCGATGGAGATGTCGCTGCCAGAAGACGGCTGTCGAGAAGTTAGCAATGTATTTGGAAACACCTGGTCAAGCACAAGACTTAATTGTAGTTGAGGACGCTCGTCCCGATTGGAGTTTGAGCAGCGTTAAGAGTTGGAAAGGGACGAATAGCTTTCATTTGCAAGTTTGTGGAATTGACCTCCCGGTTCGGCAAGATTTGCGAGAGGGCAGGTTCGTCTTTTCATCCATACAAAACTCAATTACTGGAGTGTCCGTAAGGTCATACAGCTGTGATGGTAGCGTGTTCACCTATCTGTTGGTGTCTTGGTATTTTTTTGGACGGTCATTGGATCTTTCTGACGTTGACTCTTTCATTTTTTTCCAGGGCGTTGCCACCGTCAAGTGAGTCGTTAGTTTTAACACCAACAGTGAAGCGGAACCTGGAGGCTGTAGTTCTGGCATTGAGCCAACGATGTCCAGTGCTTTTAGAAGGACCTATAGGGTCTGGAAAGTCTTCTTTGATTCAGGAGCTGGCTTACGCTACTGGGAATTTGGATCTCCTTTTTATTCATTTGGATGACCAGATGGACAGCAAGACACTGCTGGGGAACTACGCCTGTACTGAAATACCGGGAGAGTTTAAGTGGCAGCCTGGGGCGCTTACTCAAGCAGTTGTGAGAGGCATGTGGGTTGTGTTTGAGGATATTGACAGGGCCCCTTTCGAAATTTTTTCTGCTCTTATTCCATTGCTCGAGGATCGAAAGTTGTACATTCCAGGACGAGGAGAGATGGTACCGGCCGCCGACAATTTTCGAATTTTCTCAACCGTTACCAGGACTAGGCACAGTGGTGCATTCGTAGGAGGGAAAAAGGAAATGCTGGGCAATCTTTGGAGGAAAGTAGTAATTGATGCTCCTAATGACGAGGAACTTGCTGACATTATCCGCATTCGGTTCTCGTCTCTTTCACTCGTAGTCCCAAAACTCATCGGCACTTTCAATCTAGTCAAGCACATTGCTTCGCAGTCTGAAAGCCCTGCTGAAGGGTTACCAGATGTTTCAGTGTATGTAGGCCGTCAGTTTTCTACTCGAGATTTGTTTAAGTGGTGCACGCGGATTTCATCATTAGGTTCTCAAGTCTTAGGATCGTCGATTCTGTCGAGCTTTGCTCGAGAACGGATTTATGTGGAAGCTGCCGACTGCTTTGGTGTCTCGATAGCAAATACTTCAGACCGTCATCTGGCTCTTTCAGTAATCGGACAGTTTTGGAATGTTCCTGTGGACCGTGTTAACTTTTACTCGTCACTCAATAAGCCCTCCATTCAGAAGAATATGTCTACATTGCAAGTGGGAAGGGCTAGTCTACTATGTCAGCCTAGAACAGGGAATCCTCAGGCAACTCGCCTTTTCGCAAACACCGGACATGCTGTACGTAGCTTGGAAGCTATATCTGTGTGTGTGCAGCAGCAGGAACCAGTTCTTCTCGTAGGTGAGACAGGTACTGGGAAAACCAGTGTTGTGCAACATCTTGCTTGGCAATTGGGAATGCCTCTAATCGTTTTGAACATGAGTCAGCAGACAGATAGTGCAGACTTTCTTGGAGGGTACAAGCCAGTTGAAGCACAGGGTGTATGCTTACCTCTACTTGAGGCCTTCAATGCGCTGTTTCGAGATAGTTTTCCAAAGAAGAGGAATGCTGATTTGCTGGAACATGTGCAGCGCTTTGCTGAGAAGAGGAAGTGGGATAGGCTGTTGAAGTCTTTTCGGACTGTAATGGGGACAGTGTCGACGCTGTTGGGAGCATCTTTTGAATCTGATGGAGGTGTATCCACTGAAAAAGTGAAGGAATCAGCAGCTAATGGGCATTCTGTAGAGGAGCAGAGCCCCAAAAGAAAGCGTCCTCTCAACAGCAAACTTTTAAACCGGTGGCGAGCTTTCACATCGGAATTGCGAAAGGCTGAGCGGCAAATGGAAGCTGCCAATACAGGCTTTGCTTTTTCATTTGTGGAGGGAGTGCTAGTGAAGGCTATTCGAGAGGGTCATTGGCTTCTGCTAGATGAAGTCAATCTGGCCCCAGTTGAGACGCTGGAGAGATTAACAGGTGTTTTGGAAGGGGCAGCAGGCACATTATCTCTCACAGAACGTGGTGATGTGGAAAATGTGTCCCGCCACGCCAACTTTCGCATTTTTGCGTGCATGAACCCAGCAACTGACTTTGGAAAAAGAGACTTGCCAATCTCTCTACGAAATCGCTTCACGGAGTTTTACGTCGATGAATTGACTCAGAAAGAGGACTTGCAAGCTTTGGTATTTCATTATCTCGAGAACTCTGTTCCTTCTCCACCTGTGGAAGACATCGTCAATTTTTACCTGCAAGCTCGACACGAAGCTGGGACCAGGCTCTTGGATGGGGCGAATCAGAAGCCCCAGTACAGTTTAAGATCGCTTGCTAGAGCACTTGAGTATACATGTGCTGCCATGTCTACATATGGTTTCTTGAGATCATTGTATGATGGTATCTGCATGTCTTTTCTGACTCTCCTTGATCAACCAAGCGCTTTAATTATGGAGCAACTTATCTACGTCGCTCTGTTCAAGACTACTGGACCTGCTGCGACAAGAGCTTTGAAGGCTCTTCTCAAAGTGCCGCCTCAGCCAAGTCCAGCCCATGTTTTAGTTGAACATATTTGGGTGGAGAGCGGTAACGCTCAGCCCTCGAGGTCAGCAAGTAACATCTTCTGTAGATTGTTTGAGGTTGTATGCTCTTGTATTAGTCGCGTGGACTGCTTCTCTTCGTCTTTTAGTGAATTTTCTCATTTGCATCGTTAGTATTCCAGTTTATGTGTTGATATTGCATGTTGAGTGATGAACTATTTGTTCTATTTTCTAACTCTTTTCTAATGTGTTACGTTGGCAGGCTGTCTTTGGAATCTCGAGAGCGGTATGTGCTGACGAAGACCATCACTGAGCATCTCAAGAATCTAGCTAGGGCAGTATTTGTTCGCAAGTATCCTGTTTTATTACAGGGACCTACTTCAAGTGGAAAGACAAGTCTGGTCGAGTACCTGGCGACCATAACAAGCCATCGGTTTGTCCGAATCAACAACCATGAACATACGGATCTTCAAGAATATCTTGGCTCCTATGTGACTGATTCTTCAGGAAAGTTAGTTTTCCAGGAAGGAGCACTTGTCGAAGCTGTGCGGAAAGGCTACTGGATTGTGCTGGATGAATTGAATTTGGCACCTTCTGATGTCCTGGAAGCCCTTAATCGGTTGCTAGATGACAATAGAGAGTTATTTGTTCCGGAACTCCAGCTGACAGTCAAGCCGCATCCGCATTTCATGTTGTTTGCTACTCAAAACCCCCCTGGAATTTATGGTGGTCGGAAAGTGCTTTCTCGAGCATTTCGAAATCGGTTCATGGAACTTCACATTGATGATATTCCTGACGATGAGTTGTGTATGATACTGGAGAAACGGTGTCAGATTCCGGGAAGTTATGCCGCCAAGATGATTGAGGTGATGAAGGACTTGCAGCGGCATAGACAAGGTAGCAAGGTTTTTGCTGGCAAACATGGCTTCATAACTGCTCGTGATCTTTTTCGATGGGCTGAACGACATGGGAACGGGTACGAGGAGCTAGCCAGGGATGGTTACATGCTATTGGCAGAGAGGTTGCGGAATTTAGAGGAGAAGGAAGTTGTGCAAAGAGTTCTCGAAAAGCATATGCGCGTGAAGTTGGATGTAAACCGGTTGCATGATATGGAAGCATCCGAGACGTTTGAGGCCGTTAAGAAGTTAGCAGAGTCACCAGAACATGTGTCTATATTTGGTAGGATCGTTTGGACGAAGAGCATGAAGCGACTTTTTAATTTAGTTGAGCATTGCATTAGGCATTGCGAGCCTGTTCTGTTAGTAGGGGAGACTGGATGTGGGAAGACCATGGTATGCCAGCTGCTTTCTTTGCTGTACAATCAACGTCTACATATATTAAATTGCCATCAGCACTCAGAGACGTCGGACTTTCTTGGTGGCTTACGTCCAGTTCGGGATCGAGACAGCCTTGCTATTAAGTTCCAGAAAGCTGCCGAGAGAATCGCCTCCATGGACTTGTTCCAAGACGTTTGTTCTGGTGAGTTGCCAGTGAAGGTAGAAGACTCTGGGACGACATTGACAATGGTGAAGAATGCTCTGTCAGGTATGTTTAATTTATTATTCCCCATTCGATGCCCTTCATCCTCTTCTGTTCAGGGTTGTATGTTCATTGTATCCCTTGCTTTCAGTAGGGTTTTTAACCAGCTTTTGTTAGACTATGCTACCAATGACAGATGTTCACTGGCCTGTCTTGAATGATAGCTCTCGATGAAATGCTTCATGGACTTAGATCTTCTTGTATTTTCAAGGGACTAGTAGTTTCTCTACTTATTCTATTGAAGCCCTTTTCTGCACCTGACAGAATTGAAGAAAAGAAAACCAGACAAGAAGGGCAAAGTGAACAAAGCAGCAATGCCTTTGGAAGAAGCATTGAAGGAAATTTCGACTTACCACAAAGAGTGGCAATCTCTTTTTGTGTGGCATGACGGTCCGCTCGTTCAGGCTATGCGCGATGGAGATATGTTTCTTGTTGATGAAATATCTCTTGCAGAAGACAGCGTACTGGAAAGACTGAACAGTGTGCTTGAGCCCAAACGCCTATTGGTAATTAATGTCTTTTCATCTTGGCAATTATTTTTCTTCATTTTGTTCTGTGGCCGATTAACTAGATATATTGTGACTGTTTGGTGCTGATGAAATATTACGCGATAATTTCTTTGTTCATAGCCTTTGTCAATGTTGTAAACTTCGGATCATTATTTCACAGGTTCTAGCAGAGAAAGGAGGTCCTGATGTAGAGGAGCTGATTGCTAACTCAAGCTTTCGTATCTTGGCGACAATGAACCCTGGAGGAGACTTTGGCAAAAAGGAGCTGTCTCCTGCTTTGAGAAATCGTTTTACTGAGATTTGGGTTCCTCCAATCAACGATATAGGGGACCTAAGAAGCATTGCTGTGGATAGATTCTCAAGGCCCGACCTTGTCCAGTTAGTAGATCCCATGCTTGAATTTTGGCAGTGGTTTCAGCATCATCATGAGGGCGGAAGGTCACTTTCAGTGCGAGATCTTTTGTCTTGGATTACTTACATCAATGTTGCTGAATTGGAGATTGGCGAAATTCCTGCATTTATTCATGGCGCTTTCCTGGTCCTCCTGGATGGAATTGGCTTTGGGCTTGGGCTGTCGAATTCTGCCACTCAACAGGTGCAAACGGAGTGCGCAAAATATTTGTTTGATCGGTTACCTGAACATCAGAGACAGCTTGCAGTTGAATCAACCGAATTGGGTGATCATACATTTGGGTCAATGGAATTGGACCCAATGGAGGTCGACACCCTGTCTGGAAACAATTTGTTTGGAATGCGCCCCTTTCATATAGCTCGAGGTGATTACAGGCCACCAAACATTAGCTTTGCATTGGATGCACCGACAACCAAGCGAAATACATGGCGAATTTTACGAGCCATGCAGCTGCATAAACCAGTCCTTATTGAAGGAAGTCCCGGTGTTGGTAAGACGAGCCTGGTGGCAGCTTTAGCAGCAGCCTCTGGTCACGCTTTAGTAAGGATCAATCTTTCTGAGCAGACAGATATAATGGACTTACTTGGATCGGATATGCCAGTTGAAGGAGGAACTGGCGCAGAATTTCAATGGTCGGATGGAGTATTTTTGCAGGTCTGTCATATTCCTTGTTTCTCCAGTGATGCTGTTTTGCATCAATTTCATGTCAATTTTGCTGTTTCTGAGTTTGTGACGTCAGGAAGATGTAGGTGGTGAGCAACATGATACGCATAAGTGTTAACTCATATTCATATTTCTGGAACTGTCAGGGAGCGTTTAATGTATTTCCAGTGGACAGTAGTAATTTAATTTCTCACTGCTTTGGACTCTTTTTGTAGTTGCAATGTATTTGTCTGACGAAATATTTTCTGGCAGGCTCTCAAAGCCGGACAGTGGGTGCTTCTCGACGAACTCAATCTAGCATCACAATCAGTTCTAGAGGGTCTGAATGCATGCCTCGATCATCGGGGGGAACTCTTCATACCTGAACTAGGCCGGAGCTTCAAATGCCCTTCCACATTCCGTGTGTTTGCATGCCAAAATCCATTGTCTCAAGGAGGGGGTCGCAAAGGGCTTCCAAAGTCATTCTTGAATCGGTTTACTAAAGTCTATGTAGAAGCCCTCTCTGAAGACGACTTTTTAGAAATTGCAAGCATCTTGCATCCTTCTCTTTCAAAATCTGTTCTGAAAATCATGATAGAGTTCAATTCTCGTTTGCATCAAGACACAATGGTTCTTCATAAATATGGTCACTCTGGCTCTCCTTGGGAATTTAACCTTCGGGATATTTTACGGTGGTGTGAACTAATGGAGAGGACCAATTGTACTTCATCGGACGGTGAAGCGCAATCATTTGCACCAGAGCACTTCCTCGATGTCATGTATCTGCAGCGTATGCGAACTGTTGGTGATAGACGTCGAGTGCTCAGCCTTTTCCAAGAGGTGTTTGGTTCACATCTTGATCTTGAAACTTTCCCGGCAGTTTCCGTTCTTCCTGAGAGGTTACAAGTTGGGCTAGCAACTCTTCCTCGTAAATATGGACCACGGTTACAAGGCGACTTTGATAAGCAGCTTCAGATTTTGCCAGGTTCAGCGAACAGGTTAGTGTTTAACATCTATTTATCGGCTTCTTTGTTTCTCTCAATGCCTTAAGTTGTCGATTTGCGTCATGTAGCTTTTTGTGAGTCGTGTCTCGTAGAAAATTTCTATTCTATGTTTGTATCCTAGAACAACCTTTCTTTCTCGCCCATCTAAAAACCCATTTATCTATACAGAGCTTGATCAGTTGATTGATATACTTTTGTCGAAATGAGTTGCTTATAGATCCAAATTTATCTTGTCGATTTAGTCCTTTCTTTTTCCTGAAATGTCATGTTTGGGAGCAGGTTGGAAGCCGCCATGCACTGTGTTTCCAAAGGTTGGATGTGTATCCTAGTTGGCCCCCCTGCGGCTGGGAAAACTTCCCTTGTGCGCCTGATGGCCGCTCTTACTGGTAATTCTTTGCATGAGTTTACCTTATCCAGCGCAACAGACACAACTGAGCTCCTCGGTTGCTTTGAACAACATGATCTCTTTCGGCGGTGGCAGGAGATTGTGAAGATGAGTCATGACTCTTTGAAGACCGTCTGCAGCTTCTGTTTGTCAGGTAGTGGAAGTGTGTTGCATTTTCCTCCTTTCGATGAGAACGACTTATTGTTTGCTTGTTCTGGCCTTGGGAATATCATGCGGCTCATACGAGAATGGAAACGAAGCCTTGTTAGAGCTTTTGAATAGGGTACACGTTTCTTACTGTTCTATGCCACATTCAGTTTGTGTTCAATATGCATATTTTGGTAGGAGACCCAGTTGGACCCCAAATTTCATATAGAAAAGTTTTTCGTGCTAACCCTGGTGTCTCTTTTTCACTAGGTTCCTTGCAGGCCGATCTGAAAATGAATATGGTGAAGAGCCTCCTTGGGTCTTGGGCTGCTTTTCAGAAGAGATTTGGTGGCCATGTGGCCACTATTGAGCAGGAATTCGTTCAAAATGTGGTAGACCCAGTGGCTGTTAACATGCTACTACTGTTTTTGGATCAGCTGCGCCAGACAGTTACAGCCTGTGGCGTGTCGATGGACGATCCTGAGTTGGACCCAAATAATTTACATGAAAGAGTGTCACTTTTGAGATCTAGTCTTGGACAGCTGGGAACTGCTGGGCGATTTGAATGGGTGGATGGAGGACTACTAAAAGCTATTGAGCGTGGGGAGTGGGTAGTTCTGGAGAATGCAAATTTCTGTAATCCAACGGTACGTCATTATTTATACATATATGAATATGAAGTTGCTGGTATATTAATTCTGCTGTGTGTTGGGTTAAGAATTTTGTCCGAAAGCTTTTACACAGGATGATCCGCTGTGTCTTTGCTGCTTTGGGAGGGTCCTCTACTGTGTAGTCCTGCAACAATGCCGTTTTTACGAGTATTCTCAAGTATGTCGCCTATTCATTGAATTTCTGCAAATGCAAAGCTATCGTATGCCTTCACATCTTACCGTTGGATTACACTTTTCTGGATATGTCCTGACAGGTTCTTGACCGACTGAATCCCCTTCTTGAACCTGGAGGTAGCATCATGGTTAATGAACGCGGTCTCGTTGAAGGTGAGGCTATGATTGTTCACGCCCATCCCAATTTCCGCCTCTTTCTGACAGTGGATCCAGCACATGGTGAAGTCTCAAGAGCCATGCGCAATCGAGGGGTTGAACTGTTTATCCTCCAACCTGATTGGCCTCAGACTGCAGCAAATGAATCTCCAATCTTGGAAGAGCTTTTGGGAGGATCTTCTGGTTCTGGCCTTGATAGCTTGAAAGTTCTTACTCAGGCTGGAGTTCCAGGCCCTGCCTTGCTGCAAGGCATGTGCAGTGCACACACTGACGTTCAAATACTTACAGAGCTCACTCACAGTGGGTTGCCTGTGTCCTTGCGAGAACTTTATGAGTGGGTGTCATTGCTTCAGCAGCTCCTCGAAAGGGGTGGGACCCTATCATGGTCTTTGGCATGCAGCTGGGAGCAAGTTTATTCGCGCCGTCTTGATAATGTGGAGGCAAGACAAGAAGCTATGGGGAAGTTCCAATCTAGGCTAGGATCTGTAAACCTTTTGAGCGCTGGTACCTGGAAACAGCTTACATGCAGTATTCCAGGAGGCTGGCCTTCTCCTCTCACTTTTGCAGAGTACTGCCTGGCCTCCAAGGAGGCAATGGTTTTGCGGGATAGTGCACTCTTAGAGTATCTGAGTGCTCAATTACTTGCCTTCAAATCCTCGAGAGGGTGGTCGCTGATGGAGGATGGGCAGAATGAGCTATTGCAAAGTTTTGAAAACACAAGAAATATAGCCTCATATGTTCCAGCAAGTCTTCTCCATCGCCTTCTGAATCCAGAGCAAGCGCTAACCATCGACAGTCCTCTACCTGATGTTAAAACAGAGGATTTGGACCTTGCACTGCTTTCCGCCAGCTTGTGGATGTTGGAGCAAGGAAGCTATGCGGATATCAATCTCCGGATCCAGTGGCTGAGCCACTTGGCAAAGTGTTTGCAAGGTTCGCTTGATGGTGTGAAACGTGTGGTCTCCGCTATCGAACGGGAGATTGCTCATCCACTCTCGAGGGAGCTGTCGATTGCTTGGGAGGAGCACTTTCAGATGAGAGAGAATCACGATACTAGCTCGTTTTCCTCCCTTGGATCGGGTTTTGTCAGCCAGGTGTCCAAACCATCATCTACTTTGAGCAATTCGAAACTCCCAGGACGGAAGGGCAGTTTGGGAGAGTTGGTTTTTATGGTAACCAGATTACAGGTTCTGAGAAGAAGTTTGCTTCAATGGGAAGAAGAAGAGGAGCAGTATAGAATGACGGAAAAGTTGGGCTGCAATTCTTCGAGTGGAGCAATTATGCAGTCATTCCGGCAACATAACCACCGGGAAGAGCGGTCTCGACTTTCGTATGCTCAGTATCCAAGAGCGATGCTGATTTATCTATATCCATTATTTACTGCTCTACGAGAATTGGAGAATGGAGTGCTACTATCAAGCAGTAGCAATAGTTGGGAGAGTGTAGTAGTTTCTTTCTCGAGTGTGCAGGAGTGGCATGAAACTCTTTGGAAGCACCTGAGCAGACCCAACTTCGATGTTGAAGGCTTCCTTTTTCACTGGGGCTCACTGAAACGCAGTCTTCAGGCACTTGCCTCTAAAACATGCAGGACTTCTGAATCTATTGTGAAGGCGGTTGATGAAGTTAGGGGCCTTGTCAAGTTAATAGACGAACCGTTTTCTTTAGGGGAGAATCCTCTCGCAAAGCCACTCTTATGGAAATATGCTGGTCATCCAGGCCTCCCTCACTCAAGAGACGTTTTCGATTTGGAAGTGAAAGTTTTGAAGATCTGCGAAGACCTATGGCAGTATGCCGGGAATGAAGAGATCATCACCATTATTACAGATGGTAACATTCGCCAGCTTACCACCACAGGCCTGAGCATCATACGCTGGCTTGGTCAGGACGCTGTACCAGTGACAGAAGAGAGCATCAATGTCATCAATCCGGATGATGGGGCTACAGCTAGCACTAGCTACTCTGAGTCTCTTGCAATCTATCAGATGCTGAAGGAAAGAGTTGAGCTCGAAAGAAAGGATATTACTCCTTTGGGCGATCATGATATTATACCTTTACCGATGTCATCTGTTCCTGTTCCTAAAGGTGCGAGAAGGGATCTCCAGTGTGTTTCGTTTCCGAAAGAGTTGCTGCGATGGCCAAGCGCTTGGGCCCTTTGGGCCGAGCTTTTACCTTGGCTGAACAACATAAGCATTTGTCAAGATACAAGACTTATTGCTGAAGTTTCACGTCTGGCCGGTGTTGAACATGCGACTGAAGAAAGTTTGCTCGGGATGCTCAAAGATAGAATCTCGGAGGATGTTTTGGAGAGAATGATCGAGTTTGCCATTTCGTGTTCTTCAAGGTCTCCGGCTGACCTAGTTCCCCACCAACATCTTCTGTGGCTACTGAACGGGACACATCCTTCAAAGTGTGGGATCCTGCCTGCATTTCGAGAGGTTAGTCACGAGTTGCTGTACAGGTGGCATTCATCCTTGTGGACGAACATGCTAACTGTTCCGAATGCCTTAGAGGACTGGAGTGGAATGATGGGTCCTGCACGGATTTTCTATGCTTCACAGACTGTACACTTTGCCAATTTACTTGGTCGAATAGGTGCAGTAAGGGACCATTATGCAAAGCTTACCCAGCTCAGATTGGCATCAGTGCACGTCTGGGCTCAGGCAAAGCAGAAGGCTAGTGATATCTTCGTGTCTAATGTGTGCAGTGCGAGTGCTATTTTCCAGCAGATTATATGTGCTCATGGGAAATCTTTCCGTGAAGATGAGTACAGGATGCTGGTAAGTATGTTCTCTGTGTTACACTCGGCTGTTGTAGAAAATATGTCGAGGATCGAAACTGAAATACTTGGGAGGCTTGCAACAGTACTTAACCAATCACAGCATGCCGAGTTTTTGAAACTTGTTGAGCCTTTGGTACTCCCATGTATGAAACTCTTATATTCCTCTAGCTGGAAAAACCTCAGTTTTAGCAAGTGCTTGATGAACCTGGGAAGAGTGTGGCTTTATTTGGGGGAGCTCAGGCTACATTTGCTGCTGCCATCAGACGGTTGTGATCCAGTTGCTAAATACAGTCATAAATATGTCCATCTCACAACTCAATCTACGCGGCTGGATTTGGACATAAAGGTGCGACAGGAGAGTGAATTTTTAGTTAGAGGTAGCAGACATTCACCCAAGACTCAGAATCTTCTATTGAAGCTGGAGGAAACGAAACAGGAATTGACGTCTCTGTCTTTGAAGTTGGTTCCAAGGCCTGATCCTCCACAGTTTAGGAATTTCTTGACTGAAGTTCTTCAGTTCATCAAGTCGTCAGTTGAAAAAGGAAGGTTGTCTGCTTTGGCATCCGATTTATCACTGGTTGGAGGCAAAGGTGCACGAACACTTCACGAAGTTGCCACTTGGCAGGAAAATGCCAAGCAATTTATTAATCGGTTGGCTTTGGAGTTTCCAGCATACAGGGATTTGGTACAACCTGTGCAACTGTCGGTCTACGAGCTGAAATTCGGGTTATCTCTGCTACAGGCTGGCTGCGTGCAGGGGGAGCTTTTCGGTAATAATGATGTGGGTTCTGTAGAGGACAATTTTGTAGCGCTTCTGAGCTCCCTCATGCAGTTTCCAACTCCGAGAAGCGACGTGGATCACAAGATTTCAGCATCTTGCACTGAGCTGGTGACCGATACCACAGAAGCAATCATCAGCAAGGTGGCCCATTCTTTATTGTCTGGCCCCGTGCACAAAGAGGTCCTGGATCTGGAGCTGAAAGTGATGGTCATGCGAGTTGCCATTCTGCGTTGTGGCATCGATATACAGCAGTCAAGAGTCAAGGCAAAGGATGCCGTGAAGGCTACAAACAACATTTTTTCTGCCTTGGCCTCTCTGTGGTCCGAGATTCGAGAAAGACAAATGGCGAGAGACAAGGAAGAGGAGGAGTTTATACGTTTCACTGCGCGAACACACACTCTGGAAACTGAGGATGAAATAGAAGAAGCATCCTTCCGAGAGATGTTCGTAGACTTTAAAACTGAGTTCCCAGGTTATGATGACGATGATACTGGGATGCTGAGTGCTGAAATGGATGATAGAAGGGCAGAAGCAGCTTTGAAAGAGAAAGAGAAGGCTACTGAGGATGCGAAACAAAGATCCGACAAGGCATGGTTGAAAATCCAGGAGCCTCTTATTCAGGATGTTGTGTCAGTGCACAGGCACATATTCGGTCGGAAATCCACAATCCTGAATATTGAGCGAGGAGCTGAGGGTCCACTGGTGTCAGATAGGGAAAGAGAAAATGCCTTCTCACTTGCTTACCAGACTGGAGTACGCTTACTCGGCGCTGTTGGTTACAGAGTTTCTGCTCAGGTGGAGGATTCACTGATGGCATCTCACATGATGCAAGTTGGTGTCGAGCATAAAAGAGTTGGAGATTTGCGTCAATCCTGTGGGACTAGAATTACTAAGCACAATATCTATAAAGATCCCAATCCCCCGGAGATGGCTCTGATGTTGGAGCCTCTGAGACGGTTTTTAGAGCGTGTCAGTGGTTTATTAACTAAATGGCCAGATCACCCAATATTGATGCAATTTTTGAGTATCGCTAAGGCCCTGGTGGGGATTTCTCTAGAAGCCCCGATCATGAAGGCTCTTACTGGAATTGAGCTGTTGCTTTCCAAAGCCCAACTCTGGGAGGAGAATTCGGCCAAACATGTCTCGTTAGGACGAGAGATGAGTGAATTGATGAAGTTGGTAAGACGATGGCGCAAGTTGGAGCTCGAAAGCTGGCCTGCTTTGATAGAATGCACTTTAGAAAAGCACGAGCAGAGTGCTGAGAGATTGTGGTTTTTCCTTCACGGGTTACTTCACAGGCAGCTGGGTGAGGATTTCCAAAAGGAAATGGAAGCCACAATTTCCAGTTTAGAAGAGTTTATGCAAACCTCCCCCTTTGGGGAGTTCTCAAGACGACTTGACTTATTGAGTTCTTTCCATGGGCAATTTCTGCTGGAAGAGGTTTATGATGACCCTCATGCTGGGGCATCGAGAACTGCCGTGCAGAAGCTTTGTAATATTCTGTATAATGTCCGAGAGTATTACTCACAGTTCCTCCCGGCTGTGGAAGAGGCTGTGACGTTCGGAAAGGCTCCCATTGAGAAGGAGCTGAAGGGCTTTGTGAAGTTGACCAAGTGGGAAGATCGAGGTTATTATGCACTAGCTTTGTCAGCAGAGAAGACACACCGGAAGCTTCACAAGTTAATTCGTAAGTATGACGAGCTTTTGAAGAAACCTGCAATGGAGGTGTTATCAAAGCAATCCTTGCGCATGGGTTCTCAAACACTTGCGACGTTGACCAACCCATCGGAGCCTGCGCAAGCTGACGAAGAGTCCACAGAAAAGTCTGTGGACATCGACAACAATCCTCTACTTGCGCCTGTGCCTGTGCCTGTAGAAGAGCTCTCTGCAAGTAGAGGGAGTGCTGTAATTACTGAATGGAACAAGTTTTGTGGATTAAAGGTTGCAGAGGTGACTTTGATGTCCTCAGGAGGTGGTCTGGAGCTTGCAGAGTTTCAGCGGTTACCATCTCTGACATCAAGGATGGGTGACTTATTAGGAGTTGGAGTATTTGCACCTGATAATCGAAACATGCTGGAAGGCTGCGTTGGTACTTTGGAAGACCTTAGTACCGCAGTTATCCAACGATCAGCTGAGCTAAGGAAGGGAGAGAAGAGACTTGCAGTGAAGAAAAAGGCTCTTATTGATCTTCTTAGAACACTCAGAGACATTGGATTGTCTCATCACAAGTCAGCGGTTCCCAAGGATGAGAGAAACGTCAACAATTGGTTTCAACAGCCAGTCTCGGATTCAGCAGAAATATTGATGTTGTGGGCACATCTGGATGTCGAAGTTATCGCGGGATTATCGAATATTGTTTCTATTGACACTGTTTGCAGTGTTTGGACACGTGCTAAAGCTTACTATTTCCAGAATGTCGCACTTCTTCAACGGCTTGGACAGAAAGCTCTAGACTTCAACAAAGCCTTGAGTTTGCGTGAAGTTGAGATTTCTACTAAATATATGGAACATTTGCTGTTTTTGCAAAGAAAACAACGGCATGCTGCTTTTGACTTTTCATCGAAGCTCAGTGCACTTGTCCATTTGACTAGTCTCTTTTCAGGTACTCTCTTTGCTGTTTCTCTCTTCTGCTGTTGCTTCTAAAGTAGTTGGTACCTTCGTTTGAGTCGTCACTAATATTTCCATCTTCCAGACTTTGCAGCTGTGAACAGTAAATTTCCTCGGCAGGGGAGGGTGAGGAAATCGATGTGGGTACAAAAGGGTCTTCTGGATTCTCTCTGTCATGCCACTTCAGAATTGACTCTCCTCTACAGAACATCAGAAGCATCACAGAGATCACCTGACGCTGACTGTACGGAAGTTGCGCTGCTTAGTAAAGCCGTTATACAAATATCAAGCAAACTGGAGGTTTGTAAGAATTCGCTGGATCAGTTACTGGTTCCTCGGAGTGAGGCAGTAGGCCCTAGAAATTTGGAAGAGTCGTGGCCGTTGTTGATCACACCAGGCATGCAAGAAGTAGTTGTGAAGAATTTTAATGCCCTGAGAACTACAAATAGTCTTTTGCAAGAAGCATGCAGATGTGTGAGTGGAGATAAAGTACCAGGGTTGAGTTCCCTACAGCTTCTTTTCTCTCGAGCATTAGAGATGGCCAATGATTTTGAGGAAGAGCTTGCGAGTTCGAGTAGTGTGAATTCTCTCGAAGAGAAGACGTCTTTGGACATTGCGCCTTTCACAGAGCACTACCGTGAGATTGTTACTGAAATCCTCTTGGCGGTTCAGAACCTGCGAACAAATACAGCGACCACTTCTGCTGCTCAAGAAGTACTGGGATCACTATTTGGAGAGTCTGAGCTTGCAGGCACTATTCAAGATGTGGATCTCTCTATCACCAAAAAAATGGCGGCCTTACGTTTAGGAAAGATTTACGACGTATTGCTGAAGGCAATCCGCGCAGGTGAAAGGAATACTAATCTTCTTATGACTTGTTAGTTTGCTTCATGATTGCTGAGCTTGTTATTGTGCACATTATCTAATTGAGCTTCCTGTTCATTTTTTCCTTCTAGAGGAGAGCTTGCATTAGGAACATATTTATTTTTTGCGCGACTCTACTGGAAATGACATCTCTCGAGTGTTTTTTTGTCTCAGGTGCAGAGATGATCGATTCAGAACATGGCATTGGGGTCCGGACTGGTTCTGCCTTTGGGAAGCTTTTTGGTTGCATATATGCTCCGTTACAGATATTGGAGGCGGCTGGGACCCAGTTACTTGCAGACTACGTTGATCTGCAAAAGACCGTATCCAAACTTGGCTACATATTATCCAACTTGTTTTGTTCTTTATACTCGGAAGGTTTTTGCCTCACTAAGGAGCAGGAGGGTGAAGCCGGTGGAACGAAGTTCGAGGATGCGGATGGGACTGGCATGGGAGAGGGTGAAGGACAAAAGGATGTCAGTGATCAAATCGAAGAAGAGGACCAGCTTCTCAATAGCACTGAAAAGAATGAGGACATTCCAAAGGATGACGATACAGGAAAGAAAAAAGAAAAGGGTATTGAAATGGAACAGGACTTCGATGCTGACATGCTTGACCTCAGTGACGATGAATCTGATGAAGAGAACGAGACAGAGGAAGAGAAGGACGACAAGTTGGAGTCACAAATGGGAGAGGAGGGTGAAAAGAGTGAAGTTGTAGATGAGCAACTGTGGAAAGGTGAGGATGATAAGAAGGAGCCGCAGCAACAAGGGAAAGAGAAGCAAGAAAAAGATGCAGGGATGTCGGGTGCGGCGGAGGAAGATCTGGAGATGCGAGCTAAGGAAGAGAACAATGACGATACTAAGGAAGACAAAGGAGGGGAAAAAGAAGGAAAGGAGAAGACTACAGATCCAACAGCCATTGAACAAGAGAACAATGCAGAGAATGGAAAGGATGACGATGAGGGGTTGAAGGAAGATGAGGCTTATGAAGATCCTACAGGAGCGAAGCCACGAGTAGAAGAAGAACTGGAGCTCCCTGACGACCTTAATTTGGATGGAGGTGCGGAAGAAGAGGGCCGGGACGGTACAGGAGAGGGAGAAGAGGAAGGTGGACAGGAAACTGTCAAAGAGGATGATAGACTGAAAGAATCGGAGCCAATGGATGTTGATGATGACGCGAACAAACTTGATGAAGATGAGGGTGGTGAGAATGAGAATGAGAATGAAGCTGACCTGGAAGAAAACATTACAGAAGATCAAACTGAAGCGGAACATGACCAAGGAGAGCAAGAGACTGGGAAGACCAAAATCGAGGATGATGAGCGTGATTCAAATAAGAAGGATCAAGAGGACATGCAGGTGGATGGTAATGAGTTACAAGGTGAAGGTCCATCACACGAGGAGTCTGACAAGCCTGAGCTCCCGTTACCTGAAATGTCAGAAAACGCGGCTTCTGATTCCAGGGCCTCCGGAGGTGCTGAGGCTATTCCAGCAGGTGTCTCTGGCAGACAAGGGGACCCCATCAAAGTGGGCCAAGATGATGAAGATCAGAAGATGGGGGATGCTGATGCTCAAGTTGATCAGTCCAAGTCTGAGCTGCAGTCATCAGCTGCTGAGGATCTACTTGGGAACAAGAGGTCTGCAGATAAAAAGTCCATGCTGTCTGACGACAAGACTAAGAAGCATGACAGACCAGAAGCAAATGCTAACCGAAGCTTGGGTGATGCCTTGAAGAAGTGGAAGGAGATGGTCCAGATACTGGATGATAGTTCTGCACCTGAAGTAAATGTTGTAGAGGATAATGAGAGTTTAGAAGAAACTGCGGGTGCGGCTTTCGAGTATGTTCCCAAGGAGGAAGCAGGCAGTGCACAGGCGCTTGGAGCTGCTATGGATGACCAACTGACAAATACGCAGGGTTTGGAGCCTGAGGATGAGAAGGCGAATGATGATCCGGAGTCTGTGTTTCCCGGTATTGAAGAACTACAACTTGAGGACAAGGAAGGACAGGATGATATAGAAGGAGTGGAAACCACTCACCATCCTCTGAAGAAGGGACTGGCCGCAGATTCGAAGAAGTCAATTACTGAAGACCGTGAAGATGATGACATTGCTGCCATCGGTCCTCCAGAAGAGGATTTCAGTTCTGAGACAGTCGAGAGAAGTAAGGAAAATGAAAGTCTTATTTCACTTCGCATGCCACAAGCGTTGGAAGATGGAGGGTTGAGGAGAGTTGAAGAAAAGCTCTTGACGGAAGAGGAGCTGAGAGAGATCAGGAAGGATCTAGAAGTGAAGATTCTCGACGGGGATGGAAGCATGGAAAGTGCAAGAGTGGTGTGGCAGAAATTGGAACAGATAACAGTTCGATTATCGCAAGAGTTGGCAGAGCAACTACGCCTGATTTTGGAACCCACATTAGCAGCGAAGCTTCAAGGTGACTATCGCTCTGGTAAACGCATCAACATGAAGAAAATTATCCCTTATGTGGCAAGTCAGTTTCGGAAGGACAAGATATGGTTGCGGAGAACCAAGGCCAACAAGAGGCAGTACCAGATCGTGTTGGCCATTGATGATTCGCGCAGTATGTCGGAGAGTCACTGTGGTCATATGGCATTGGAGGCCCTCATCACCATCTGCAAAGCGATGTCCCAGCTTGAGATTGGCGAGATGGCGGTTGCAAGCTTCGGAGAGAAAGGGAATGTTCGTCTTCTTCATGATTTTGACCAGCCATTTTCAACGGAGTCTGGACTGAACATGGTCTCACAGTTTACATTCAAGCAAGACAATACTATCGAGGATGAGCCGATTGTGGATTTGTTACACTACCTGACCCGCATGCTAGACTTCAAAGCCAGACATTCAACTGCACCTTCAGGAAGGAATGATCTACAACAGCTGGTGCTAGTGATTGCGGATGGCAGGTTCCATGAGAAGGAGAGTCTGAGAAGGCGCATAAGAGAGGCAATGGACAGGAAGCAGTTGCTAGCTTTCCTGGTGCTGGATAACCCACGGGAGTCTATCCTTGACATGCAGTCGGTCTCTTTCTCGAATGGAGCCCCATCCTTTACCAAGTATCTAGACTCCTTTCCTTTCCCTTACTACATTCTTCTCCAGGATATTGAATCACTTCCCCGTACATTGGCGGATCTATTACGACAGTGGTTTGAGCTGACGCAGCGGTCCTAGTTCAACAATTATGAGTGTGTCGAGGCTGTGATTTAGCTGGAAAGAGCAAGTATGAAGGTAAGATGACACAATTTCTTTGGTTCTGCTCTTTCCCTTTTTTCCCCAGTGGTCATGTGGTCTGTCTCGTCTACCGATATCTGACATCAGATTCTAATTTATTTCTATTATGCCTTGCAGACGCTCTTCACAATCGGGAGCAGGTGTAGAAGTGCATGCTCAAGGGAATCATCTCTAAAAATGAGATGCTGTAACATACTTCAGTACTTAGGATTATTGTTTACCGTGCATGGTACTCATTCGGAACAGGGTTTAGTTAAAATTTTCGAGTAATTCCTAAGTTGTACGATGACGCATCCCTCATTTTTGTCAGTGGGTTGTCATCTGAGACCCACATCAATTTTGTTTCTGTTTTCGCTGAAATGGAAATGCATCCCTTTTACTTTGATTGAGAGAACTGACATTTTGGAAATATTCCTCATCTGTGTTTCATGTTGTACTTATGGGTAACAGTTTGAACCTACACTGCAACCTCTTTTGGCTTTTACTTCTTAAGAGTTGGAAGTTCAAAAGATCCACACTTCGATTGCTTAACCCCTAAAGGACCAAATCCCTCTGCAATATGGTCAAAAATCATGTCTCAGCTAAATTTAGACTTGAAAATTGTGTTCAAATTCCAGTCTAATATTTTCAGGGTTTGATATTATGGATTGTGTATCATTGTAAAAAAATTCAATTCTTTTTGTGAAAAATTGTCATTGTTATCATTTGGTAGTAGAAAGTGAAAATAAATTAGTGAATATAGCTACACTGAATAGGGCATTAAGGGGACCAAAAAATGAAAGGGACTTACTGTGGAAAACTGTAGATGTTTGAAGCAAGATGTACATCCCCTGGACACTTCAATAACTACTGATGTACAATAAAGATAGATATTTATATAGTGTGGAATGTCGATTAATTAGTATGGGTCCCCTTAATACCCCTATTCAGTTTAGAACAATCCAATTCATTTGAATTCTTTTCAAGAGGTATATGTAGCAATAGAAATAGGTGTGAAAATTTATCAGTTAATTATTTTATATTTTACACTCAAAATACCTTTGCCAAAGACCTTTAAGTCAAATGTCACTATCAAGCTCCATTTCTCCTTTTATATGATTGATTTATAAAATTTTGGTCTTTCTCACTTGTGGGAAAGCATTTTCACTTTAAATTGATTTTTTCCAGAATTTCCATTGAAAAAATAATCTTTGTGATTTTTTAAAAACTATATCAATCTTAATGTATATTAGAATAATTTGAAATATTTACCAAAATTGAAGGATACAATCAGAAAAATAATTTTTTTAACTTAAATTTAAAAATCATTCAAAAAGAAGAAAATATGAATGAACTACACAACATGTTCTACAATTTGGATTTAACACATAATTAGAGCTTGCACTTGCAATAAATCTTTCAATTTTTGGATTTTACCAAAATTTTGAAATGGAGTAGAAACAAAACTTGTCAACCTTCATTTTCTTAGTTTATAATTTAAAGACCAAAAATGGTTATTTTGAATCTTACAATCAATGTTGGCCACAACACATCTACTTTTGGGATGCATAAACCTTTAGGGGTTGATCTCTTCCTAAGCATTGGAATAATTAAGTTTTTCTAAAGGTTGTACACTTGATGTCACTTTTGGAGGGACTCTACCCTTTAGGAAGGGCTTCTATTGTCCCAAGTCCAAAATAAACCTTTATAGTAGTCTCAATGCATAGTTTTAGTGGTTTTGTAATAGTATAAAACTTTCTATGCATACTTGTAAGGATTGAGAGATCCATCCAAATTCATCATTGATCAAAAACCATCACATCTAGATTTATACTTAGAATAACAGTATTGATTTTGAAGATGTTCAAAGTATGATCATTAACCTTTTATCACTTGAATCCTTTTACTAAATTTTTGCATATTTTTTAATCTTGATAAATATATATTATTTACTTCAATTTCATCAACTTCATCGTATCAAAAGTTTTTCTTTTAAAAGATGACAAGCATTGGTTTGGATGAATGAAAAGTCTTTTGGTAAAAAGAGCCCCTAGATCCTCTTCAGTATTCTTTGTCCAAAATTTGGTCATCAAAGTACTAAGGTATTAAAACCTAATGTCAATTTATGGAACATTATCATTGTCAATTTGAAAATTTATAACTTATTCATATAAAGTATGAACCTCTATGGTTCTATTTGCACTACAATTTAAACTCTAATTTATTGTGTAGTTTTGAAGCCCAAAAATAGTTCAAAATACGTGTATCCAAAGCAAGGCTAAAATCTTCATCGATATTTATTCTCTAACAAATCCAATTTGGGGATACTCTAGTAAAGAATTAATGAGAGACTATTTTAGACTTTTTGAGAATTCCAATAAGCTCTGTTGACTTTATAATTTGGAATTTTCTAGGATGGATGCTAATCATCCTAATCTACATGTGAAGCTTTGTCTAAGGTCATTCTATTGAATATTGCAAGAGTTGTATGGGTTTTTCAATTTCAATGTCAAATCAAGCAACTAGAAATGTATTTTAAAAAAGATAAATTTATTTGATTTGATTCATTTGACATATACAATGATACCTATTAAAAAAACATTTGAACCATTGTATTTTGAATATTGGGGGTGAGAGTTACAAAGAGTTCTATTTTGTGGGCAATCAAAATAGAAACAACATATGAAGTCACTTTCTAAACTCAATTTTAAATGGATTAAAAATTAAATGAAAAAAATACAAATGTAAATTTCTTAGTAGAACATACTTACCATGGGTATTCAAAAATCTCAATTTTTCATATAAATTTTTAACAAAATAATTTTTTCCTTCACCAAGTGCCACCTTCCATTTTATAATTTTTTTAATTCCTAAAATTCCAAGAGTTCCTTTTCGGGGACTATTGAAGGTTTGAACAAATACCTATAATTTCAATTTTTTGAAATATTTTTTGAAACTTTTGTTCAAGATAGGAAGACTAATTAGCATATTTTTATTTCAATTAGTACATGGGAACAAAACTTTGCCCACAATAAGCCCAAATCAAGGGAGGGCAGGCAAATTATTATTATAATACATGTATATATATATATGTAGAAAGATTGGATTCATTCTATTTAGATAAGGAATGTGAAAATTATGAAGCTTCTTGTTTTGTGAGCAATCATAGAAACTTCTTGAGAAAATAATACATGGAATTTCTATTTATCTCGATTTTAGAAAGAATTCAAAAAAACATTTGCACATTATTTTGGTTTTTTTCTAGAACAATCTCACCCTCGGAATTAGTGTGTTTCAATTCCATCTTACAGCTATCAATAATTTAGTTTTTCCTTCTATCTACTACCTACTTCAACTTAAGAGTTTTTTTAAAGAATGAAAATTATAGAGGGATTTTTCAATTTTTTTTTCCAAACTCTCATGTCAATTTTTCAACATAAAAAATTGAAATTCTCAACTTTTGGTATACAAATTTTTAAGTTAAGAGGATTCAAAGTCTTACAATCTACTTGTTTTTTAGCTTAATCACTTATATCAAAGGATTGATACTTTCAAAGAATCAGAGATTCTAAAAAAATTCCAAACATTCTCATACTAGTCTAGTATAAGATCCTAAAGTTGGATATGCAAAAGTGAAAAATATTTAAAAATTTTGTTGTTTGCATTGAAAATGACAATTTTAAATGGTTATTGCCTTATTGGTAGAAAAATTGCCTTAGAACTTTAAGGGATTAAGATGAATATGAAAGTTTTTTGGTTAAATATATTTACATATATTCTCAATCTATTTTCCAAAATATTTACTAAAACACATAAGTTAAGGAGCATATGTTTTTTATCTAAAAAAGTTGAAAGCCAAAACTTTATCTTTTGGAAGGGCTAGAAAAAACTATATTTTGAAATTTAGGCACATTGAATTTGCAATCAATGAAATATTCACTCTAAAATTTTGGAAAGATGTACTTAAACAAGTTAACTAAAGGATCTTACTCTTGGATTTGTTAAAAAATAAATAGATGAATATTTTAGCCTTGCTTTGGGTATGAGTATTTTGAAACAATTTTGAACTTCTAAAACACCAAAGAACTTTGAGGGTTAATTTATTCAAGTACATCCTTCCAAAATTTTACAATGAAATCTCCATCCATTGAAAATTCGATATGCCTAAACTTCCAAATTAAAGTAAATTTAATTTTCTAGTCCTTCCCAAAGATGAAGTTTTGTCTTTCAACATTTCTAGAAAAAAAACATATGTCTTATAACTTGTGCGTTTCAGTCAATATGTTTGAAGATGGATTGAGAATACTTTAAAAATAAATTACAAAAAAAACATTTGTATTCATCTTTAAAAAAAAAATCTTAACTAGAAGGTGGTATTAGATGAAAGAAAAACTTGACTCACTAATAATTCTCACAAAAAATTGAGAATTGTAAATTCCTATGGTGAGAATGTTTTAGTAAACAATAAATATCATTTTTTGTTTTATTTGTAAATTGAATTCAAAAAACAACTTTATGTGTTTTTCCAAATTTCATTACCTCCAAAAAATATTAATTTATATTAACTTCATTTACTTCTAAAGATATTAATTTATATTAACTTCATTTACTTCTAAAGATATTAATTTATATTAACTTCATTACCTCTAAAAATATGAATTTGTGATTATTTAAGGTATAGATACTTTTATGAGTGTTCATTACAGTGGTTTTGTGGTTCTTATTGATGTTGTTATCGGTGCTTGAGAGTTGTGCCCTAATAGGTATTACCTAGAAGGTTATGTATTCATGTAATTGTTTATGTATGTACTTCATAAGACTCATTTTTCACATGTTACTATCATGGTTATTATATTTTTCTGATAATCTTTGAAATAGTTTTAGTGGTTGTGCACTAATAACTTGTATTAGCAATCCTCATAGGAACTTGGAAGAATATTTGAAAGACACAATAGTCACAATATATTTGAGATTAGCAAAATGTACATATCTTTAATTAGAAAATGTTCACAAAGAAGATACAACATACTTGTAGGTGATTACAAAAAACACTTCATGTTTTTTGATCAAAATCGCAATTTTTGGCCATAGGACTGGCAGTACTATGAAGACCTATCAAATTCATGCATCAATAGTGTGCCTGTGAATTTGAATTGTCGATTTTGGCACCTTTGAATTTGAACCGTTGATTTAGTACTACGCACTACTATGTAGTACTATAGACTACTACAGAGTACTATAGAAGCCACTAGCAATAGAAAATAGCAAAAAAAGGGTCTGTTGACTTTTTCATTTTTAGTAATTCCAAAAAAATTCAAAACATTTCCAGAAAAAAGTCATTTTGCTAGAGAAGATTACACTTCCATTGCACCAAAAAATTCATGTAGGAAAATTTTTCCCTCTTTGTAGCCTTCGTGCAAAGAAAGGTCACTTTGACCCCATGTGCGCAACTGACATGTTGCTATTTTCAAAAAAACTCTTTGACAATCCTTGAAAAGGTAATACACCTCCAACATATCCAATTTGTAGCTTCCAATTCGCATTTTTGGGTCAAAGATAGTACTAAAATCCCCTAAAATGGCCAAAATAGACATCCAATCGGGGGCAGGTTAAAAATAGTAAAATAATTTTTTTAAATTTGAAAAAATTATGGAATGTATAAAACTTCTATATCTACCTTCCTTCCAAATTTCATGCCAAAAGGACTAAGGATGTTGACTGAAGTTATGAGCTCAATACCACTTGTCCAAGGGCAAGAAGACAAGAAATAGGACAAGTGTTTCTTGCAATCACCCTTGTATGCATTATGAAACAAAAGACATAGCAAATACTTATAAGTTACAAATGCCTCTATCAAAAGCTTTTGGCTCTAAATACTTAACTTGAACTATGCTATAGTTCAACAAAAAGAACCAATACATTACATTGTCCACTTTTGGCTATGGCACTTGGCACTTGCTTCTGACTTTGGCTATCTATGAAAGTTAGGGTTTACTTCATCTAAAATAACCACTTAGGCTATTAAACCTCCCACTTTTTCTTCCATTTTAATCCTATTCATCTACTAGAGTAGTTGTGCAAATTACATGGAAAGAAATTGAATTTTGTGCATATTATTTCCAATGAGCTTCAACTTTTCAAATGTATTGTCTTACATCAAGAAAGTTACTGAAAGCATTTTCATTTGTATACATTGAGGTTCACGAGTCATTGAGTCCCAATCAACAATCTTAAAATTGGCTATATTGCACTAAATTTTTACCAAAAAAATTAAAGTGTTAAATGTACATAGTAGGAAATCTATCTAAAGTGAAGATTTGAGCCAAAGCCTACACGAGATTTTTTTTTGTTGGCCAAAATTAGTATTCATCCCAGAATACTATAGCATTCATCTGCTCCCTTGGCTTTCCATCCATCGCATTGGCACTCCCTCAACCATCGATATGTCACCTGGCGGTGACATCTGGGCCCTTCCTTTTAGTAGCTAGGATTTAGGGTAGGGCTCCTTGTTTAGGTCTCCATTCGCAAGGTTCTTCTCCCTTAAGTTCCTCCAGTTTGCGAGTTTGGATTAATTTCTCTTGTACGTCTTCATATTTGTCTTGAATGCTCAATTGCTCCTTGAAGACGTCTCCATGGTGTCTCTTCCAATGATGTACTCATGTCTACAAGCTCTTGAGATTTGTGCCTTGAGTGCTTTGTTCAGAATTTCAAATTCTAGTTTGAAAGCAAAATCTTTTCCAATTTGATTTTTTGATTTTCAATGCCCCACCTCTAAGCTGTTGTGAAGATTTTGGAGGTGCGCAATCCATGCATTGTTTCTTTGGTATTCATTGCACTTCAAAAATGGTGGCTCTGAGTGCATTGGGTGCAAAATTCCATAATTTTACACCTACAAAGAGTTGCTGGTGCTTGGCAAAGGCAACGTTGGGAGCTTCTAGGTTCAACATCACATTCAATTCAAGGTTCTTGGTGATTGTTGCAAATTGTCATGCATCATGTAACTTCGTGTTTGTTTCTTGTGATTTCCTTTGAATGTCTATGCTCTAATGCTCTTGTGCTCTACTACCCTTCTATTGATTGCATGCATTGGTTTCCATCGATTGGTTGTTGTTGTTCTTGTTTACTTGTGATATACAATTGTTGCTCTATCGATTTTACGTCATTGCTTTGTGGTATTCTTCAGTAGTTAGGTTCTTACATGTAGGACAATAGGTTTCAATGGCACCTTGACTGAAACTTCTTGATAATTTCATGGTGTGCACATTTGGTTCTAGTGATAATGCAAATGGTATTGGGAAGTATCTAGTTCAAAATCCCAGCACTGCACATGGTGGCTTAGAGATGGAGATGGTGGAGCTCGAGGTGAAACACGTATTAGAGACGTGCTTGTTGCAGTTTCTTCACCAATTGACAATACATGATCCCCCCTTTGAAGACACCGTTCTGTCCCTTGGGATTCTTGATTCTACATGCGATGCATTCAGTGATGGCGAATGTTGTGTGATGGGGAAGAGGAAGAAGGGAGGGGGGACAAACAATCCGCGGAAGAGGAGGAAGATTGCCCCGGGACCATCACCAAGAGGTGGCAAGAAGTATGGGCTTGCAAGTTCTCTTGGGCTGAGGGAGAATTTGACTCCAATGGAGATCTGTATGACTGTATGGTGTTGTTTGCCAAAGTTGCAATGCAATGACAGGGAGGAAGAAAGTTATGGTCCCCAAACTTGACAATGTAAAGAAACATTTGGGCAAGTGGACATGCCTAGAAGATGGTGTGCCACTACCACATTTGAGGAAGGGCGAGACTTTCATGAAGGCAGACCATATGCACCACAAGCTGTTCAAACTTTGGGTTGGCCAAAAGCACATCAACATTGTTGTAGATCAATTGACTACTAGTTTGGATGACAAGTTCAAACAGAAGGGAGTGCACTTTTCTACACTTTTCCAAATCCTCAATCACGGTCGACCCATGTGTGATTACGAGAGGGAACAATTCTTGCTTAGGCACTTGAAAGTCAGAAATTTTCCTAGTAAACATTGGTCTAAAAGTACCAATTGGGAGATAAGTGAGCATTTGCATACTTCTATTCTAATTGCTTTGAAGGGTGTTGTGTAGTCTTCAAGAATCATCTCTATAAGTGTCGTTGAGGTCACTGCAGTGGACAACAAGGTCTATTGGATCAGTGTGCATGTATATGCAATGGATTGATGGGAAAGAATTCCACACTTGTTGTTGGTGGAAGGCTAATGAAGTCCTTCATGAATTGCAAAATGCAACCTATGATTCCTCATCTCATTGAGGAGGTTCAGGATTTCAAGTGATTTGTAGATGGATATTTGCTTAAGGGCAATGATTCTCTATAGGGCCATTTACAAGCACAATAGTTCAAGTTTTACAAGGATTCCAATGGATGGCCCTTGATGCAGTACAAAATTCTTTATACAGACAACGACTAGTTGACAAAAGAAGGTGGGGGAATTCGCTTGTGGAAGGAGTTAGCATATAGGTGCCCAAATGTGCCAAGGGTAGTCCTTCACCTTTGGCTCCACAACTCATGCGTTGCTTCAATGAAGTTCAAAAACATCTAGATGGGTTCATTGCATTTTTGGGTGCAATGGATAATGAGGACTTGTCAAGAGAGTTCCGGAGGAAGAATGAGCCAGTGAAGAAATATTGGAAAGGTGTTAGAATTGCTCTAGGTGAACCGCTTATGCAGCATGAGACATTGTGGGATGGATTTTGGCCACATACCATGATCACTAATGAGGTGGAAGACCAATTTCTAGACGATGGCACATTATGTGAAGAATTTGCAAAAGATGCACCCTTTGTTGGTCGAAGGTGAGACCATCTACTTCCTTCATTTTGTGTTGGCTGTGATGTATATGTTGGTTACTTTGTCCTAGTGCATCTTGTTGACAGTGATCTTCGTCCATTTTAGCTTATTCGAGCACTTATGAATCCTAATCCAGATCCTCGGCATGTCAATTCCATTCAATTGTAGTATTAGACACCTATGTCCTTTCAACACATTTATGAGGACACTTATTATGGGTGGGATACAAAACAAGGGAATTCATGGTGCGAGGATAAGGCAATCTCTACAAGTTGGACACATACGGATTGTATCATGATTGCTTGGAAGCTGCGTATTAGAGCAGTGACTTCAGATCTGGGATCAAAATTCTCAAACCGCAAATTGCCATCATTAAGGCATCCATGGAGGCCTATGTGTCTGGAGAAAGCAACAATGCATCTTCATCATGAAGATGAATAGTTTGTAGGCATAGGAAGTCATTAGTATTTTTAGTATTTTTTTTATTAGTGTTTGAAAAAGAGAAAAAGAGAAAAAATGGAAAAAAATTTGGAAAAAAAGAGTGTTACGAGTTTTGGATGTTCATAGGACAGGGTTTTTTTAATATTTCCAAAAAAAAGGGAAAAAAAATAGAAAAATAGAAAAAAAAGTACATTTAATTTGGGAAATTTCTTTGATTCATTGTATTGATCTTCTTTTATGTTATTATAGACTCAAATGTTGTGAAATGTGGAGGTTGCACATAATATATGATAAATTTGTATGCTTTTTAATTACACTTTGTATTTCGTGGCTTATTTATTGTAATTCTATGGTCCATGTTCATTTATTTTCTAAGGTTAAATGCACTTATGAATTCTATCAATATGATTAATTCTAAATGTTTTTACCTCAAAATATACATTTACCTCAAAATATACCACAGCGTTTTCATTCAGATTTTACAATTAATTACTATTATAAATGGTCCAAATTCGGATCTCATTGGATTCCTTTGAACGTCTTTCATTATAGAAATGCCACGAGAATCTACCCAAAGAGACAACAAGAAACTATGTGTACTTTGCAATGGACCTATATGAACATAACACATAGAATGTGTAGTGTGTGAAGTGAAGATTGTTGGTGCTCTTCTTTATACTTATAGAAAATCATAATATTCTTGGCATATGGAAGTCTCAATTTATTGGAGTTTTTCAATTTAATGAACACTTTTTTCTACTAAATTTAGCATCAAGATCACTAGAAGGAAAAAGTGTCCAGCACAACTAGCCACTATGCAACTAGTGTCCTATACAACTATCTTGCGATTGTAATCCTCTCTATTAGCACCAAATTTAATGTAATTGTTTTATGTCATTGTTTCACAACATTGATACATTGTTTTAGTTGCAAAGTAGTCAACCTGTAGTTGC
The DNA here is from genome assembly GCA_963920665.1 of Straminergon stramineum. NCBI lineage: Eukaryota > Viridiplantae > Streptophyta > Bryopsida > Hypnales > Calliergonaceae > Straminergon > Straminergon stramineum. The sequence goes on from OY987263.1 coordinate 8,102,751, forward strand.
AAAAAACAACTAGGAAACGACTAGGAAAAGATTGCGATTGTAAAATAACCATAGTTGTTTCCTAGTTTCATTTTAGTCATTTCCTAGTTGCTTTCTAATTGTACACTAGTTGTTTCTTAGTCGTTTCCTATAGTACTAGAAAATTCAGCTTTTCTGTTGATTTGGTTGCATAGATTTGATTCACTTTTCTATTGATTTGGAGAGTAATTTGTTGATTAGGATAGAAATCAATAGAAAAGTGAATGCAACCAAATCAACAAAAAAATTGAATTTTCTAGTATTGAAGCTAGTCGTTTCCTAGTCACTTTTAAGATTTACACTATTTGTTTCTTAGTTGTTTCTTAGTTGTTTCCTAGTTGCTTCCAAAGTTCATTCCCATTTGTCTTATATCAATGGTCCCATATCAATTGTAAAGGGTACCATTAGGTTGGACATATAAGACTTGCAAGTTGTTGTAGAGTTATGCAATGGATTTTGTTGATAGAATTTTAAGATTCCTACAATTTCTAGATTTTTATGATTTGTAAATTCCTATAGAATATAGATTTCTACAATCTATAGAAATAAAAATATATTTAAAATTCTAGAAATTATAAAATCTATGGACTTGTAAGGTATCCTAAACCAATGAAATCTATTAAATACCAATATTTGAATTTTTGAAATCTGGGAAAAAGGAAGATCTGTATCTAGAAAAAGATAGATTTGAAAATTTGAAATCTAGAAAAAAGGTAGTTCTGAAATTCAAAAATCTAAAAAGAAAGTAGATTTGAATCTAGAAAAAGGTAGATTTGAAAATTTGAAATCTAGAAAAATGTAGTTCTGAAATTCAAAAATCTAGAAAGAAGGTAGATATGAAATTCTGAAATCTACAAATCATAGAGATTAATATTTTTTAAATCTACAAATCACCAAGTCGCAAATAAGTCGCATACAAGGCATGACTTTTGCAATTGCTGCACCTTATTCTTAGATTTTAGGGTGTCCATTGCAACTACAAGTCTCTAGAATATCACTAGTCACAAACTAGTTGCAAGTGTCCTATACAACTGAAAAAACAGTTGCACAGTGTAGTTGCAAAACCCTTCATTTTCTTCTAGTGGATTAAATTAAGACTCCATATTCTCTCATTTTAATGAATATGGCCTTTAGCATATGAGTATCTTTCAAATTGTCTCTCATTAAATAAAATAATATCATGAGTTAAGTTGTAAATACTCATATAATGTTGAATTCATGATAACATGAAATTTACGAAAATATTTAGTATGATTTAAGATGTCACATATAAATAAAATATAGAACTATTGTACTTTAAATGTTTCAAGTCATGAGTATGTTTCAAGTTGTCTCTCATGAAATAAAATGAAATCATGGGTTAAGTTGGATGTATTTATTTTTTGTGAAATTCATGATCACATGCAATTTATACAAATATTTAGCATGACCTAAGACATCACAAACAAATAAAATATAGCAACTATTGTACTTTAGAAGGTCCATTTCACAAAAATCTTTCAAGTTTTGTTGAATGAAATGAAATTAAACCATATGGTAAGTTATAAATATTTGGATTTTTTTCAATCTTGCACTTTGTCATCCAATATATAACATAGTAGCAAGTGATGGATGAAGTTTGGAAATTTAACCCATAGAGGACCACCATGTGTTTTTTAGCAACGTAGAAATTTTGGGTAGGTACGTGTGACTAAAGATTTACGCATTTTAGACTGAAATTTTGATAGAAGGCAGGGATGAGGAATATCTTTCATATGCACAAAATTATATGACATTTGAAAATATGAGTCAAAAGTTATGGCCTAATATGTTACTTTTTTTCTCAGGCAGGCAGTTCGGGTAGATAAAAAAAATCACTTTTTTCAGAAACTAAAATTTGAAATTGGTTAACTAGAGCTTCATATATGTGAAAAGCTTTGAATCATTCCATTTTGATCTATGAGTCAAAAGTTACAAGGAATTTTAGTTTGCGGGCAATTATAGATTATCTACTCTAAAATAAACTTCAAAGTCCTCTATCTTACTCAATTTTCAATATTTTTTGAAAAAAATAAATTCATAGGATGTAAAATTGATTATTACAACATTACAACCATTGGATTGGAATTTTCAATTTTATAAATAAATTCTTAACAATTTTGTATTTTGAATCATTCTTTACTTCTTTCTACTTACTATTTTTTTCCTATATGTTGTACAATTCCAAATGATGTGAAAATTTTCAAGCATACAGATAACTTGTCTAGGAAAAAGAATCCAAAGAAGTACCACCATTTTGGACATTTTTTAATAGAAAAGTGAGCTTGTGAAGTGTAGCTGCCTAGTTATTCACAAGGCCCAAAAAATGATTTTAATGAATTTGAATGCTTATATCTTGCAATCCACAGGATGGAAATTTCTGAAATTTTTACCACATGTTCTCAAGTTAATGTAATACATGATCCTTTGGACACATGTGTCAAAAAAAAAATTTTGAAAAATTTGGTACTTGTACTAGAAATGGCAGTTTTGGAGCGTTTTTGGTGGAAACATAGTCAAGGACCTTAAGGGATTAAACTTCATCCACTCATATCTCATGCAGAGAATGTCCAATTGGAGAGTGCTACATCAAAAAAGTTGAGCCAGATTGTTTTGATGCCATTTTGACACCAAAGGTAGCATACAGGTCATTTTAGTGTCATTTTATCCATACTAGGTTGGTATGGAGGTTGGCACCAAATTAACATAATTGCACTTCAATGCACCATTGTGGCACCATGTTCACATGCCTTGAAGTTCTTGATGTACATCATTATGGACTCCTAGGAAGGAGACCTATGATGCCATGCACTCCAAATTTAGTTGCCCTTCTCTATGCAAAAGCCAATATGGAGCCCCATGTGTTTTGACTTTTGACACTTGTCTATATCTAATTTTAGCCAAATTCAAACCCACCCCTCTGTAGATGACTTTATCCACTTTTTGAAAGTGTCTTGTACTTTATCATCCAATATATATCATAGTGGCAATTGATGGATGAATTTTGAAGTTTGAAATTTCATCCATTCAAATCTCATTTATGGGATGTCCAATTGGAGAGTGCCACATCATCATAGATTCCTAGAAACAAGATGTAAAGATGTCATCTTCTAAAAAGTATAATCATGGTTGTTTGCCTAGACAACTCGACAACACGACGAACATGACGTCAAACACATCTACTAGACCCTGTCATCCGTCTAATAAAGTCAACTTTGAGGTTGACTTTCAAATAAAGCACTTTCTATATTCAAATCTTGACATATTAGAGTTTCATTTTATTAAAGTGTCTCAATTTAATAAACACTTAGTACATTTTAAATTTTGGATCATAACTAAAGTGAGATTTCAAATTGCCTCTATTGTTAGGATAAGGACCTATTCGACAAAATTGTCATGTATATATGACACTTGTCATACATGACATATGATGTCAAACAGACAACACGACACCGAGACCCCAAAATGCATTTGATGGAACAACCCTATATAATATTAAAGCCTATAAAAAAGTCAAACTCCCTCAAAGTCAAATTTTAGGTCAAAAATTAAATTTTCTATTTTTAGACAAATAAAATATTTATGGAAAGTTCTTGAAAAGTCTCTTCCAAAAAGTTCACTCTCCTTTCCAAATTCTTTATATCGAATCCACAATATGTAAGTCAAACCAAATGACCCTAAAGTCAAAGTTGTTATATCTCACAAATGGTAATACTTGTAAAGTGAAATTTTGCACCATTTGATTCACAATGTCTACTAATTGGGAGGAGGGGGGGGGGGGGGTAGGTCAAATAAAATCTCCAGCTTAGGAAATTTATGTTTAAGAGGACACCCTTGTAACCCTAAACCCTAAACCGCTCCATCTCTCTATCTACCACTCATTTAGTGCTTTCCAAAAACAACAACTCCAACGCATGGCCTTACAACCCCCATCCCCATTGCCACATGCCACCAATCCACAATTTGAAATTGTGCCGAGAAAGCTAAAGAAAATCACTGCATTATTGCACAAAAATTAGAGCAATGGTTTTTGATTGCAATACAATATAGACCACAAATTCGCATATGATACAAAGGATGTGATTCTAGATAGGGATAAAAAGGTCTTAATTGTCCAAAAGCGGCTCTAGCAACTAGAAGATATTTTTTATATACATATCCTAAAGTACTCACAACTAACGATCAGTTATCCACAGGGTTGTTCTGTCGAACTTGTTTTGGGGTTTGGGTGTCGAGTTGTTCGTCTGATGTCGCATGTCGTATAAGACGAGTGTCGCATATACGAGACAAATTTGACGAGCGCGAAATTAGGATTTAGGGTTTTCGGGCAGGGCAGCCAAAATTTTTATCTTACGTGGCGAAATGGCAATAGTGACGTGGAAAGCTTTGACCACGTCACCATAGGCGACTATGGGTGGGGCAACCGCGGGTCCTAGAATGAGGGTGACTGCGGGTTCAATCTGGGGCGACTGCGGGTCCAATCCAGGGCGACTACAGGTCGGGTGGGGCGAGTGCGGGTGGGGCGCGTGCGGGTAAGATGTGGCGACCGCGGGTCCTAGAATGAGGGCGACTACAGGTTCAATCCGAGGCGACTGCAGGTCCAATCCAAGGTGACTACAGGTCCAGGGGGGGGGCGAGTGCGGGTCCAGGGGGGCGAGTGCAAGTCCAGGGGGGGCGAGTGCGGGTCTAGGGGGGTGAGTGCGGGTCTAGGGGGGGCAAATGCAGGTAGAAGGGGGCTTAGGGGGGCGACCACAGGTCATTTCTTAGGCGACCGCGGCTGATGGGCCGACTGCAGGTCTCAGACTCAAGAGGTCTTCTAGTTCATGACGATGGAGGCGACTGCGTATGGGGCGACCGCAGGTCAGGGGCGCCAGAAAACATGAGTTTGAGTTTCCCCCCTTACAAAATGGAGGGAAGGCGTTCAAACTTTTCAAGTACCGCTCCCCCCTTTTATGAGGAATAACTCCAGAAAATCCTAAAACTGAGGCATTCAACACTAAGTGATCAAAAGTTAATTAAGTAATAAAGAAAGCAAATTGGTTTAGGAAGTGGAGATTTGGAAAAGCCCTTTTTCCTAACATTTCATTTCTCCTTCATCCATCCTTGTGGTCATGTCAAATTCAACGTAATCATTTCCTATTTTAATTTTTGGAGGGAGTACATTGAGAGGAGACCTTCCCTTTTGGGGGAAACCATGTACAAAAAAAATACTAACACTGTGGGATGCATGGAGAAGAAATCTTTTTATCTACATAAGAAATGGTTTACAAAATGGAGACTTGGGGAAGCCCTTCTCCTCATCATTTCATTTTCCATCCTCCAACATAGGAATTTCAATATAGTCCTCCCCTTGATACATCAAGGGGATTTAAAACACATTTGAAGGGGTGAATGAATATTCAATTTATTGAAGATTAAAAAGTTAGGAAATGACACTTTGAATGGTTTTTATCTTACAAGTACAAGGTTTAGGAGTTCAAACTTTTTTACGACATATAATGAAAAGCAACTCACATGTGTGTGTCATTTTATCCATCCTAAAAAATAGAAGTACATTACTTTTGGACTCGCATACATGGAGAAGGTCCATGGTTTTTCTATAGGGTTTGGAAAACCCTCTTCAATTTCTCTAATTAGTCATACTCAAATTTCTGTATTTATAGACTAATTTTGTAGTATTAACTAACTATGAGCATTGAAGGACATGTCAATTATAGTGTATGGAAGATGCAATTAAGCTTGACTTCATTAGAGTTGGAGATGGCTCACATCTTGTGGTATGTTGGTTCTTGCACTGACGTGACTTTAAGATAGAAGTGACTATAGGTCTTAGGCGAGTTCAGGTCTTGGGTGACCGCGGGTGGAGGCGAATTCAAGTTTTGTTATTGTTGAGCCCAATTTGGTGGATTGTGGGGCAACCTTGGGTCTTGGGCGACCGCGGGTGAGGGCGAGTTCAAGTCTTGTTGTTGTTGAGCCCAATTTGGTGGAATGGGGGGCGACTTCGAGTGGGGGGCGACCTCGAGTCTTGGGCGATCGCGGGTGAGGGTGAGTTCAAGTCTTATTGTTGTTGAGCTCAATTTGGTGGAATGGGGGCGACCTCAGGTCTTGGGTGACCACGGGTGAGGGCGAGTTCAAGTCTTGTTGTTGTTGAACCCAATTTGGTGGAATGGGGGGTGACCTCGGGTCTTAGGCGACCGTGGGTGAGGGCGAGTTCAAGTCTTGTTGTTGTTGAGCCCAATTTGGTAGAATGGGGGGTGACTTTGGGTGGGGGGCGACCGCGGGTGAGGGTGAGTTCAAGTCTTGTTGTTGTTAAGCCCAATTTGGTGGAATGGGGGGCGACTTCGGGTAGGGGGCGACCTCAGGTCTTGGGCGAGTTCAGATCTTGGGCGACCGCAGGTGAGGGCGAGTTCAAGTCTTGTTGTTGTTGAGCCCAATTTGGTGGATTAGGGGGCGACTTTGGGTGGGGGGCGACCGCGGGTGAGGGCGAGTTCAAGTCTTGTTGTTGTTAAGCCCAATTTGGTGGAATGGGGGGCAACTTCGGGTAGGGGGCAACCTTGGGTCTTGGGCGAGTTTAGGTCTTGGGCGATCACAGGTGAGGGCGACTTCAAGTCTTATTGTTGTTGAGTCCAATTTGGTGGATTAGGGGGCGACTTCAGGTGGGGGGCGACCTCGGGTCTTGGGCGAGTTCAAGTCTTGTTGTTGTTGAGCCCAATTTGGTGGATTGGGGGGTGACTTCGGGCGGAGGGCAACCTCGGGTCTTGGGCGACCGTGGGTGAGGGCAAGTTCAAGTCTTGTTGTTGTTAAGTCCAATTTGGTGGAATGGGGGGTGACTTCGGGTAGGGGGCGACCTCGGGTCTTGGGCGAGTTCAAGTCTTGGGCGACCGCAGGTGAGGGCGAGTTCAAGTCTTGTTGTTGTTGAGCCCAATTTGGTGGAATGGGGGGCGACCTCGGGTCTTGGGCGACCACAGGTGAGGGCGAGTTCAAGTCTTATTGTTCTTGAGCCCAATTTGGTGGAATGGGGGGCGACTTCGAGTGGGGGGCGACCTCGGGTCTTGGGCGAGTTCAGGTCTTGGGCGACCACAGGTGAGGGCGAGTTCAAGTCTTATTGTTGTTAAGCCCAATTTGGTTGAACCCGCGGTCTGCAAGGGGCGCATGCAGATCTCGGGGAGTGACCACGGGTCTGGTAGGGCGCATTCGGGTCTAGGGCGATTGCGGGTCCACGGGCAATTACTTGTCTTGGACAAGGCGACTGCGGGTCTATGGGCGACTGCGGGTCCTGGATAAGGCAACTGTGGGTCTAGGGGCGACTGCGGGTCCTGGACAGGGCGACTGCAGGTCCTCTGGAGGGCGATTGCAAGTCTTGGAGAGGGCGACTGCGGGTTCTGGGCAAGGCGACTGCAGGTCCAAAGGCGCCTGTGGGTCCTCTGGTGGGCGACTGCACGTCTTTTGAGGCGCGTGCGGGTCTCCTGGGAGGCGACTACGGGTCTTTTGGGGCGCTTGCGGGTATTTGTGAGGTGTTACTCTCGTTAGGCTCCAACTTCATGTCTTTGCCTCGCAAGTCGCCAAGTACTTCCCACCCGCGGTCGCCTACCAGCTTGAACTTGAAGTCGCCCTATCTATAATTGCCTACACCCGTGGTCGCCCACACCCGAGGTGGCCTACACCCACATGCACTCCTTTAGGATGCCACGTAGAAGACACGTGTTTGCCACATGGCATCTAGATGGCCTCACGAGCAGGGTGAATTTTTAAAAAAAAGTCAAAGCTAAGTTTGACTCTATTAGACGGACAAGAGGGTCTACTTGACGTGTTGGATGTCGTGTTCGTCGTGTTGTCGAACTGTACGCCGGAACTATGGTTATCCAATAAGGCTTATAATTGTCCGAGTCAGTGTTGGAAGTGTCAAATGTTTTTATGTAAACCTTTGAAACTGGATCCACATCTTCCTCCTCCTCATCTAGATCTACATCATCTTCCTCCTTTAGATCCACATCTTCCTCCTCAGCATTCTCTTCATCGTCACCACCATTGTCTACATCATAACCAACAAAGCTCAACTTGAATACTTTCTCCAACTCTAAAGAAAATTAGTGCTTATCAATTCTTCAAAAGCCAACAATGTACAATAGTATGTCAAAGTGTCACAAATACATCCATTTGTGACAAGTGTGGGACCAAGGATAATGAATCAAAAACAATTGATGAAATCAAGCACTTAGCAAGGTTACAAGATACACCCTTTATTCCTATAATTTGTTTGCAAGGAACTAGCATATTGTAAGGTACTACAACTACTAAGCCTACACATATAAAGTTTTCCTATACTATTGTAATAAAAATCCAAACAAGTTATTTCTAGTCTATTTAACTAGTTCCTAATTTTCCAAAAATAAATTTTCACACCTATCTACATTGTTTCAGAATCTTTCCTCGGGGCAATTCTAGCGATTTAAGAGCCTTTTACCTTATTGTGAAAGGAAACTATAACTAGAAGTGCTCTCTCAAGTGGCCAAGATAAAGAATAAGTTTTAGAAGGAATTATCTTCTAGACTTACTCATCCACTTAAACATCATTTCCATCTACCTATTCAGATCTATCTTGTTTCTTGTTCCAACAATATACTCTTTGCTCTTTTTCACTACAACACCAGGATCCGAAGAACACATTCTTGTCATAGCACATAAACACAAATTCATTGGTCATTGATGTCATATCTAAAATCTAAACACATATTGTCTCAAAATCATACCAATAGACGCAACTCACTTACATAGAAATGATGCCAAAATGAAACTAAACATTATCAACATTTCTATCCACAAAATAATTGTAAAACCAATGAACCTACACCTCCATTCTTGTACTCAAGGTCATTTTCTAGTTTCATCTTGTTCTCATTAGCCTCAGTATTAGCCTAAAAAATAACACAAAGACAAATGAAATTAAGTTGGCCACTAGTATATATTATATATATGTAGAATCAAATTAAATAGAATCAAATAGAAGTCACCTAAATCCACATACTGCCATGTTGGAAGTTGACTTGAAAAGAATTCATAACCTAAATAAGAAGATAATAGAAATTGAAGTCATTTTATAGATTAGTATAGAAAGTCTAAAGGGGCAAAGAGGACAAGCTCAAAGGGCAAGACTACACTATGAAGGACACCCATCTCAAAGGGCAAGACCACACTACAGAGGACACCCACATCAAAGGGCAAGACTACACTACAAAGGTCTTATACACTACAATACGAAGGACACACGGCTATTGATTTTCAGGATCACTATTTAAAACAACATAGACTTACTGAGCAAGTAAATAAAAGAAAGACATCAACAATTACCCTTAGTGAAATATAACCCTCTTGCCAATGTGGCACTATCGTGCTGTCAGTGATGTTGCAAAAAAACAAGCCTTGTTGTTCAGAACATGACCATCCATTTTAGGGTTTTCAACATCACGTCAGGTTTGGATGGACAACTAATGGATGAAAAGTCAAGATTCAACCCTGCGTCCATCTAGATCCACAAAAAAATATATTTGTAGACGTTTGATCTGTCAACCTCGACAGTCCATTTGTTGGACAACCCACCATCAACAGAGATGGACCAACCATCTAAGTCGATGGTAGGCCATTGAAAAAATAAATAAACAAATAATTTTTGGGTTGTCAACTTTCGGATGCAATTCTGACATGTCAGAATGCATTTAGATTCATACTAACGGACATCCCGACGTGAAAAGCCAATGTCGTGTCGAGATGGAAAACCGTGATTCATTCCATCATACCCTCGTTATGCCTTCGACATCCACATGTTTTCTCGCAAATTCCACACAATAGAAACAACTTAGGCCTTACAATTCCTGACATGCTAACATCACATAAAGTTAACCATGTCTTGTTTTTTTTCTAACATCAACAAAAATGAGGGTTTCTTATAATGAAAGGTACCATTGGGATTACTTTGGTAGGACAAGACGTGAGTCCTTTTTTGAACTTAGAAAACTCTAAATTATTTTGACATCATTATTTTTTTAATAATGGATGAATAATACTGGAATGCATCCCTTTAATAAGTCGGAGAAACAATTTCACAGGTAAAATCTTCAGAAGGATGTAAATCACCAACTACAAGGCTAAATTTAGTATATATTACAATAATACAATATAGCACATTAAAAGGATATTTTTATTCAAATTTTTTATACTTCTCAAGCATACAGCTATTAAGAAGGATTTTTAGTGATTGAATCTTAAACAAAAAATAGTATAATTTTTTTATTGATTAATTCATTTTTCACATTCTCTTGATTTATTCTTTAAGAATATTGAAACATTCAATTCCAAAAATAGTTTACATAGGGCCCTTGATGTGAATGACATATACATTTTTTTGGTTTTAACACAATCATCATTGGGATTATCTTTTATATTGAAAAGGACATTCACATGTTTTTACTTTAGAATATTATAAAAAATAAAAAAATATTCAAATTGTAGCAAAAAATTTCTTTTCTACTTTGTCATATGATTATATATACATAGTTTTGGGGATTCAATCACGTTGTTATTCATTAGAAATTAGACCCCTTTTCTACCATTGAAAAACGTGACAGATTGACATCTTCAATTGGAACTTCAATAAAGAATATATGATTTTCTAATGAAGAAAAAAATATTAGTCATAACATGACTTAAAGTAGTAGTCAAAAAGGACTAAATTACCTATATTAATAGATTAGCTTTCGAAAATAATAGCTAAGAAGTTACATTGTATCTTAACATCAATCCTTTTGTTCTAGCTTCACCATCAAATAGTTGTTTTCAATTTAATAAACTTTCTTTAATATATGATTTTGTACATGATTCTTGAATCCTACACTTCCTATTATTTAGTCTATTGAATAGATAGTGTCCTATGAGGACTTGTTTTGTTATGGCATGTAACATGGTAGTAAGGATGATAATGTGTCAAATGGAAATTTTTTATTCTAGTTTAGGAACCTTAGGTCATTTGAAAACTTTAATTTATATGGTAGTTTAAAGAGAAGTTTATTTTTACCTAATGTACAATTATAGAAGTCAACTTAAACTTTATAAAGAATTATAGAAGTAAGTTCTTACTTTACATTATTTATTCTTATCAACTAGGGCTAGATATTTAAAGCCTTGATGCTTCTTAAACTTGGGATATTGTTTGTTAGATTGGTGGAATTAAATCTATTTGAAAGTGGATGTTGTTGTATCTTGCAGAATACAACAAGCACTAGTAGAAAGCCATATTGTAGTGAACAAAATCCACAAGACATTTTCTGTAAACTACTTTCACTAAAATGCAATTTTCTGAAAACTACGTTGCAGTGAACCTAGTTTATAGAAAATGTCACTTGGATTTTGTTCACTACAACATAGATTTCTTTTAGTGAAGCTTGTTTTTAAGCTTGTTTATTATTGGTAGAGTGTGGAAGTTCTCAGTAAGTTAAAGATTTCTTTTTAAGCATCCTATTGTATATTGTATTAATTGATAATTAGAATAGGGGATGTAAGTTAAAAATTAGGATGGGATTTTTTGAAAAGCAATTCAGCTTTTATGATCCTCTATTCTTTATATTGTAATATAAAAATGAGAATAGAAAAAATAATAGTAGTCTTTTGTATGTGCAAGAAAGATAGGATAAATGCTAAGAAAAGGCAATGTCAAAGCAAAGATTAGAGTGAAAAGGATAAAAGAATCTGAAGCTATAAAATCTGAAATTAAAGGTGTATATCTGGAGGATATTCATTTTTTATTTTACATTCTTTGATTTCTATTTAATAAAAAGCATTGAGAAGTATGAGGACATTTTCTAAATAAAGACATTTACCTCAGAATTCTTTTATTGTTATTATCTTTGAATCTTTTGTTATTTTATTTTATTTTAATTCTTTAATATCCTTTATATGTAATAATGTTCTTGTTTTTATTGTCTTTTCTTTTTCTTTTTTTGTAATCTATATCGAAAGTATTTATTGAATGATTTATTTTTTAGGCTTTCTTAGAGAAGTTATAGTATGAAAATTATTTTGAAGTGTTTTTTTTCAATTGTCTATTAATATTAGATTTTTGAATTATAGGAGCATATATCTTTAAAGTGGAACGGAATTTTGAAAATTATGATGGAGAGTATAAACTATATTCCTCCAAATAAATTTGTATTAACCACAAAATTTTAGTTATACAAGAGAAGACTTCTCAAGAAGTAGTACCTGTGGCAAGATGGTTGCCTTTTAAGGATATGTCTACAAATGAATTGATAGTCGAGTACCAAGAAGTTACATCTACACTTATGAGTATGGTCAAAAGTGCTACTGATGTAAAGACTAATTCAACGAAAAGGTCTAGCAAAATGTACATTGTAGGATGGATAGCATGTACATTTTTAATTTTTTCAATTTTTTTTTAAAGATATTCTATATAATTTATAATGTTTATATATTTTTTATTCTAAATATGTAAGTCTTATTGATATTTTTTGTTTCTATGGATTAAAGGTTTAGATAGTGGTTTAATCGTGGGCCACTAAGTATAAAAATGTGGCATCTACATTGAATCTAAATTCATGACTGCATTTAAGGTGCCTCATTATTTAAATGAAGAGAGTGCACAAGTTCAAAAATTGGTGAACTCCACGTGGCTTGAAATTTGGGTCCTTTGAGTCAAGTTTAGGTCTCTATGTTAGTGTTTTAAAATTACTCACATCTTCTTGTTTGGAAAATAAAATGGAAAATGGAATGAAATCTTAAATTTTTTTCAAAAGGGTGGGCATGAACCAAGCCCAATCATAAATTCATTATGTAGGTAATCTTACGAATTGATGTATCTATCAAAAATGTGGCATCTACATTAAATCTAGATTCATGATTGTATTTAAGGTGTGAAATTACGTAAATAAAAATAGCCACACATCAAGTTCTTTTATAAAGTAAGTGCACAAGTTCAAAAATTGGTGCATTATATGTGAATTGAAATTTCAGTCCTTTGAGTCAAGTTTAGTCATTCATTTTAGGGTTTAAAAATTACTCACACCCTGTTGTATGGGAAAAAAATGGGAAATGGAATGAAATCTTAAAATTCTTTCAAAGGGTTGTAAGAGCCAATTTACCCACCCTTGGTAAATTGTGAGCACAACCAAGTTTTGGAGTTGACTAAATGAATCTTACTTTTTGGTGTATAAGTGTGGTCCATTGTGCCTTCTAAGCAATGGATCTTTTTCTAAGTGCATAAATGTGCAAGAATCACTCAATCTACATCTAATGTCAATAGTTGGCCAAATAGATGACGCCGCTATAGTTTTTTGGGGTGGGACTCACATCTAGGAGGAAATAACTTCATAATCTTCTAGAAAATTCCTTGAACTTTCTAAGAACTTAAAATTCAACCCTATCCGACTCTCCTAGCCAAAGTTATGGGTGGATGAAGTTTGACTGCTACTCAATTCATCAAACTTCATCCACAATTTAGGCCTAGCTCCCTAATTTAGAATGACTTGAAAATTCTTGGAGTTGTTCAAGAGACTTATCCCTAACTAACTTTAGAGTTTGGTCCTAATTGGGAACTTCTATGAATTTCTCATCCAACCCTACACTAGCCTTCATCTGTCATTATCTTCTTGAATTTTCATATTTTTTCCTAATTGTGAGGGTCCTACGAGATCTACTTAACTTCTCCTATAAGCTTAGAGTCCTAACTTTCTCACTTAACTTCCACTTCCTAGATTTGTGATTGGCTTCCTTGAGTGTTCAGGGTTTGGATTAACCTCCACCTATTTACTAATTATTAGTAATTTTATATTTTTTCCTTGTATCACCTAGCTTTAGCTTTCCATTTTGGTAAGATACTTTCTAATCCGACATTCCCACTAAAAGTTCTTGATGGATGAAATTGGACCGCTAATTAGCGCTTAAAACGTCATCCGCTAATTCCTCTTAATCTACAATTCGAAATTGACTTTTTCTTTCACCCCTGGACCTTAATTAGTATCCCCTTTCTAATCTACTCAATTTGTACCCAATTTTTATGTCTAAATATTTTTCATCCAAATTAAGTCCTAACCTTCATTTAGTAATAACTTTCTTATTTTTGCTCCAATTGGGGCGTGCCTTAGGGTTTTGGAAAGCTATGAACCTCCTCTCTAGGTTTCTCACTGAAAAAATGACCTAACCTCTAGCCTTAGAGGTCTGACTTAGGGGTGGGCCTCGGTCTGAGTTAATAACCGCTAATTAGGTGAATTAGAAAGGTTAAGAATGGGGTTGTTTCATACTTTGGAGCTAAAGTCATCGACCATGCCTTCCAAGAGTTCTCCCTCCTCTGTGATGAATTCCCTTGATACAATGCAATGGATCGCCGTTTTAAATAATATAGTGAGATAATATAATGGTGGTTATTTCCCCTTGTGTCACGACCCTCATCACAAGGCGTGCCCGTGTCACCTTGGTGAGCAAGGGGGACATTGGGGGTGACTCCTCAAGCCTTGCAAGAGATGAGGTGAGGGGGACTAGGAGTCCCGAGCGATTAGAGCGATGTAGCGCTCTAATCCGGACGAATTTGGGGGCGTGTGATACATGCTTGGAAAGGTCTTGAGAAGACGCTTCTAGCCGTCCAAAGAACGCGGGATTTGGACTTGCGAGTCAAAAGTTATAGGTGTTCAAAGTTGGGGGTGTCCCGGTCGCGCCGGGAGTGCCCTGGCCGCGTCGGGAGTGTCCCGAATCTTTGGAGGGCGATACCTTTGCGAGTACTTGTCCGAATGGGGCAAGTGAGTAGTCCATCGGCATCTACGCGTCGCGTAGATGTCGAAAATGGGGTCGCATGTGCGATTTGGATCCCGAACCGCAAAGTTATGCCGGGTGGAAGTTCGGGAGTCCCAAACTAGCGCGAATCAGGAGAAATGGGTGGTCTTCCAAGATGGGGTGCATCTTGGGGGTTCCTGGTGACCTCTAGTATGGGGGGGGGCTGTCAAATCCCGCAGAGAGTACTATGAGGAGGGGTGGTCTCCCTTCTCCCTCCCGGATGGTGCCATGGTGAGCCTAAGTGGCCCCGGGTGGTGAGGCTCCAACACTAACCTCACCACCACTTGTGTGTTACCATGGAGTGCTTGTGCACTCCTTGATACCGGTTGGATGGTGTCCCACTCCACACTAGGCCATGGTATGAGTCCCGTTTGGTGAGTCCCGAAATGAGTTGGGTTGGGCCTAGTGGGGAGTTGGGTCCCATTCAAGGGCGGTTAGCACCGGTGGGAGTAGTTCCTCACCGAGTGCTTGGACATCAATGGAAGTTCCGCCCCATGTCATCAAATGACATGCCCGGTGTCTTGTGGGAGTTAAGTATTGGAAGGAAAGGATCGGAAGTCACGGAGGAATGGGGAACCCCGTGACTTGAGTTGGAACCTAACATTGTGGGTGCGTGGCATGTGCAGTGTTAGGAGAGCGTGCACCTTGGTGGCACTAAGGTGATAAGTGTTTGGGAAAGTGAGCTAAAAGGGGTAAGTGTTACTAAGGGGCGCGACACCTTGGCTCCTCTTACGTCTTACTAGTGGCCCAACTACCCACGTTTCTACTTACGGGGCTAACTAAAGATGCATCATTACATCTTACAAGGTTGAACTACATCTTACGTTTTACATCTAACCTCGTGATAACCGACAAGTTTTAATCCAAGGGTCCAAACAAGATATGGAGATTCTTGCCATATCCTATCTCCTTCAACTTCTTCCTATCCAACCTCAAGGAGTTCCTCCCTCCTTGTCATTTCCCTCTCTTCTTAAGTTGAATTCTCACATGATAGCCTTCTTTGCTTTCGCTTGCTTAGTGGAGGACAGAGAGTTGGATTCCCTGCTTCGAAGGTAGCATTGTGGACTACCTGACCACTGTTATCATGCATGCTTTGTTAGATTAGGGAGGTCTTACTTACAAAAAAATTGCTTCTAAACTTGTGTGTTTGGGGATTGACAAGGTTAGTACTTTTCAAGCCTAGAAAAAGCTATTACAACCTAAATTCGAGAGAAATGGGCTCCCTTCATGTTGGGAGCTAGTTGTGTAAGTCACAAGATAAATTTGGTCGTGGAGACTCTCTCAAAATATTTGTTGGTTTGTAGGTTTGAGAGACTCTTTTAGTCCATTTATTTGTATTTTTGTTGAAGTAACAAGTGGCATGTTGAGCTACAAAAGCTCACAAATCTCATGGAAACGAAGGGAAATAAAATGGTTCATAAAGTGGAGACACAATGGATATCCATGAAGAATCCAACATAGCGGATCATGGATGAGTACACAACTCTCATTGTAAAAATGGGTGTAGACATGACTAGTGGTCCTCGTTAAAAGTCTCAAGCAGGGATGGGTAATAATTTTGATCTCCTTGCTGACATTGAAGTGCTTCTATCCTTATCTTGCTTCATACCATATTACCATTAGTGAATGCAGTGCATTGTCTTATCAAGCATTCCCATGCTTGTGACATAGTTGTGTGCAATTTCATACAAGCAATCAAACTATGCCAAAATGAATTGGCTAGGCTGTTCATCGATAGATCCTCCGCATTCAGCAAGGAAGATTTCTCTACATACTATGATTTGGTATTCTTGCAATGTTGGCAAAGATATCCCTATGCAATGGCGGGAGTTGCCTGGCCGCTCAAGCATTTCACACCTCTTCTTTGATTTGGTTGGGACTCATGTGTATGCTCGTTGTCATGATAAACAAACTAGCTAGCACATTTTTGTCACACATCACAACTTTCATCGCGTGCAAGACACCATCGAAAGCCAATTTGCAAGTACATGTTTATATTGTAAGTTTTTCCTATTTTTTTCTTTGCAATTCCAAGTCTATCCATGTTTTTGGATTTCAATTCATTTGGCTTTTTTTTTTCTTTCATTGCATGTGGGTCACTTGATTTTGGATGTTATGAGTTATTGAATGTGTAGTTGTTGGGTCAGTTTTTATAATGTTGTGGATTGGTATGTACAAGTTGTCAAGTTGTGAACGTTGTGGTCTTTTGATCGTTGTTTGTAGCTCCTGCTCACTGCAAGTCATTGGTGGGTTGGTGTACTAGTCAAAAGTGTGATTTTCATTCATTGTTCTAAGTTGTTGTACTTCTCACAACTCGAGAAGTTGGTATTGTGACTTTTAGTCACTACTTTGGTTTACTTGTTGTGGTGTTTGATTTGCGGATGACTGCTTTTCTTCTCGTTGTCATTTGAACCTTCATGATATTGTTCTTGAATGTTGCCATTTTTTGTTCACAGATATAGCATAGTCACTATGCAATGAGTTGGATTACCGCTTTCCTCGACAAAAACTTCTGGATGCCTTTGGCATAATTTATCCCCAATATTGGAGATAAGATGGGGCGGAGGCAAGCTTTCCACAGCACTTGGCGGTTTTGAAAATTTCTAAAGTCAAGCCCGACTTGTAAAGAAGGGTTAGCCTTTGTACAAAGGTGGGAAGCCTCACACCACCTCTGAAATGCTTTTAGCTTTCGACTTGGATAATCAACAAGGATTATTCAAAGTTACCATCAAGGCAAACTGTGAAGCTGCGTGTGGCCCACCTTGGGACGTGAATCTGGTCATCCAACTCTAGCACAGACTCTCATAGTTATGCCACTTGTGTGAGCTGATCCTTGAGTATTTCAAACTTGTTGAAATAGGGTGCTACATGGTACTTGGGTTTGTTGAGGATGAGTGTTGTTTTTCCACTTTAAAGTTCTTGAAATCTTACCATAGAAATAAACTCAGCAAGCACTTGCCCCTTATTGTATGCATGTTTGGCCAAAAGAATCTTTCCCTAGAGAATTTTCCCTACAAGGAAGCAATTAATTCTTGGAAAAGTGCTATCAAGGTTGGTAGGCAAGGGGATTTGTAAACTAGGAGTAGCACATTAGTATCCTTCCCAAGTATCTTCCCCATTCTAGTGTTATTCTTTAGTTTCTATGAGCTTTTGCAAGCTTTTGGATTGCTCATGTTGACCTTGACAAATACCTTCTACTATATAGGATCAAGCTTTGAAGAAGAATGCTGCGACTTGGAGTTGTACTGCTATTTTGGGTTGTACTGCATTGGTGGAGTTTGTTGTTGCTGCGAGTTTGTGACAATGGTGCCTTTGACAACTTGTTTGGGTGACAATTTTTTTACATCACTCACCCTCAGTACTACTAATGTGGCTTGTTTGTTGTGTTTTGCAGATCACTAATACTACAATTTGGGCAATCTTGCCATATGGCAAGAAAGGTTCAACTCCCTTGTTAGTGACATTCATCAAAATACTAACACAAAATTATTCCATTTCATAAAACAAATCACAAAAAAGTTTCTACAACACTTGCCATATGAATTATGAATCTATAATATTTGTGTATACCACTTAGCAATATTAGCAACTACAAAATACCATCAGTAGCCATAATTGAACTCCTACAATATGTGTAGGATCAACTCTTACACTAGTGGGAAAAAAAAGGTAATAAAAAAACTACTTTTTTTACCCATTTTTATCTGCCGTTTTTACCAAAAAAATATACTGTCGCGGAAATAGTTCCCCTTTCACATAGGTGTAGCTTTCTCACCGAATTGTGAAAAAGCGTTCTGGGATTGCTAGTCCCAATTATAACAATATCTAATTCAAAAGTAGTGCATTCTTGTACAACAACTAAAAAATATTTTATCACTATCCAATGTCGAGAAATGAGTGCACGGTAACCTAGCTAATTTCACTATTTTCAGTATTTTGTGTAGGTGTCTGGAATGATTTTTTGCTTGTAAGTTAGGGGGTGGCTTACCGCTTGCCTTACCTTACAATAGCTTGGGAGTTGGCTTTAAATTTGATGTTAGATTTACATTTGCACTTGGTTTTTGGTTTGGTGCAGATCTAATAACATCCCACCCCCCGTTGGTCTTCCACTAACGTACGTCCTTTGCGAGTTTCAGCAATGTACGCCCCATCTACCTTCACAGCAAAAGGTTCAAGTAGCAGTGAACATTTGCTAGGAGGCAGTAGCACCATTGCTAGCAAATAACAGCTGCATGCACCAGTCTTCGATCAAGCCAGGCCAGATAAATTAATTAGCGGAGGAAGTGAAGGAATTAGTCCTCCGCAATGGATCCCAGCTCACTCCGCAAGTACAAACTGTATTGAATCTCCCCAAACTGGATTTCGATGAGGAAGCATCGATTCAACATCGTGAATTTCGAATTGAAGGTGCCATGGCATGCGAAGCTGCAGTTGCCGTCGCCATGGCCTTCTCCAACCTGAAGAAAATTACGAAAGCGGTCGATGGAATTGACGCGAGCATTGCGGATTGATTGAATTTGCAAGCAGTGATGCGACGTCGGCAATGAATGGAAGGCGGAGGTCGTGGTTTGGCAGTGGAATCACATGAATCGATGCGTGGGAAGCCGTAAGACGATGTCGACACATACGACTAGCAGGCTGTTTTTTCTGGCGTTATGGGTTGACTCATGCGCTCACACTTATTGTCGCTCTTGCTTGCTTGCTTGCTGTGGGTCCTGCCCCCTCCAGCCACAGTGATTGCCGATGAAACTTGCAAAGTAGACTTGGAATTTTACCCATCATCTCCCGCCTCTCTCTAATTGCATGATTCCGCCGGCAGCTCGGTGAGCTAGAACCAAGAGCCAAACCGAAAGCATCCCCTAATCTTTGAGCTCTTCAATTCACAACTTTTGCATATAATAATCCAACTCCTTGATTGGACTTCACTTAAGCTCGGCGACAATGGACTTGTCTACATGTGACCTAAATGTCAGACCTCCAGTGCGCACAATCGTGGCAAAAAGTACAGTTTGTTTGGAAATGGTTCATTCTATTGTTATCGTAAGTGGGTGTGGAGCAGGAGCGAAAAAAAGACAGTTCTTTACAACATTTACGTCAATTTCGTAACATGTTGTCACGGCACGATTCAGAACGCCGAAATTGTGCCATTATTCACATGCAGAAGGCTCAAAAATTACGGAAGGACTTGTATAAATTTCGGTTAGCTAACTTAGGCCCACTTGGAAGAGTGTCAATTTCTGTATATTTCCGCCAATTCATTCAATATAATTGAAGTTAACTTCTGTAATACTTGTCTGAAAGATACTCTACATTATTATTCCAGTCACGGAAATTGCTCCAACACGTTGGGACTACATTATTGGATGTCATTTCAACGCGTCACAATCACAATATTCTTAAGGATATCCGAATGTTGTTCTAAGAAGCTCTCCCCTCTGCTTCAGAGTGACGTCCTCAGTCTTACAAGATTAATTAAGGTATATGACCTATTTCTGACAATATTAAGAGTTTTACTGAGTGGTGATGGGAAGGGGGAATAATTTTCTTGAGTCAGGTAATAGAAATAATGAAGATTGCACTATTTTTCATCAAGTTTGGAATTAGGAGAAATCATAAGGAAGTAAAGATTATAGTCTGACTTGTTCTTGATCTAAAGGGGAACCTATTTCCAAGAAGCGCAAAACTAAAAATTGGACTTAACAACTTCATTAGGTGTCAATGTGTTATTCTTCACACAATAAATAATGAAGACCTTGGTTGACATCATAGTCCCTATCTTGTGCAAAGGGGGCCCAAGTTGGAAATAGGGCTTATATCATATTGACCTTGGTCCTGTAATGAGCAAAATTTGCATTAATCCCTAAAGTCCCAAAGTTCCAACACAAGACTCTTGGGATTTTTGGGTAGGCTTGTGTGATCTCAATTTTTGAAATGATTTTTTGAATTTTTTTTAAAGATGGAAAATCAGATTAACTTTCTAGGAATACAATTTTTATTTCAATCGATTCTTGGAAGCAAAGTTATGCACTTATGCCACCCTAAGTTCAACAAGTTGCTTGAGGGGCAACCTAAAAAAAACAAAAGAAAAATGATTTTTTTAATCATATCAACTTTTTTCTCAAAGATTATTTTTTTATTTATAGTTGAAGTGTTGAATCATTCTATTGTAACCAATGATGAGAATATTATGGAAAATCTTGTTTTTTGGGCAATCTAAGCATCCTTTCAGATAAAACACTATTAGAATTCATTTGTGAATACAATTTTCACAATTTTTCAAAAAAAAGTGTTAGACAAGGTTAAGTTAGCTTGCTAGAGAAATTTTACCGTTGAGAACTTGAGGTTATTGTATTTCAATTCCATCTTAGAGTTATTAACGTTTTAGTTTCCCCTTCAATCTTGAACCTACTTCTATTTAATAATTTTTTAATGAGTGAGATTTAGATGTTTTTTTGTTGAATTCTTTTCCTAGATTCTCAACTAAATTCATCAACATAAAAAATGATTAAATCAAAATTTAAAGTTTAGAAGATTTAATGCTAGAAAATCTAGTTGAAGAAGGTGTAAATAAACTTGTTTTCTTCACTTTAAATGCAAAGATTTTGCAATCTATGTAGTTAAAGTTTTTAACGTCTTCCACAAATTCTTATACTAATCTAGTACAAGATCCTACAATTAGATATGCGAAATATAAATAAATAAATAAATATTTATTTTGCTCTTTGCAATAGAAATGACAATTTTGAGTGGTCTTTCATGGAAAAAAGGTCTAGGGAATTTAGGAGTGTGTCTCTTTAGTAGGTGATGATTGACACGCCCCACAAAGTCGGCCTGAGTCAGATTCATCACGGGAAGTTTGGTGTGAAATATTGGCAGCTAGCGAGACCATTTCACAAGACTGTGGATAACTCACATGCGCAATTTGACAAAATGCTCGCCAACACGTCCGAATCTTCCACATACACAGTCCTTTTCCCAACCAGCTAGGAAACGTGTACCCCACACATATTCCTCATCCCGAGGATGAGCTGCAAATTTCTAAAAAATAAACACTGTAAAGCAATTACAGTAGGACCACCCTCAGTTCGCAATCAGCTCTAGCTTGCCAACTGCCTGTATACATCAGGGTCGAGAATTATTGCGGTGTCAATCGATAGTAACAGAATGATGCACGTACATCAGATCGAAGGTTAAATACGAGCAGGAACATACTCAGTCAATTCTTCGGCCAAATGAACTACTGCACCTTCATCTGAAAGGACAAAGCGAGGCGTACCCTTCGTGTACCCCGAGTACTGCAACGTGGTACTCAGTGTGCGAGCACTCATTGTGCTCAAAATTCACACACCCTGGCCGGCCGTCAGTGCATCTTCAGGCTTGAATTGGCTTCGCCGCCAACTGACAAATCTAGAAATCGATGCACCATTGTCTGGCCCACAACCTCCTTTTTACTTTTGCACCCCTGCAGTTGGAGCAGTTCAAATTTGGACAGGTGGTGGGACAAACGTAACACTCTTCTTGTACGTTTGATCATGCACCCCAGTGATCATGAAATTAATCTTGGTACATATTGAAAATCCATCACTTTTTTAGGTTTTGTTCCCTTGGGATAGAGGCACTGTGTAAACTATGGTTGTTGCCCGCCCTAGAAAACATTTGTAGGTCAAGGGAACCTTGTCACTATCCATTGACAGAATCTTGTGCAATTGCACTGTCTTGATTCATACAGTATGCCTAGTGAATCCAAGGCATTAACACCGTATGCGTAGTCATACCTTTAGTGTAGTACTTGAATCCAATTCACACCTTTTGTCTTTCGATCCAGGGGTACAATACGTGCGTACCACAAATCACAACAAATGATACCGTTGCCGTACGACTATGCAATAAAGACCTCTGTCAATGTATTGCATTTTGATGACTATGTACTTCATACATTAGTCAAGAATGAAGATCATAAAATTGAAGGTAAGTATATTAATTACACTTAGCAATGAGACATGTCAAGAATACATCCAGTTCAAATCAGAAAATACTCTAAAAAAACTGTGCAAGTCTTAGCGACAGACAGAGTCTTTCGCATCATTGCTTGTTCAAAAATCCATGTAGCTCATCTGATGGTAAGTCGACGACAATTTTACATATACAGTTAATCTCTTGGTAAACCAAACGCTTCTTGAGAATTCAATTCGCAAAAATGGCATAGTATATAAAGTGTATAATATTCAACCAATTCAAGAGATTGACATAACCAACTCGGTAAGTAATTAGGCTAGCTAAGGAAATGCTTTGCAATTGGCCCCACAATCATTGTCGCGCCCTAAGTAAGCTTGCTGAGCAATCATGCATTTACACGAGTATATAACCCTTCCGCACTTGCGCAGTCACAGAACCCACATCAATCATCCATCTCTCACAAGTACCTGAATTGGACTAGCTGCTTGATCAAGATGCAGACCTCGCCGACTCGTAGCTGGCCAGCTGCCTTTGATGTGGGCGCGTGCCTGCTGGTCATCCTGCTGGCATGGCTCCCTGCAGGAGTACGAGCTCAGAGTGGCATGTTCACTGATCCCTTCCGGACCGCTAACTGGCAGGCAGTGGAGTCCGACTTCATGGAGTGGGTTCAGCAAGTGGAGCAAAGCCACCTGCAGAGCGTGAAAGCCGGCGAGGCTGCTCTGGGTTACAAGGAGCACAACATCCTGGCTGCGGGCAACACTCTGGTGGTCGGCAATGGGGGATATAAGAAAGTGCAAGACGCCGTGGATGCTGCGCCTTCGGGAACTCGCACTGTCATTCAGATCAACGCCGGTACTTACAAGTATGTATATCGATCAGTCTGCATAATTATGGGTTCGACATATGTCGATCTTGTTTCAGCTTAAGCACCTACATTCTGACATGCATGCTCGTTGACAGAGCGCTGAG
Organism: Straminergon stramineum; assembly: GCA_963920665.1. Lineage (NCBI taxonomy): Eukaryota > Viridiplantae > Streptophyta > Bryopsida > Hypnales > Calliergonaceae > Straminergon > Straminergon stramineum. The sequence continues at coordinate 8,126,544 of OY987263.1, forward strand.
ATTGGTGTGAATACAAGGTTTTAGAAAATTGCCGATTTCGCCATTTCAGTGAATTACATGTATGACAAGTATCTGCTTGTTCATAGTTGTCAACTGACATTTTTTAGAGCGCCAAGATTGTGAAAATTAAGAGCCCAGAGTTCTAACACTAGGACTGGTCTATATCTTCAGGCGCCAATTCACTGAAATCTGCCGTATTAACGAAATTGAGGTTCTGACAGAACGTGGATCAACTTGATTTTGCTTTCAGAAGATCCACTAGAATAATGGATACTACATAGTATTTGTTTAGTCATATATATTTACTTCAATTCGGGATGCTCCGGGCGCGCAAGCTGCACTGTTATCTGAATGCGAAATCGATTCTGAACTTGGATTTGTGTACATGTAGAGAGAAGATCGTTGTGCCGAAAGGGAAGGTTCTGACATTCCAAGGGATTGGGAACCCTGTGCTTGCGTACGGTGATACTGCGGGTTCGTCAGGAAGCACTCAAAACAGCGCGTCTACTGCAATTCTGGCAGATAACTTCATCGCCACTGGAGTCACTTTCCAGGTAAAGAATGAAAACAGAGTTCAGGACTGAATTTGGTCAAACGAGATCTGATTCAAGCATTTTGAGCAGAAACTTCTAACTTCTAAATTGTATTCGAAAGGCTTTTGTTTGAAGACTTTAGATCACTGAAGTCTGCCTGAATTGAATGGAACACTAACTGTGTAATTGGCGGTGGAACCCTTTGAACAGAACACTGCCCCCGCTCCTCCAGGTGGTGCGGTTGGAAAACAAGCAGTGGCTCTTCGAATTACAGGAGACAAAGGGGCTTTCTACGATTGCAAGTTCCTAGGGGCTCAGGATACCCTGTATGATCAACAAGGTCGACATTACTTCAAAAATTGCTACATCGAGGGGTCCATCGACTTCATTTGTGGCGATGGTCAATCTCTCTATCAGGTCTGCGAAGAGCGAGAATAATTCACTATCCATGTGTACATTTTAATGTGAAATTTTCAAACCTATGACCAGCTACAGTGAATTTTTCAGTTTCTTTGTCAAAATTCTAAACCCATGCCCTACTATACCTGGTCCTCATTGTTCACAGAATTGTCAACTGCATTCTATTGCACATCCTGGAAGCGGATCCTTGACAGCGCAAAAGAGAACTGGGAATGAGAACACAGGCTTCTCTTTTGTGGGCTGCACAATCACTGGCTCTGGTCCTATCTATCTGGGGCGCGCTTGGGGCCCTAACTCTCGCGTCGTCTTCATCTACTGCAAATTTGAGGATCTGATACTTCCAGCTGGGTGGTACAACTGGGGCGACAGCAGCAGAGACAAGTAAGTACTTCACCTCTCTGTCCCTCTCCGTAATATTTTTGCACCACAAAAGCGTCAATGAGTTCATTGTGGCGTGATGTATAGAGCTTCTTCTATTGTATAGACATTTTCACTGAAATTGGCGAGTTTGGTATTGGCAAAAATGAGGTGCAGACGCGGTTGTCTGATGAGTTTGTTTTTCTATTTCACAGGACGGTGTTTTATGGACAATACCAGTGCTCTGGTCCTGGAGCAGTAACGAGTGGACGTGTGGGTTGGTCCCGTGAGCTCACAGCTAATCAAGCAGCGGCATTCTCCAGTGTGAGCTTCATCAATGGTAACCAATGGCTTCAAACATGATTTGGTGCTGCCATCGACAGAGCCTAACCAATGGCTTCAATCACATCGTATATTGTGAACCACCAGAACATCTGTTGTATATGACAGTTGATTAATTACTACAACTGCCTTCCTGTGGATTAATTAATGAATTTTCGTGTACATTTGTGGAAAAGATGTACGACAGAATTTAGCTGTGCACATGGAATCAGACTCAAGCTATGTGCTTGTGGAGTTTAGTGAAGTAGTCAACTGTGATTTTGGCAAGACCTGATTCTAGCTACTGCCTAGCTCTACAATTTGTCTTGTAAGTTATCAGTACATAATCTGCTTCTCTGCATCAGAAGAATAAGCAGATCTTCGAATGTAATTGTCCAAAATGACAATTAAGAAATCTATATGTATTTGTTTCTCCCTATATATGTAGGGAGATGCGCCGAAATCCTTGTGTATCAATACGAATGGCTTGCAAATTCTAAACCCTACAATTTCGATTGCTTATTTCACTTGCACATACCAAGCGTCCAAGTCAATGTATGTTCGCTGAAACACAAATTAACAAGCACTGAGCAGGAACTGTTCGTACCCTCATGTCCACTGAAGATATAACTTCGAACAGCAATTTACTCTCACTGGCAGTTGGGGCTCAAATCCAGTAAGGATGAAGTATCACCAAACCAGAAAACCAGAAAACCAGCTCTGTACTAGGTGAACAAAAATGTTATTTTATTGATAGGGGATAGTGGGAAAATTAAATTATAAATTATGAAACTATAAAAAAATCAGACCCCACATCCGACCAGTCAAACAGAAAGGTAGGGTCTGACTAGTTGGAATCCCCGTTTGACCAAACCCTACCCATATTGTGCAGTGTGAATGCGGTTGTAGATAGGATTTGGAAACGCAGACTTAAAGGAAACCTTAGTTGAGGTCATAGTCTCTGTCCAAAGGATAAAACCGACAAACTAAGAAAACTGACACTACGTGCAAGATTCCTATATTTAGGTAGGAACATCAGTACAGTGTCGGTTACTTTGGGTTGAACTGTTGATTTTGGGTACACTTATCTTAGTTACACCTACACATCAACCGACTGCAAATTTTCATGCCACTAAACAGTTTGTTGAACAAGCGTAGCACTTGATGAAGACATTCGATTGCAATATGTTTAATTGCACTAGACAGTTCAAAGTCCAAGTTTGACTAACCATAACTGGAACCATTACATTCTCATCTAATAAATGTTTAAATTCATTGATTCAAGCTTTGTATGGAAGCTTATCAAATACGGTATCTTCTCGTTTATAAATATATGATTTCTTAAAAATTCAATGACTTATAGAAAATTCAAGTTTTACACCAATTACATGTGAACACCTAAAACTATATCACGTGTTCTAATTGAAACTTGACTCGATGTTCAAGATTGCGGGTGATTTGGTGTTTTCAGAGAGAATTTTCCTTACTGCTCCTTGCATCTAGTGCGAAAATTATAAGTTGATTGAATGTATTAAGGTTATTTTAATAAACCTTTCCTTCATATTTGATTAACAACTGTAACAAATATATATCACACATGAAATGGCTGAAAGTTTGTATATTCATGGAAACCATTTGACCCCATGTGGCAAATCTACAAAAATAAATGAAAATCTACAAAATTTTAAAGGCTAAATTGCACGCCAAAATAAGTGCTTTGTGAATCTGGCTCTGGTCGTATCTCTCGATTGCCATTTCCGCATGCAGTGCCGAAGTTAGTACTAGCTAGTTCACGCTCATTGCACTAATACCAGAATACCTATTTGAAAGAATTCAGTAATGTAAATTTTCGTTTAACAAGATACCAAGAGCTGCAAGGCAGCACCTCTCGTAGTTCGGAGTGCGACTCCTGAAGTGTTGCACTGTTGGCATTGTAACTTTTAAATTACTGCGAACAACAGGTGTACTGTACTGTACAGTACAACGACGCCTGCTAGTGTTCAATACCGAAGGCTTACCATACTGCCTGAATCTGATTCGGATGGTGATTAAGTAGGGCAATAAGCGAAGGCAAGAGCTGCTGCAATCAACTCTGCAATAATAAGCAGCACAGCTCCTCATCATTGACATATTCGCTCTGGCCTATTGAGTACGTGGGTGGCCCCAGCTAGCGTCTATACTTCTGTTGCGCAGCTCGACATAATACACTTCAGGATGCGCTTGCCGCATAGACTTATTCATGGTGCCGCTAGAGTCTGCCACAGAAGTCTTTTAGGGAGTGAGTTTGGCATGTCTGAGATCGATCTGGGCTGATCTGTTGTCGTGTAGTAGTGGCCTATTCAACACTGGCCACTGACACAATAGTGCCTCCAGGGTAGTAACGCAACCATCGATGGGAACTTTCTGACACTCAGCGAAAAAATTTCCCAAATCAAATTCCCTCGACAATCTTACAATCATTTCGATTCGACAGTCAGTCCTTGTCAACCGTTTTTTCATCAGTGCCCTTAGAAATTGTCCCAACTCCTTTCAAGTAGCAAGGAACAATGGCGTCTCGTTGGCCGATCTCTTTATGCTTTCCTTCATGGGTGAGAGTAATGAAATGCACACCCTGGGCCTAATCATACAATACACTACGTGACCAGAGAAGGATATACTTATTGTCATACATGCATTCTGTGATTTCTGTGGGCTGTGCCACATGTTGGGCTACCATATTTCGATTATCATGTTGCTGACTTGCTTGGTTGAAAAGTACTCTAATTGACTGGGTCCACATCGTCCATCATTGCTTACTTTTCTCAGAAGGTTATAGCGACAAATCCCCAGTTGAGTCTTGTAGTAACAAGCATGTACAGAGCGCGCAACACCTCGCAACACCTCTGTAACTTATTTCATACTGAAGCTGCTCTGTAGATTAGTTTATTTCATGTCTCAATAGGAAAGGTGAACTTGAAACCTTCATGTTTACTTTAATGTGCATTCGTGTAAACGGCTTTACCACTAGGAGTTAGGGCATTCAAAATCAGTGAACCGAAACAAGTTACGTCTATATAAATTGGGGAGTCCGCAGGAAGTATACCCAACGTCATTGAATTGCTTTCTCATCTTTGGAATTACAGCTGTAGTTTTTGGAAGTAACAAATACTGGGCGTAAGAGCGTACTCAGAGTTTTCTCACTTCACTGAAGGTGTAGCTTGAGTTGATGTAATTGACCTCATTCCCATTGTTCCAGAGCCAACAAACTAAGCAGTGAACGTGTTTCAAGTACTAGACGGTATCCTGGGGAATCTGCAACTAACCACAATCGTTGCCAAAATTTCACGTCTTCATCGAATCCAAAATGAATGAGCAAAGAGACCGGCTACCCTCCGAGTTGGAAATCTGTTGATTGTAAAATAGGGACTAGGAATATGTGCGGGATGGCCACTCATGCACGTCGATGTGGCACCGTACCCTCGTGACACCTTTTGATACTCTAGAAAGTCAAGTAGCAAACCCCCCTTGATTTTTTCGTGTTGTCACACAGCTTGTCCTGTTCCTGTAGAAAGCAATAATCGGTGAGCCAGCCAAAAGCTTTGCTGTGCTTGCATGCAAGTAATGATTGGCACTTCCTGTTTCTCCGCGACTATACATGTTGGAATTGTGGATGCACATGTTCACTCGCCTGACAGACCTGACACACTTCGTTGTTACCAGAATTTTTGTGTGTTTTTCCAGATCACTAGACTTCCAGGTACCAGTGAAGATCGAGCAGCACGCATGGTCGAAGCCAAGTCAATCTGTCCAAGCTGGGGATGTCTGGGCTGTGGTCGGATTTAGGATTCAACAATTTTCAAGTGAAAACCTGGGTACATGTAAACAATTTCACATCCTCAGTCCCTCCATTCTTTCATGTGATACCTTGCCATCTGCTGTGCTGGGTGATTTGATTCAGCAAGGTGCATCGACCTAAGGTTTTACTGACACCATGCAGGCTGTCCTCTAATTCTTACCCTGTAATTGCTACCAGTCTCTAGCTGTCGAAGAGAAGAATTAGGAACAGGTACGAGGGTACGTACGTGCAGGCTCCAAGGTTGGGAAAGAAGTAGGCAACAAATCGAGGGACCTTCCGTAAGTGTAGCCAATGACTTCAACCATGATCACTGAGTTCAGATGAAAAGTGATGAAATCACACCGATTTCAAGTGATAAAAGCACACCGTAGCTGTGGTCCTGGCAGGGTTGAGGTACTAGCATGGCATCAAATGACTTGCCATACACGTTTCAGTGTTGATGACTTCCTTAAAATGTACAGTATATGGCAAGTCCTTTGAGACCTTACAAGTGCAACTCTGGTGTCAACTGGAGAAGAGATCGTGATTGAAGCCATTGATTATCCTTGCAAAGACTCGGCTAAATTGACATTGATAGATCCAAAGGTTCGGTTTAGTATGTATCTTTCTCAAGTTGTTGCAGCTGAATTAGTCACACATTCATTCAGGCCAGCGAAATCGTAGGATGAGGGAAGACGGCAAAGCGTATGGAACATGCAGTGCAATTTGCCGTGTGCAGTGCATGTACATCGCGAGATGTACTGGGCAGTCCTCTATCGTAGGGTTTTAAAAATAATTCCTATCTCTCACATACCTTGAGGAGGTTGGTTTTGTCTATTTGTTGCTTTCTTGGTTGTTATTTGCAGGGTTTGAAACCTCTTTCTTTTCATGCTTGTTTTACATTGTCAAAACAAGGAACTAAAAATCTATTTTAAACAAATATTAGTCAATTGTATTTGATTGCATAGATTGATACCTACTCAAAAACATTTTAACCATTCAATTTTGAACAATGAGGTGTTGTTTCTTATGTGGGCAATATAGGTAGAAAAAACATATAAAGTTGCATTTTGAACTCAATTTTAAAGATGAATGTGAAATTTTTTGGTCAAATTTTTTTACTTAAATATTCTCAACCCATTTCTAAAATATTGGCTAAAATACACAAGTTCTAGCTAGACATATGTTGTTTTTATCTAAAAATGTCAAGAGACAAAACTTCACCTTTAGGAAGGGCTAAAAAAGGACTATTTTGAGGGAAGTTTATGGACATTGAATTTATAAGTGGTGGAATTTTTTACTCTAAAATTTAGGGAGTATGTATTTGAACAAGTTATCTAAAGATCTTACAATCAGATTTGTTAAAGATTAAAATAATGTAAATGAAGTTTTTGACCATGCTTTGGATATGAATAGTTTAAAGTAGTTTTGGAATTTGAAACACAAGAATATTCTAGGGATTAATTATAAAATCAAAATTTATTTATTTATTGTAGCTTGTTGTGAATTCTATTAATACTTGAATAAAATATTTGTACTTTTGAGCACATATCTTTTTTCAAATTGTTTTTAATTTCTAAATTTTGGGGTCATGACTGTTATAGAAGAGAATATTGTGGATAAATCAAATTTAATTGACTAGATACATAATGAATACATATATTTAGTAGGTAAGTAGTTCTAAGTTCAATTTTACCTCTAGAAGATGCCCCCTAAAGCCATGTAATCAATCTCAATTATATCTTTTGCTTTGTATGCATGTTGTATTTTGCTACTGAATATGAGTGAAAGTTATTTTACTTTCTTGTCAAATTTGAGATCACACATTTTTTACATACCCTTAATTTTCAATTTTATCTAGATGAAAATTTGAAATCATCAAGACTTTTTAAGAAAAAATAGAAAAATTCCAAATTTCAAATTAGATTAGGAACAAGACTTGATAAACTTCATTTCATTTGTTGAACTCAAATATTATCTTAAACGATGTTTTGGATAAAATTCAGATTTAGAAAAGGTAGCAAAAATTGCAAAAATACAATGAAAAAGCATATGTTTTTTTATTTTCATTTTTAGCATCTTCTTCTATTCTATAGAGAAAATAGTAATACCTTAATGATGGAATTTTCACCACCATTTGCTACAAATGGATAAATTCAAAGAACTCTAAAAAAAATTGGATAAAAAATCATAGCCTTCCATCAAATATTGTGTATTTCAAATCATTCGTAAACCAATTTCTAGCTCTAACGGGGTTCATTAGATTTCATCCTGGATGAAGAGGAATTTCAACAATTTCCCTTCATCCAACAAAATTCAATTTCGAAATTGGATGAAAATCATCTAAAGTAGTCATCGACGATTTCAACTTCATCCATCGAGTGTGCCTCGAAATCCGTCTGTTCCCGCGATTGCCAAGCTCATTTTGCTCCGTCGCCTCCTTGTCGCTGTGCCCCGTCCCTCCACTGCTCGGTGATTGCTGTCGGTTTGATCTGCGCTGCTGCATCTGCCCGCCATAGCCAGCAGGTATTTCATTTTCCCTCAGTACTTGCCTTTCAAATGAGCTTTTCTCCTCGTGTTTTGAGTCAGTCTTGAATTTGACCAGCGCCAGAAAAAATAATACTGCATGTTTTTTTATGCCGAGTGGTGGTGGTTCGCATTTATGTGCTGCATTCTTTTCGGGTTTCGTTACTGTGGATTTTATTAGTCGAGATTGCGTTCCGTCGCGGTTGATTAGGGCTTTGCAGATTTATTGTTAAAACCCTATAATAGGGTTTTAAGGTTTCTGTGGGGTTTTCAGTGGGAGGATTAGGGTTGGAGGAGTGTCTGGAGGAGTTGGAAGAAAGGAAAGTGTCTGAAGAAAAATAGTAGTGGTGGTTTAGAAAAGTTCGTCAAGATGGCGATGTCCAAGACTTCCAAGATGTTACAGTACATAAATTGGCGGATGCGGGTGACAATACAAGACGGGAGGCTACTGGTTGGGAAGTTTATGGCATTCGATCGTCACATGAACTTGGTGCTTGGCGACTGCGAGGAGCTCCGACGTGTGCCGCCGAAAAAGGGCAAAACCCAGGAAGAGAGGGAAGAGAGGAGAACTTTAGGTTTGCTCCTTCTCCGCGGGGAGGAAGTGATTTCAATGACGGTGGAGGGGCCTCCACCACCTGATGAATCGAGGGCTAAAGCTGCCGCTGCCGCTGCTGGAGGTCCTGGAGTGGGACGAGCTGCAGGCCGTGGAATACCAACGGCGCCTGCCAATCAAGCTCAACCCGGGCTTGCAGGACCTGCAAGAGGAGTTGGTGGCCCTGCCCCAGGTATGATGCAGCCGCGGCCGCAAGTATCAGCTGGGCCTGTGACCTATACGCCCCCGCCTGTTGGGCCGATTCCGGGAGTGAGACCTCCTGGACCCCCTCCTCCAGGGCAGTATGCGCCCCGTCCAATGCCAGGTCCTCCAGGTGCACCTCCTCCAGGCATGCGTCCTCCTGGCCAGATGATGCAAGGGCCTCCGGGACAAGGACCCCCGCAAGGCTATGGCCAAGGGCCGCCTGGTGGACGACCCATGCCGCCTCCTCCTGGTCCTCCACCAGGCATGTATGGACAGAGGCCCATGGGCCCTCCTCAGATGATGCGCGGACCTCCTCCAGGCATGGGTGGTCCTGGTGGTCCGCCCCGACCTGGCATGCCCCCGGGCATGCAGGGACCTCCAAGACCTGGCATGCCTCCTCCTCCTGGGGCTCCCCCTGGCATGTATGGTGGACCACGCCCTGGCATGCCCCCTCCTCAACAACAGCCACCACAGTGAGGGCTTGAATTTGGTTCTAATGAAATTTTATAACATGCGCTGCAACAGCCTTGTGTGTGGATCAGGCTTCCAATTCCAAGGAGAAGGTTTTGTCAAGGTGAAGAGTGCTCTTTTTTTATTGCACATTCGAGATGAGATGCAGAGTAAAAAGTAGGGTTTTGCTTGATGTGATGGAGAGGAATTCTCTTAGCAAATCATATGCAATTTCGACCTGTATGTAGGTTATTCTGCGCTGGGTTAGAATTAGGAAAAGACATGTTTCAAAATCTCAGTAAAGCGATTTTTATTTCTTCTTTGTGCCTACACTATCATCATTGATGTATTTAAGTTTGATTCTGAGGGTATTTTGGTTTTTTTAATGATAGCTTCTGTATTCATGAGATCACTGTGCGATTGCGGTTAATCTGTGAAGGGCGAAACCATATTTCCTCGATCTATGTTCCTTGTGATGGGGTGGAGGGGAAACATTACTACGCCGATTCTTTTCCTCCTCTAAAGCCACTCATGCTTGGCGCCACTGGTATGCCATGAGACTTCTTTATGAAACATATGAAATTGACAAAGTTGATATTTTGTAGTTCAGGTTTCGTCTGGCAGTCATGTATTTTGGGTTTCTCGTTTACCCCGTAGACTGAACGAGGCAATGGCCCGTCACACAGTGCCACCATTGTAACTTTTGCTAAAGTATTTTATGCTAAATTTTGTGTTCTGAGATCTCGTCATGGACAGGGAGTCTTATCTAATGAATGGCTCAAAATATTTCCAATTGCAGCTCGCCAAATTTTGGAGTATTTGCACCTTCAAAGGATCAATGTATCATCAATCTAAGCTGTGCCATTGCATTTACGTGGTGTGCAACATTCTATGTAAGGTGCAACACTTCCTGAGTATATGACCATCTAGATGTGGACCGTGAATTCTGAGCAAGACTCGGACTGGAGTACTACTTGTCTAATCATTATGCAAGATAAGAGAAGAATAACTCTGGTCTTCATGAAGAGTCTGTTGGGAGTAGTTCTACTCTCTTCCGGCTACTTGAACAATCGTCTCCCTGTCATAGGGATGGGTTGTATCGATGTTTCTCAATTGTCTTCCAGCTCTAGCACTATTTGTAACGTTGTGAATGTGGTTTTGGCGTTGTGCAGTCTGGTCAGAGCGGTGTTGCCTGGCATCCTCCTTCTCAAGTTCTTCACAAGCAAAGACAAGAACTTGCTACTTGGCATGTTCTCTTGCTGAGATTGACAAGGCGATGGGTTTATCATCTGTCATCCAGATACTGACTTTTCTAGGTGGCGGTGCCATGGACTGGTTATTTTCTGGGGATAGGGTATTAGCTCCACAGACCATTAAGTACATGGTGATCTAGTGAACCATTGGCGAACTTATCACGTGCTCACTGCACCTTACTGCTCTCCTAACTGCTCTGGTGAGCTATCTTAGAAAAGAACCAGTCATCTATCTGGCCTTTCGATAACTGGTGGCTGAAACCCTTTGCTGCAAATCGAATATAAAACTCATCAAGAAAACTTGCTCATTTCCTCTCCATCATCAGCGGCTTGTACATGGAGTGCAATTACCACATCAAGATCTAGTCAAATCAGAGATGAATGGAACGCAGTACCTGGCGCAACGCAGCAAATCTATTGCGTGGTGACAAAATTTCAGGCCCAATACAAGCACAGTAGCCGGAATTCCGGTGATATGCCGCAGTAAGTGCAGTCAGTTTTGCAGTTTTTGCAGTTTTTTGCAATTTTGATACCCTACACGGCAAAGCTTGGTCAATGTCATGCATGGCCACCCTGGCCTATTTTTATTTTACAGTAGGATAATCATGGCCCCACCTAGTGTTATTCGCTTTGCTCAATATCATAAACTTGTCATCTCTTCCTTACCGCCTGTGTGGACAAAGTCCCAGTGCCCCATACAGTGGTTCCATTGGAGCGGGGCGTCCTCCATATACATCAGTACATTCGCAGCCTGCTGCAGTGGCGTGGTATCTTAGGTTTGTTGTTTTCCTCTGGCGTGTATGGATTGAATCAATCCATGGGAAATTTTTAAAGGTCCTCCAGCTGATTCCTCCTTCCACAAAAATGGATCATTTTTTCCAATGGTCATTGGCTGCATCCTCTTAATCACAAAAAGTATTGGTTTATTTCTTTCAATGTCAATGTTAATTTCTCACTAGCCAATTTCTTCCAAATTGAAATTGGCACTGGCTGAATTGCTAAATTTTTGTAATGTAAAAAAAACAATTCAAAATGAAAGTACTATTCAATATTGTATCCTTGGCAAAGCCCTTCACCATTTGAAGGTTGACAATCAATTCAACCCATGCAATGGGGTTGAGGATGGTTACAAAAAGTTTGCATGAAATCAAAAGAGTTTAGTTTTAACCTTCTTCAATTGGTTCTTTTGTTGTTCCTATAAGGTATTGTTCAAGATTGGTGAATAAATGGTGAAATTTAGAAGAATTCTCTTACAAGAGAATGGCATCCTCTAGAATGTTGTCAAAGGCTTTGTCTGGTACTTCCAAAGCTGATTGTATGATACTATCTAAAGTTGATGTTGTCATGCAATCTCAAAGCTCTTGCTTGATGTTGTTTTGCACAAAAAAAAGCCTTTTCATAGGTTGTGGTATTCACACATTGACACTTGATAATTTTAGCAAGGGTTAGTAGGTAGAGATACTTTAATTTCAAAAGGTGGACTCCAATTAATGGAAGCCTATATAGCCTCAGAATTTTTGTGTATCCACTCCATACTTCCTTGTAGCTTGAAAGCAAAAAACTCTTAGAATGTTTACAAGCTACTGCATAGGAGGTTGATACCCATGACAACTAGACCTTCACCTACCCAAGTATAAGCCATTGGCATTTTTCCCATGGTGGTTGAAATATCCCACGTATTGGGTGGAGGTTGTAAAATATCCTATATTTGGGGGGGACATTGGTTGGTTTCTTGCCCTACAAATTTCTTTCCAGTTTAATTTGCATCCTTCATTTTCAAAATGCAATTGATTTTTTTTCCACTTCCACCACCTAACTTTGAACTAGCCTTAGCTTTTTCCCAAACATTGGGATTGATGATTCTCTTAGGAAAGAAAGTAAAATGTTGAATGTTGATGTGTATATATCATTATATGGAGAATGGCATGATGACTATTGAATGGTTCTCGTAGACTTTTGATAATAGCCCCTTTTAGAGTTTATATATTTTGAAGTTTATTTTCTCAAATAATTGTTTCTATGTATAAAAACAATATATATGAATAAGTTGCAAATTTTCATTCTATTTCAAATATGTATTTTACACCCCACCCCACCCCAAACTTCTATTGCTCAAGTGGTTGCTCACTAGTACTTAATTGCCAAAAATATAGTAGAGGTTTCTATAAGTTAGGATGTTTTATACTACTCAAGATAATTGTTAATGATATTTGATACAAGTTGAGATTTCAGTAGGTGAAATCTTTTGTAAAATTGACCATTTTCTTCTAAGAAATTTGGGATTTGATGACCTATTAATTTTGTATCATCCAAAGTTTCAAATTTCAAATAATAGATGAATACAAACATGCCTAAAGTTCATAGAATAATCATTCTTTCATCCATCTAAATACATGTAACTTCTTGTATTAGTTCTTTCCTATTTTTAGTATATAGATTTTAACAACTTCCTTTTAAAAATCTTTAATAGTTTAAAGAGTATAAATATGTCTAAATTCAAAATCTAACTTATTAAAAAATGAACCATACTACCCTCTACTACCAACATAATTCTATCTTTTCATTACAAGGTTAATCTTCATCAACATATTGAGGCTCTTCGTGATGTATTTGCCAATATCTTGAAGTTCTTGAACTAGATTAGCTTTTCAAAATTATTTACTTGCTTCCATGGCATGGCATATTCAGACATTTTTGTTTCATCCATGGTTTGGTTAAACTTATATAGGCTTTGGATTTGGTCTCAAGTAATGGGCCCAAGATACTTTAGATTGAGAAATTTAGTCAACTATACACAAAGTTAGATGGGTGCTAATTTTGCTAAATTAATAGAGCAACTTGGGAATGTTTGGTCAAATAAAAAGAATATTTGATCCAAGTGGCAAGTTAGAAGCCAAGTCAGTCAACTAGTCTCAACTCACACTACAAAGCATTTGAAAACTCTACATTTACTAAGGTAAACAATCTTATTGTGAACCCTCTTTCCAATTGCAACCCCATTTATATCCAATTATATTGAAGGCAATGAAATGTAGAATAAATGTAGATATGGACACAATTGGAAAGACTAAGGTCCATAGTGGATATGTATACACTATTAGAATTTTGTGTTTGGGTGGTTTACATATCCAATTATTTGTATTATCTTATTAGGATAAAATTTCTTTTGCTAAATTTCCTAATATGTACAACCACTAGTTCAAATACATTAAGACTTGCTAATTGCAATCCTTTTGAGTTATCAATCATACATGAGCCTAGGTACTATCTCCTACCTTGCTAGTGGAAGATAGTTAATTGTCTAGTCAATTGTCCAATGGGGATTGCTACAAGTGTAGTCTCCCTTGTCTATGTCCTGAGCTCCTTGTAAGTTCCACCCACTCCTCTCTCAACTTGGCTAGGGTGTTGGGTGTCCTTCCTATTTGCATGATTAATCTTTAAAAGACATTCCATATTGCATCTATCTTAGTCAAACTTCGTTAATTTTCTATATTAAAAAATACCTTACAAAATTTTGATATTTTTTTCATATAGTAATATATATTTGAAAGGTAATTTCATTTTTCAAAATTAAAAAATTAAAGTTATTTTAATATGATTTAAAAAAATAACTTCTTTGGAGGAAAACCATAGTAATAGTATAAAATGCTTACAAAAGTATGATTTAAAAAAAAATAGGTTTGATAGTGATAAATATCTTGGTATAATTGATATACTCTTTGATCTCATACCAAGAGAATTTTGATAGAAAAGTTTTAAAGTGGTGTATTTTAAGTTTTTCAAGCCAAATACTCTCTTCAAAGTGTCACAAGAATTACAATTTTAATAATTTTGGAAAAATATTAAAATGGAAGAAAAAGTAGATTATTGTAGCTACATTTTTATAGCCAAGCTTAAAGAAATCTAAAATAAAAAACTATGTGAAATTCAGATTTGACTTTTTATCATGCCCCTCAAGCTTGATTTGTCCTTTTAGGGTTACGAAGTTAGTAGGGCTCCAATATGCAGACTTTCAATTCTATCACCCTCACATATGGAGACCAAATATTAAACACAAGCAATAATTATTGTGTTAATTTATTTAAATAAAAGGTCATACCTTACAAGCTTAGCTCTAGTAGATTGATGGCTTATTCTTGACATTCAAGAGAAAAAACAACACAAGGCATCCCAAGGAAGCACTCTAAAATCTCACATAATGAATACATATTGATTTTGAAGATGTACATGATTAGAACATTAGAACTTTTGTCATTCTTGCACAATTAACCTATAAAAGTCCATGCATTCAAAAAATAGATGATCCTTGATCAAACTTGATTGTTACTTTCAATATTTGATTTAAAATTAAAAATGAAGCCTAACAAGTTTTATTTTTATTTCATATGAAAACTTGAGAAAAATTTAAAAATTTCATGAATTTTTGCAATTGCAAGATCCATATATTTTAATCCAACTTAACCAATATTGTGTGCTTTTCATTTGTCTTTTTGAATTTCAAAATATATTAAAAAGAATTATCATTCTAACTTTCATTTTTGGTCAAAATTATAGATTTTTCTATTGTACATTAGAGTTATCCTAAAAGTTTGAAAGCCATTCTTTCTTTGTTCCTTGGATTGCTTCTAATCTAAGTTGCATTTGAATTTGTCATCAACTTTAATTGTAGTTTTTTGGGAATGACAACAAGGCATGCCCTTAGATGCTACCTAATCACATTTGGTTGTTTTCTTCCTAAATGGAGCTTCAACTTCCACCTTTGCAAAAAAAGATGAACCTACAATTATTTTTTGTAGTGTAAAAAACAAAATAACTTTTAATCGGAGTAGAATTGGAAGTGAGTTAGGAAATGGACCTTACTAAATTAATGCAAATGATAGCATATGAATTATAACAATTGCATCTAGAAAATACAATTACATACAACACTTATGTTTGTTTAATTTTGAAACGATGCCAAAGATGTTTTTGTCCGATGGAAGACAAAGAATCTTCCTATGTAGGACAAAAGTACAATTGTTTATCCTTGGAATTTTGTGCACAAAAAAAGATCTTGCATAGTAGTTTGACTTCCAATTAATATTTTTGGTTTTTTTAAAGTAGAGGATGACACATGGTTCCAAAAGGGATGATTTCCACAGTCACCATTATGTCTTGTAAGCATATATTTGTGAGTCTCTATATAGTTTATAGAAAGAAGTGCAAAAGCTTATGTGTTCCTTCTACAATTGTGGCATCTTAAATAGCATTGGTAGGGGTTTGGATAGAAATCAAAGAAAAAGATGGTACAAGTAGGCAAGCATTGTTTGGAAATAAGTTGTATGTAAAGAAATACAACATATCAAATTTTCTATAACAATATTTTCAGTATTTTCATGTATTCAAGCCAACTATAAACTTTTTTAGAGTCTTTTTCCTATCTTCTCTTGAAGACATTGGTTTCAGCTTCCCCTATGTAAGTGTTGGTTAGTCATAAAAGAAACACAATTGATCTTGAGTCAATTTCAAGTAGAAGATTCAATATACACCTATATCCAACAAATGCTGGAATGTCCTAATTTTTGGCCCACCCATCGTCTATCACTTATTCTCTAGTTCAATACAAATACTTTCCCCACTTTGGCTCCTTTGACCTTGATAGTCCCACACTCCCACACCTACTAAATTTTTTGTCTATACTTTTTGTTTACACCCAAACAACTTTGCAATTGAGACCTAATTAAATCCTAAAATGCCCAAGGCCTTTTTAGAGCTTCTTGAAGTTTATTCTAAACTAAAGCAAAAGTTCATTTTTTGATTTATTTTATCAATTAAATTTTTTTGTATGAATTCAACTTAGATGTGCTATGGATTGCATAGGAAAAGAAAACACAACAATACCTCTTCTAAATTGAAAGATTATAATATTTGATCAAGAAGATGTTAAAACTATGAAAGTGATTTGAAGTCTTTCCATCCACTTTTTACATGTCAAAGCTAAAATTCAGGTCATTACAAAAATATGAGGCTAAAGAACATTATATCTATGTAACTATAATTGGTTTACAACTTTTCAAAATCTACACTCTCATTTTTCTCAATGAAATTTCAATGTGAATTTCCCTTCAAGATTCAATGTATTTGAGGCTCATCTCCATGAGTCTCAAACATTTGAAATACCAAGTTTTGCAATGGACACCCTTGTATAAAATCTTCAATAGAAAAATTGTGAATAATTTTTTTTCAAAATCACAATTTTGATGCTTAAAATAGACTTCAAAGGATATTTGACTAAATAAATTACCAAAAATTATACTTTGGAAAGATTTCATATAACTTCAAAGATTAGTTGACATCCAAATATGGTGCTTTGGACCTTTAGGATTTAAAAGTGTTAATCAATATCCCCCCCCCCTCCAAAAAAGGTTGATTTCCTTCCCTATTGCTCATTCAAAGTGGGCATTGTGAGGACCCCTAGCCTTAAGTTCTCCATTCAAAACAAGTGTGCACCTAATAATCATAATTACCCCTTACAAAATTTCCCTATGCCTTGTGTTCTTAAGCCTTTTTGAAAATAAAGTGCCCTCAAGCTCTTGGCACCTCATTTTTAGAAAGGCCCTTGAGCAAGTGCCTTATCCTACAAGGTGGGCCCCCGAATGTGCAAGCAACTCTCAACTGCCATTGTCACCATATCTACATCTTTAAAATCAATATGCACTTATGTGAAAGAAACAATTTTAGAAACTCTACTAAAAAAAACTTTGATCCTTCATAACTTTTGCATACAACATCCAAGTTAATGTCGTGGTCTTTGGTGTATTGAAACCTCCTTTCAGTAGCCAACAAGAAAATATGAAAATCTGACCAGTTCATTTGTGTCAAAATTTAAAAAAAGTAAAAAGTAAAAATAGACTAGTTTAATAATAGTATCCAAAAGTGGCGGTTTTGGGGGGTGCCCACCTTATTACTTCCGACCCAGGTATGCACCCACTGGGGGGGTGTGCCACCCAGGTATGGGAAGGAAGGTCCGGGGAGCAGGTGCCCGCCAAGCGCGACTTCCGATTGAGCGGCACCAGCCCTCCTCCAGCGCCGGACAGGCAGACCTCCCTGTTCTAGTGTTCTCCTACCAACCAGATCCCGACTCCCGACATCCCGCGGCCTCGACAGACTTCATCTCCATCTCCTCCTCCCTGATGTGCGCGGTGCGCATGCCGCTGCTCCCCATTCGCGATCGAGCTGCGGGTCATCGTTTCCCCCATTCTCCCACGTTTCCATCGAGCCCTCGAGCTCCCATTTCTCGACCCCTAACGGCGGAGTAGTCCTCGACAAGCCCGGCGACTCGGGGTACTGTTCTTCATCTCCTTTTTCGTCCTGCTTTTTTCTCTTTCCCCTTGGTCTGCAACGTCGAGGACTTCTTATCCGACAACGCGCAGGATAGGAATCGCTGCTGGCCTCGGAGGAGTGGGTAGCGTACATTTAGGGTTTCCTTGGGGGACTGTGAAAAGCGAAGAAAGAGATGGTATTGGTATAGCGCGTTGAGCTTTCGGGGGAAGTGAGTGTGGGAGAGAGGAATTGGAGTTTTTGCGTCTATGAGTGTTGAGTTTTTGTGGAATTGATTAATCGAGGTCTTGTTGGTTTTTCGTGGTGGCTGTGTGTATGGGTAGGAAGGGATGTAGCTTGGTATGATTTTTCTTGGAAATGAGTGCGAGAGAGAGTAACGATTTTTTGTTTTTTTCTGGTTTGATTAATCGAGGTCTTGGTGTTTGCAGGTCCAGTTTTTTGGTTTGGAGCGGGGGTTGTGAAGTGAAGAGTGTCGGCGATGGTATGACCTCGGGATTCGAATTTGGATGAAGCGAAGAGTTCGTTGTTAGGTTGAGCTGTCGGTATGGGTTGGTACAACATTAGTTTAGAATAGGGAGGTGGATCAAGAAGAAAATCGGCAAGGGTTGGGGTTACGCCGTCGTGGCTGTAATTATTTTGTTCTTTTGCGCAGTTTGACAGACTGCGAGTCCCCTTCAGACTGGGTTGTCGGTAGGGTGAATTTTGATGATCAGTGTCGCTTAGGGCTACTTTCCCAATGGGTTCGATCACGAATCTGGTATACTATGCATCGGTAGCTAGGGGGAGCACAGTGTTAGCTGACTATAAGAAGCCGAAGGAAGACCTAGGAGACGAAGCAGTGGGATGCCTGGAGAAGGTGCCCCCTTACCACAACCAGTTCTCGTACACCATCAAGCAGCGCATGTTCATCTTCCTCATGGACGGCCCTTTTACGTACTGCGCAATTGTGGACGAGGCCTTAGGGAAGATGAAAGGCATACAATTCCTGGAGCTAGTGAGGGACGAGTTCAAGCTCCTGCTTCGGTCTCGTGGCTTGGATGCTTCCCGACTGGAACGAAATGCGTTGGTCTCCGACTTTGCAGGTGACTCCAAATTCGGTGAACCCCGAAGTGCTTGAACTTAGAACACTTAATTTGTTTTAAAAGTTCATACAAAAACAATAGGAACTTCTATTGATTCATGTAGAGCTGGCTTTCTTCTTTCCATTGATATATTACTCGATCTTTTTTGAAGCTTCTTCAACTGGACAAGGTGAATTTAGGGATTTAATGTTTCAAAATATTTAGGGATTCAATGTGCTGAAAGCGTTGTGCACCTTTTTTACCTTATTGTCTTATTCCACCTATACTACCTTCATCCATTTTGCGTCTAACATGGTAATTGAAGCCATGCAGTTGTCCACTCCCTTTTCCAATATCTTTGATGATCATCTTAGTGCGAAAATTGCGTGATAAAAATCCACGCTCAATGTGCTTTTATCTAATGCCATGTGCACTTTTTACAAATTTGGTTTTCAGGTGTATTTAAACATCTGGTGAAGCCACTTTTTGGCGTGCCCCAGAAAGAGGTCGATTTGGACAACGAGAATCATTTGGACTCGAAAGATGACACTGCTTTGAGTCCACCGCGGGAGCACCACCCGACGCCAAATGTCGGTCATTCTAAGCTTGATAAGAAGTCGACCAAACACCAGCAGGTGCGTGTAATGTTTCACCTTCTAATGCATTCTTGTCCACTTTTTCTTTAAATTTCCATTCTTGATTTCTGCAGTACTGCAGATCGAGGTTGAGCTCATGCATTTCTTCTGATCTCTGAGGATGTTGTTATCACTGGGGTCAAGGATACTGTATGCGTCTCTTTAGCATTTTTACCAATATGTGGGAGTGTGCTACATTGGGAGATCATTATGAGTCTACAGAGACTACTTTGGGTTCAAGAACCAAACTCTCTTGAGGTCTAATGTTTATGAGTCTCTTATGCAATCAGTCAATAGTGGTCGACAATAGACCACTATTAAAGAGGTAAGTAGACAACTCTATGTTTATTCAAAGATCAGTGGCCATAGACATTTGGTCAAGTCAAACTTACTCTTATTGCTAATTGAAGGCCAACAGAGTTCATTGGAAGAAATCACTTGTATGGGTAACAAGGATCAGTCAACAGGAGACGCGATCAGGTTCCTAACTGTTTTTCGTACGCTCCACCCTTATGCTAATGGCTCTTGTGTACGGTGTACCCAGGGGCTTCAGATGAAGGAAATCATGATTACAAACAGTGGGAAGGCTCAGAAACTTGAAGGAGGTGGGACTTCATCCGACATGGATGGATGTGGCTCCTCTCGGAAGATGAAGGGACGACAACTGGCATCCCGCATGTGGTGGCGGAATGTGAAGCTTGTGCTGGTTTTGGACCTCGCCGTGTGTTGCATTCTCTTCGCTATCTGGTTGGGCATCTGCAAGGGATTCAAGTGTGTAAAAAGCAATTGATGGGATTTTCTGTCGGTTCATTTTTCTTTTTCCTTTTTTTCGCAAATAGCTTGATCTATTTTATCTAGATTTTCTCCTATCTGGAAAAACAATAGTGTTCACTTTGTTACTTGCAACTACCAATTGTATTCGGACACAAGATAGATATTAAGGGTACTGTTACAATCCTCAACCTCAAATTTGTTGGTAGTTGAGGTTACGTGACCGTTTGAATAAGCTGGACGGGGAAGAGTGTGTATAGACATGATAGTTCAGGATACGGAGAGCATTATTAAGTAGTCCCTCATTTTCCACTTAGGAATGAATCCATTTCAGTTCCTGGAGTTTTCTGACTGTTGTTAGGGTTAGTTTTGTACATTTAAAGACTTGGCCATCGAACAATTGGCTATGTCTTGTGGGCTACCATGTTTTTTTGTTTCAAAATCGTTATCTTGCAGTAAATCTTTTCTCGTATACATTGGGAGGCCTTTTGCCAAGTGATTCCTGCTTTGGAGTGCATAGGAACGGGTACTTATCTGAACTGGTTGCCAAGTTGGGTGGACTCCCTTGTTGAAACAGGAAGTGATTTCTGCTACTGTTTTTTACTCAAATACCTGTAAGGGCTTGGACATTGAACTATTGGCTATGTCTCACGGTCTACCATTTCTTTTTTATTTCAAAAACATGTTTTGCAGTAAATCTTTTGTAGTATACATTCTTGCTTTTCCGAAGTGATTCCTGCTTGTAAGTACAATCCTTTGAGTGTTACGTGGATTGAGCGTAAGTGACCAATTCGAGCCAAGTTGGGGGACCTTCTTGGATGAAGACATATTTCTATCCAGGTATTTGGAAGCTTGATGGTGAATTTTGCTCCAACCTTTTGGGTGTTGCAAGGACAAGATTTGGAGGGTGAGGACATATTAAGGTAAACCTGTCTATGACAAGCAAAAGATCCATGTTAGACACCTAGGGATTTATCATTTCAAGAAATGAGACTTGGGTTACATTAGGTTCAACTAGTGGCTACAATCAATGTCTTGAATGATGTTGATGGAGTGATTATTGATTGCAATAAGAACTTCCATCTTTTGAGTGTAAATTCATCATAGGAAGTGGCTTTCTCATTAGAAAAATAAAAAGGGGGGTTGGGGGCTGTGAGTTTGTAGTGACTTTCATGAGGACTTAATGAATATGACGAGCCCATAGGCAATGATTACAACAAGTCGTGTTGGTAGAACTGTGATGTCCTAAGGGGTCATGTCCAATAAGAGGCTAGCAAAGCACGTACTTTCTTGACAACTCATTTTTGCAGGTCATTTGCGGTACACTTTGCAAAACAAGCCTGGAAACCCTGCCATATCTAATTCTTGCACAACGAGTACTAAATTTTTGAAGGGAGCACTTGTTTTCTACAGCCTTTGAGTATAGGGAGGGTCTCATTGATAAGTGAACAATATCTTTTGGTTACGATATGAGTGATGGTGGTATTGTTGCTGCATTGCGTTTGCTGGGAATTGTGAAATAATTGTGGATTTGTCAGCGTCAACAAACCAACTTATTTTGGATGCTTATCTTTCCACTTTGAAGTGCAACTAGTTAGGTCTTCTAATTCAGGTTTGAGTTTTGTTATTTAACCTCGTTTTAAAATGATTCAGAAATCTCAACATTGAATTCTATACTTGAATAGTTTCTCCTTGCATTCTATTTTTTGAGCTATTTCCAAGGACATTCTTGCATTCAAATTTGTTCTATCTTTAAAAGATCGAAGATAGTTTGTATTGCATACTTTTGTTGAAGAAAGGTAATATATTTACTTCATTGTTTCAAAATATTGGTTCCTTAATGATGCTTTGATGTTCAAGCTACTGTGTATATTGGATTTGCAGGGTTTATACTTTTTTGAGATGTGATGAGAGCTCCAAGTTGTACGACAGATTCCGTACTACTCTTCAATTCTCAAGATGACACAGGTGCTTGGATACCAACAAAAGTTGGTGTGAACTCTTGGGTAATTTTGCAACCAAGTAAACAAGGTAGTCATGCTAAAGATGTCAGAAAACATGGAGAGTGCGGCTACAAAGCAAAGATTCTTAAGTTTCGTGCAACAGGACCAAAAAGTATTGTCTCTGAAGTTCTTGTCCAACATGCATACATGCAACGCCACTTAGATGCAAGTTGTAACCTACCAATAGGAGCTTGCAATTGTAAGTATAATCAATTTCTATTTAAGTTTCTTGATTTCATTTTTGAATTCTTCTTGAAATCTATTGCCTTAGATCATTATTGTTGAATGAAGAAAATGCTTTGGAGTCAATGACAATATTAATAGTACCTAATATAAAGTTTCCTTCATAGATTTGTATCTCTCAGATTTCACAGATTGGGTGAGCCCGAAGTCTATTCTTGATGTAATTGTGGTTGTACACGTTGAGATTGGTGAAGCTCAACGAGGAAACCAAAGTTATAAAGAATTGCTTCAAAACAATGTATTTTTCTACAATGCAAAGTACATTTCACAGAAATCAAAAGGAGGTTCTAGCAATCTAAAGATGCTTCCTCTTCCAAGCTTTGATAGCTCGGATTGGCCCTTGCTAGATATGGTAACTACTGAGGCTTTCAGAGCTCGAATGCGCCAAGGCTTTTGGTTGGCTATGAAACCTACTGTTGGATCTCGATCAACTCATATCCAATGGTTTATTCTTGTTTGCATTGTAGTGGATTTGTTTATGTTAACCAATTGGTGTCGAACTCCTACACTTTTCATTTTTAAAAACTTGAACGAACAAAGCTTCAAATCATTGATGGACAATGGCTGGGATACAAAAATTACCGTTGGATCATACATAATCAAGTGCATAGTAGACAAAACATCGTTGGTCTTTCAATACCATATTGGGAGGTCCACACTATACATAAATTTTCAATATAACCGCCTACGTCTACTGCATGGATCAGTTTGGGAAACCTTGAAGAGGTCATAGTACAGGATGGTATGGTAAAATTGGTATGCCACTTAGTAAATCGGCAACCACAACTACTTGAATTGGAAGTTGGATCACATTGGACATTATCAAGTGTCAGGCAAGAGATAATCATTGCCCTTGGAGATCAAGAGAACATTGACGAATTCAACATGCATATTTTAGAAGGAGGACAATTTCGAGAGAAGGTGTAGCTAATTTGGTCTCTCATTATATATGCTATTATATTCTCTTATTCATGCTTCTTGAAACACTACTTGATTGAAATGCTATTTTTAATTTCCTTGTCTTATTGACATTATTTCTTTTTGCATGTGGATGCAGATCAATGTTCGAAATGAATAGAATATAGTTGTTGCTAATATACTGGCCCCCAAGACATTTCAAATTGTTTTCTAAGGCAAGTACATTGGATTCTTTACTTATTGTATGCATACCTTGGTTATTAACCCTTAAAGGACGCAGCTCCTCATGACCAAGGTAGTTACCAAAATGCTTGGATTACTAGACCAATAGGTGCATTCTTTGTTTCTACAATGAATAGTCAAGTCATTGAGATGATGATATATCATTGGTAACTGATTGTGTCGCATCATTGTAGGCCTGGATACTTGCATCTAATAAGAATTCTTTTTTTTTTAATAGCTTCTTCTGTTCCTATAACTAGTTGAATTCTATGTTCTTTCATTTCCTTATTATGGAATCGGTGATGAATTATTCTATACTAGTGCTCATATATTTGCAATGGAGGACTAATCTTTTTTTTGCCTCCACCATGTTGGGTATGCTTGTGGTATGCAAATTTAGCGGCATGATGGGAATATTCCATTCCCTGACAACTCCAGATTGAGAGCGATCTGTATTCTTTTATGAGCCAAGGTCTATGTTTCACAAAAACATGCTGCCATGCAAAGAAGAGTAAGTTAGTAAGTAAGTAAGTAGGTCTCATTTGCAATTTTTACTTACAATGTTTTAGTGTGGTGAAAGTGAATAGGGTCCTAGTTTACTTACAATATAGTGCGTCACATGAGATTCACCAAACACTTTGATTAAAGGTTTTCCCCAGTCATGAACTAGAGGCTGGAAGCTTGAACGTTCTTCTTCTGATAGTGACAAACCGGTAAAAAATGGTAACAATTTTTCAAAGGCAACCCATAATTGAATGTGACTCCTTCTTGTGTTTCCATTGTCTCTAGTAATCTTCATTGTTGCAATAAGATCCCACCATACGGTGATAGATCCTGCCAAATTAGATGGTTTGAACAATCTCATACATTGCGCTCCATTTAAAGAAGGCTTATTTGGAACATTGTTGTTTTTCCCTGATAACTCTTTGTCTTTAAATATCTTGACGTTGCCTCCATGCATGCCGATTGCTGACAGAATGTTCTCTACGTCTTTTATAGCAATTTCTTGGATTTCTTTATTCCGAATCGTCCATATGTGTTGGAATATCAAATGTAGAATTTTCTCGCAAATTCTATTTAGTGCATATAACGTACACATGTGTACTCGTTCTAATGGTACAGGGAGAATTGGCTTCCACCTACTCAATGTATCAGGTCCATTAACTAGTTTGCTCTCCACATTTTCTGCAAACAATCCTCCTTTCCACGTCAGAGTTCTTTTATTAGCTACAGCTTGTGCTTGCGCTTCAGATGCTATTGTTATCTTTGTTTTCTCTTGTAGGCAGTAAATGCAAGAATGTTTTGCATTAGCACCTCCCTATAATCCATAGAGAGCTTTTATAGTCTTCATATCTGCTGATATATGCCATTCTACTCAGAATGAACCGATTCCTTGTACGTAAAGCTCACGCCCCTCTCCTTGAGCCTACATAACTTCTGGGATCTTTGTTTTCATGAGTACCCATTTTAAAACTTCGTGATTCTCCTTTGGTAGCCTGAAGCATCCCATTGGCCAAATTTCTCTCTCTGCTTGCACAGAAAAATATGCTTCACTATCCTTAGTTACCTTTGAATTTAGAGCATGGTTCATGAGAGTGATACTGATCCTCTCCATTTTCTCACCGTGGACTATTTCAGCCTCATCCATTTTCATCACAAAGATCAGTGGATTTGATCCTATTTCTGCAATAATACAAGTTTGATTAATTTAACTTAGAAACAAGAAAGAATATTAAGTTAATTTCTTTTGATAGCACATTCTACAAATATCAAGAGAGAATCATATCAAAGAAGAATATATGGTTGGCACAAATTAAAATATGTAATAATAAATTGCACAAAATATCACTTACTATATGTTATTTAAATTTTTTAATACTAAGAACTTAATTGCACGAAAAAATTAAAATTCACATTAGTACCTTCCGTTGAAATGCTGTATAATTGGATCATCGCTTTTTGTACAACTTCTAAGTCAACAAAGAAGGAATTGAAGTTGTTTAACGTCAGGAATTCCGGTTCTTTCTTTCCTTTCACTTTGGCTGTAACTTCAAATGTACCGCTCAAAGAATAATAGTCACCTATGAGTTCTGAAAGTGACTCGTTCATTTCCTTTCGAAGTTTTGCAATTGAGTGTGGATTCGGAAGGCAATTTAAGCGCAATCCTTTCCCAGCTATCTTGATATCGCCTTTGAATCTCTTGAAGATGGCTCTGTAACTTGTTTGCGTGATACCGCTTTGATCGCATGTCTGTAAAACTGCATGACTATCGACATTCTCTTTGACTTTCTCTAAAATTTGATTCGTGATTTCAACTCCAACTCCGATCAATGATGGCAATTGCAACATAGAACTTATCTCTTTTTTTGATAGCATCGAAGCCAATACTCTACTGTTCAAGATTTGAGACTCATCAGTGCCGAAAAGTCGTTTATGTGAACTTGTCTGTGCATTCTCATGTTGGATCCCTCATACAGTTTGTGGTGCAATGACCATTCGTGCAAGACGTCTTATAGCTTTAGCTTGGCCTCCATTTGGTGCTAGCATGTTGACATCTTTTCGTGCTCTCACTTGGCTCCTAATTCCGTAAGGTGTTTTTTGTAATCTCTGTAATTTTCCTTGCATGCTCTTTAAAGCGGAAGATGATTTCTTCAACTTCTCTTGGAGATGACAAACTTCTACATCATGCTCTTTCCAAATTTCTTCTAATTTTCGGTTGTGCTCTATTATCAAAGCAGAAATAGTAGCTTCTACTTGTGAATTTTTAACAATCTCAGCATGTAAACTGAGAGCAAATTCCTCACATTTCTTTGTCATTCGATGCAAGCAGTTTTGAGAATTGATCAATTCCGTTTGGATGCTAGTTATTTCATTTTGAGATTGGGTGCATTGATGTGCTGATGTTTGTATTAATTCATCAATGCGGGATCTCAAAAATGAAATTTCAATCCCTCAATCTCTCACTTCCTATGATGTTCTGCTAGACATGCTCTCTAAGTGTTGCATGTATGCAAGCAATCCACTATAGCCATCACCAACGAATTCCAACAATTCACCAGGTGAAGAAAACTTTGGACGCTTACCAGTTGCAGAATCACACGGGTATATAGAACCATCCAACCATAAGTCCAAATTTGAAGCTCCAGATTGACGCTTCTTAGCTACATTGAACTTTGAAAATGATTCTTGATTTGGTCGACCACGAAGGACCAGAGGTCTATATTTGGCCTTGATTGTGGCTTGGATTTTGTACAAGCTCTCCTTTGTATTTTCTTGAAGAGACATTCTAAGAAAATCTTATCGATACCAAAAATTAGAGCATCTTAGTTTCTACATTTTCAAAGTTGGAAGCTAGTCCACAAAAATCAAGAAAGAAGAACTTGCTAAGATCAACGCATGCCACACCTTTACTAGCTAATTCGAGCCAAACAATCAGAGTGTACTTTGCTTGACTATGAAGAAACTAAAGGTGCAAAGAAGGTATACTGATAGTCTAAGGCGCAATGAGTTTTGCCGTTTTGGTGAGACACTAGTAGGTGGGATTTTCTATGGTAGGGCCCATGCTACTCATTCTCAGCCAATCATTTTGAATCACACCAAGGCTCCCGCCAACAAATTAGTAAATTTGGTGCATGTGAAACGAACAAAAAAAAGCAGCCCTTTTGAGATTGTCTTTTTTTTCTAATGTAGGCCTTTCTGCTATGGCCAATAGGCTAGTACACTTCAAAAATTCATTACAAATTCATACTTTGTCCAAAAGAATTTCAATTGCTCTCTCCATTTCTAGGTTTTATCTTTATGTTTTTTTTTTGTTTTTTTTTTAAATTTCAACAATGCCAACATGGCAAACCAATCATTCTACTTGTCATAGACTAGTTTACCTTAACATTCTTCACCTTCTAGCCATTAGTGTTTGGTTGGCACTTGTGAAATGACGAGGGTTAGGTCCAATTGAAGGCAATCCAAATGCCAAAGGGTTGTCTTATATGGAGTAAATGTTTGATGAGGGCCAAGTCCAATCCAAAGGCAATCCAAATGTATAAGGGTTCTCTTATAAATGTTTGTTTTGTGTTTGTTATAAGATAACTATACCTAATTTTGATCACTTTTAAAACCACACACTCTAGATTCTTACCTAAAATGTACTCCTACTATTCATGAGAGTCTATAGTTGGTTTTAGAAAAACCTATTTTTTGCACTTTGAAAATTCATGGTTTATTCTTACACCTATTTTCAGCACTTTGAAAATTCATAATTTATTCATATAGTGCCAAAAAAATGCATTCTAAGAGAATCTAGAATTCCCTTTTGACTACCAACAAGACCCCTCTACAAGTTTTTCAATATAATAATAAGAACATGTTGAATTGCTTATTTTTGCAATTTAGATGCAATTAGTACATCCTCAATCTACACATAGTATATGGCGACTTCAAAAAGAGGTGTAATGCTTCTTTTTAGTTCCACTTTATTAAAGTTTGTAGTAGAGGGTGGAGTTCCCAATGTGGAGACAATATGAAAGCTTTCGAGAACCTTGTACAATGGGGCTTCTACAAGAATAAGCAACTATTGACTCATCATGACAACAATTATTTTTAGTTGACCTTGTTCCCCTATTGCTCCTTCATTGGCTTGGGATGGAATGATTACATTGTTAGAGGTCTTGCTAGCTCACTTTGAGGGCTTTGGAAAGAGCCAAAAAAATGTTGTGCCAAAGCCATGAAATACTAAACCCATGAAGGTAATATGGAAAGTACCATTAGCATTAGCATAAGTTTTTTTAGACCTACACAAGACTTGCCATTGCCATGCCTTCATAAAGTGTGGACCAAGGATGCTCTCATCTCCTATGAAACGGATTTATTGTGAAGAAATTTTGGTAGATCTAAGAATGGCAAGTAGTAAGGATTGTCAAGAATGTAACTGTAAAGGACTTTGTTGGTTGTACACTATTATAAAGATTGGGTATAAATTTGAAATCAATGCGCCGTGTGAAGACCTAGATAACATGAGTTTTTAGCTTTTAGCATGATGGAACTAAGGTTTTATTTTCAATTTTCCAAGGTAGTGAAATTTGTGATCTTGACTGGGATGATGAAGCTATTTACATCCATAGAGAGTATTTTTCCAATATTATTTTTAAAGATTACCTTTGCACAAAAGATGGTTATATAATGCTTGGGTAGATATAGCTAAGGTATGAGCACCCATTATTGCTACATATTGCAATTACTCAAAAATTGATTGGAATGTGAATAAAAGAATAGTGTGTGTTTCTTTGGAAGTTGGAAAGAAGGCTTGTTGAAGTAAAAGTAGAATATTTTCGTTAAAAAGGTGAGAGATATTTACTTCTAAAGGTCATTTGAGTAGAGTACCAATAATTGATAGTAGGGTTAGTAAATAATCAAGGATAACATGTTGAAAGAATGTAAAAAATAGAAAAATGGTGGATTCTCATACTAACACTTATTTAATGTTGAAAGGATGTAAAGAACAAAAATATGGTGGATTCACATAGCAATACCTTTTCAATGCTTCTCCCAATGGCTTCCTCTTATGACGATTCAATAAGGATTCCTATCATTTGTTAAATAGTCTTGATTTTCGGTAGGTCTCATTGGTATTCAAAGGTTTAGGATTTTCTTATCACATGCTTTTGACACAGTTTGAATAAATTACAAATTCTCAATGTATTTATCAAACATGTATCTAAAATTGATATTAGATTTTCAATTCCAAAGGTGCACTTTTACACATATATATGCAAAGATTAGTTTTTCAATTGAGTTGCAATTTAAAAACCAACATTATATACAATGGAATTACATATATGGCCTATTTTAAACTACATCAATTTTAAGTTCATTGTCTCTTTACCAATACGTTAAAATCTCCATTTTGGCTACCAAAAATATACTTTCTATTATTATTTAATAGCATTGCTAGAAAATATACCACTTATATAGTACTAATACTATACAAATAGAAGTTAAAAAAAATCAAACACTTATTCTAAAACAAATAATCTTCTTCACACTACCTCTACCCTAACCCTATACTCATTGCACACATACACACACATACACTTCTACAACTTTAGCAAATTATCCAGCTCTCAATCTAGTCCTACTCCCTTCTCCAATTAAATTAGTTACTATAGAGTCTTCCTTCTTATGAAAATGTCATTTAAGTTGGCTTTTCAGAGCCCAACATGTAGGGTTGACAGGATGTTCGGACGCAGCCACAAGCATCCGAATGTCCGACGTCCGCGGATGTGACCCCCCTGGACACCCTGTGACATTCAGTTTTTGAGTTTTTATTAGGGGGATAAATTTTTTTACCTTGTCCACATCACTATCCACCCACTTGCCCGTTTGCTAAGGGATGTCTAAAACCCCATCCGCATTGTCATCCGCCCACGTGTCTGTCCGCTAAGGACCATTCGACACCCTGTCTGCACTGTCATCCACCCACTTGCCTGTCCAACACCCCGTCCACCATTTCTATAGCATGTCTGCAAATTACGAAGACAATCCGCTAGTCTGTGAGTTTGTCTACTTCCCCGTCCACGAGACCAACCGCCCATCAGCTCACTTGCCTTGTCCGTCCATGCTCTCGTCTGCAACTTTGGGAATGCATCTACAAATTTGTCTGCCAAACTATTTGCGAGGTCATTTGCACATCTACGAGACCATCCACTCTCCTGTTCGCTTGGCTGACGGGCAGACATTCATTATGTAGTCACAACTCACTTCACTTGCGATTTCTGACTTCACTTTGGGGGGATTTAGGGTGTGTGTAATATACCGTTGGAAAGGTCTTTGAAAAACCTTTCCAATGGTATATTACATGCCCCCTAACTCCCCAAACTCGAATCAGGAATGGGAAAGAAGTTTTATGCTTCAAGAAAGCGGGCGTCCACCTTGCTATTCGCCCATCTGCCTAGCCGTCCGCTTGGCAAATGGATGAACAGGAAGACAACGAATGCAAACGGGCGGACAAACAATGCAGATGGATAGATGGCAGATAGGCAGGCGGGGAGGAGGGCAGGAAGGAGAGGCGAGAAAGAGAAGTGTTTTCAATTTGATGGAGGTGGGCGGTTGGTAGACAAGTAGATGGCTAACAGGGAGGAGGACGGGAGGGAACGATTTCAATTTGGTGGAGGTGGGTGAATGAGCGAACTGGGAGGAAGGCGGGAGGAAGAGGTGGAGGGAAGGAAAGGTACTTTTGACTTTGTGGAGGTGGGTGGATGGGAGGACGAGTAGAGCATACATTGCATGGTAAATTAAAAAATCTATAGAAATTATCTCTTAGATATGTTATATCATAAGGCACTAAATTGATACAAATATGAAAAGTGGCACCAAGTAGCCTCTTGTTTGGAAAATCATTTGATTTGTAAATAAAGAATTCAAGTGAGTGGGTAAAAAAATTTAGTTCTACATTGGTGCTTTTTTACAAGTTTGTCATATCAACAATACTTTTTGGCTAATAGCAAAAGAAATTTAACGTCAAGATTGTAACAATTTCATTGGTTTCAATCTCTAAGTGATTTCTATGCCTTTGAGAGAAAGTAATTAATCCCTAAAGTCCCAAAGGGCCTACACTCTTTAACTCTTATAGGGGACTCTTGTGAAGGTGTGATATGTGATCTCAATTAAATGATTTATTTCTAAATTTTTTGTCCAAGATTCTTCACTTATTAGCTAAATTCTTCAACATAAGATATTATAAAATGAAAATCATTAGTGCCAAAATTTAAAGTGAAGAAAATTAGAAGCGCAAGAATATAGTATAGCAAGATGGATGAAAACATTTTTTTGCTTACTTTAAATGCAAATACCATGCAATGTATGCACTCAAAGTTTTTAAGATGACAAGATTACTCCCACACATTTTTATACTACTTTAGTACAAATTCCTACAATTAGATAGGCCAAAAATTAATTTATAAAGTTTTTTGCTCTTTGCAATAGAAATGGCAGTTTTGAGTGATATTCAATAGAAAAAAAAAGGCTTAGGACTTTAAGGGTTCAAGATTTAAAAAAATCCTAGGCCTACACAACTACATAAGCAATTCAATCAATATTGTAAATTTATAATCTACAAGATATGATATTGCAAAACTTCTTATAAAATCCTTTGCAAAAAAGTCTTGAGATGAAACATACTTGTAATCATTGGAGTATGACCTATTCATTTGAATTGTTGAACTTGAAGGTTTGTAATATTTGAAGGTCAATGACATTCTACACAACCTAACCTCTAATATTTTTGGATTGTGATAAATTTATTGATGGTTTACAATTAAGGGTACATACAAGTATACATAGGTATAAGCGTGTATGATAAGAACCTCAATTTCATTTTTGTTGTAAAAATGCTTATTTTAATCTTGTCCACATAATATCACATCAAATTACATTAAAGTGCTTAAATCATTTTGTGATTTTGAGCATCGTCCCGTAAATGACTAAACGCCATAATAGAATAATGAGATAATATAATTTCCTTAAGGATATTTACATTTGTGTTTTGCACTATCAATGCATTTTACAACAAAAAGTGAAGAAACACTCTAGGTTATAATCCAATGTTCCACATTTGTGTAGTGGCCCATAATAAAGTAAATTTTAAGAACAATTGAAACTTAAATAACAAAGTTAGTAAGGTCTACATACGCATTACATTGTTATGATTGCATTAGAACTTCAAAGGAATAAAAAATAAAACATATTCAACACACCGCACCACTAATTTTGAAAACTCATGCAATGTTATAAGTTTGGTATATACAATTGAAGGTTCTACAATTCAACTTTTTTGTAGGGTTTAGGGTTTAGGGTATAGGGTTTGGAGAACATGTTAAAATGTGGTGAGGAATATCTGGAATCACCCTTTCTTACATTAATACTACATTGGATACTTGTTGCATTGAAGAGTTTTTTTAGGAAATGAATCTATACTTTTTAGAATTTAATGTTGTAGGATTCCCGATGGACAAAGGTTTAGTAGAGTTGATAGTAAGGCAGACGAGGTTGCATCGGCTCTGGTGGTAGAGGTGGTCTGCAAAGGCGGATGGGAGAGTGGATGGCTAGGTGGACAAGCGGATAGCAAGGCGGACGCCCACTTTTTTTAAGCATAAAACTTCTTTTGTCATTTATGATTCAAGTTTTGGAAGTTTGGAGGCATGTAATATACCATTGGAAAGGTTTTTTGAAGACCTTTCCAACGGTATATTACATGCCCCAAAATTCCACAAAATGAAATTGGAAATCACAATTGAAGTGAGCTGCGAATACATATTGAGCATCTGCCAAAATGGTCAGCCGTCCGCCCGTCCGCCCGTCCGCCAAGCAGACAGGAGGGCGGACGGGCGGACAGCAAGGCAGATGCCCACTTTCTTGAAGCATAGAATTTCTTTTGTCATTTCTAATTTGAGTTTGGGGAGTTTGGGGTGTGTAATATACCATTGGAAAGGTATTTCTAAGACCTTTCCAACAATATATTACATGCCCCAAAATTTCAAGAAACGAAGTCGGAAATCACAAGTGAAGTGAGCTGCAACTACATAGTGAGCATTTGCCTATCTTCACCCTATCCACATTGTAACTGCCCATCCGCCCGTCCGCTTGACTGCCCATTTGCTCAATTGCCTAACCACATTTACCCATGGTAAGTTTGTAGACGCGGTTTTTTACCCACTAGAGTCGCAACATCCATGAAGTCTAGACGTCCGGATGTCCAATTTTTGGACGTGATTTTGGCCAAGACATTGATTTTTGTCAACCCTACCAACATGGGACCCTATATGAATAGACTCTTCATTTATGCCAACTACACTAATGATGATAATTAGTATTTGCAATACTAATTAAAAACATGAATACTACATGGCAATGCACCTACAAATATAACCAACACTAATGTCAACTTCAACACTAATTGTCAATAACACAATGATTTTTTACCATCATTAAATTAATTTTAAAATATTTGAATTTAGTATTGGTGAAGGAATTATTCATTCATAATGGAAAATTGTAATTATATACACAAAGTAGAAGGCAAATGAAATAATAAATATATTGTTAAAAGAAATGGAATTACAAACCTAGAACTCAAGAATTGTTTGTACAAAATAGCAATGTTAAGGAAAATGAGAATGAAATTCAGTTTAGAAAACGTGAGAACCATTTACAATAGAGAAAGTTCATCTAGACAGGTAAGTTGACTTGACGACTATCTATCCCCATGAGCTGTGTTTTGCTAGGCATTTGTTTAAATCAACTTCAAGTTTTTTTTGCTTCCCAATTCTTGGTCCAAGGAACTTTGATCTTAGAGATGATAAAGTATGTGTCGTTTGATAAAAATGTGTAGAGCATGGTTGCAAAAAATTGACAATAGTCTTTTTTTCCAATTAATACAGTTGCCATCTACGGAGCAATATTGCGGGTGTTGCAATTATCAGTCCATATTACTTTGTATGTTGTTGCACATCAACTTGAAATGCACACGGTTCTACAAAACATTCAAGAAATAGAATTTGGTCTATCCAACCTTTAGGTCTTTTAATAAACTCTTGGAATGTTGCCATCTTGATCTCTAATAGAATGG
Source organism: Straminergon stramineum (assembly GCA_963920665.1). Lineage (NCBI taxonomy): Eukaryota > Viridiplantae > Streptophyta > Bryopsida > Hypnales > Calliergonaceae > Straminergon > Straminergon stramineum. The sequence goes on from OY987263.1 coordinate 8,160,805, forward strand.
CTACTATTTACATTTGTAAAAATGAGCACAAGAACTTCAATCATTGATCAACACCCCCTAGAGCTTCTTATGACCATAATTATAGAGTCTTTGCCCAAAACCACTCTAACATACTTAAATGTAGTGTCTCCTTGAACCCCTAATGTATGGCTATTGAGAATATTGATTGTGTACAAAACATGTTTTATGTACATTACCATGAAATTTTCATTGAATAGCCCACTTTGAAAACCCCAATGCACACCCAAATGGTGTATTGTATAAATTTCAATTTCTACTTCTTTTTTGATACTACAAGGCAATCTACTTTGTTTAGACACCAAAACAATGTTGTGGATGTCTATGAATTGTTGGATATCGATCCAACTACAACATAACTTCTCTATTAGTAACCTATTGTCTTTTGGACCTATGGGCTTAATTGTGTAAATAGAAGATGGGTCCAACATCACTAAAAGAGCTAATTCAATCAACAATTAAGCCAAAAAATAATTTATCCTAACCTTTTTGAATTGCTTCAGTGCATCAAGGAGTTTAGGGTAAAGCCATAACACCTACTCTGAGTGTTTGTGGCCTAGACCAAAAGCAAACTTTGTCCACAAGCACCTTCTCTTTCTTATGTCGCTCTTGCTTCAAGAAAATACAATTGGCAAGTCCACATTTTGAGCTTTGTTGCCAAAGTGGTTGTGCAACTTCCACTAGCAAGAGACCCTCACAACATTTTCACTCTCTTGGCCCCCCAAATTGCTCAAGAAAAGTCAGAATTGTGCAATTGTATAGCCCCTGATACCATCCTAGTGATCACCAACTTAGGTGCCACAATAGTTGAAACTTGTTGTAAGTGACAAGGGGTGGGCTTGATGTTTGGCCCAAAGTCATGGAGTGGTAGCCATTTTTCCATCCATGGGGAAATTGTTTACATGAAGAAGCAAGGGACAAAGAATAAGATGAATGCATGAGGAGTCAGGGAGTTGGGCGTGCATGGGAATTATCCCATAAGGTACATAATTGCTATTAATATGAGAAATCAAAATTGCTGAAATGGAACCCGGCAAGAATTGAAATGAAATAAAATCGAAAAATGAAACCATCCTGTGGTACCTAAATCTAGTGGTAGCATGGGAGTATAATGAAGCAAAGTAATTTGAATTGTGAGTTGAATTGAGATCTGAAAATTCAAGTTGAAAATTCAAAGCCGAAACGTGGCCCAAACTTAATTGTGAGCAAATCAAACCTAAAATACTCTTATTGAACATTGCCTACAAAATATATGCCAAAGCCTTGCAACTGCAATTCTAGCCTATCTTGATGGAAATCATCAATGCAAACCAATCAGCCTTTTTGCCTCTCTGATTCATCCTTGATAACATCATGCTAATGCACGAAACGATTACTTGGGCCTAGCACACGAAACAACCTCTAATTTTCTCAAGTTAGATTTACCAAGGCATTCAACACAATTGACTGGGTCTTCCTCTTACAAGCTATGCAGGCTTTTGGCATCCCCCCAAGCTTCATTGGTATGACGGAATTGTTATTCTAGGGAGTGCAAGCCTCGGTAAAGGTCAATGGGGCACACTCCCCCTTTTTTCCATCAAGCATGGAGTCTGACAAGGCTACCCCCTTGCACCATACCTTTTCCTCGTTGTAGCTGAGGTCTTGAACTCAATGGTGAAGATAGGGATTTTAGTAGGAGTGGTAAAAGGCATCGAGCTCCAAAGAAGATCTCGGCGACAAGCCATTGCTCAATTTGCCAACGACACATCTCTACCTTGTTAGGGGAAAGGGAACTAGTCAAGGCTACCATCGCCTTTTTGGAGCAGTTTTGCGAGGCCTCAAGATTAATCCTCAACTAGCTGAAATCTTGTGGCTACTGGAAAGCTGTCGATGAGCCAATCCAGTGAGCCTAGACCTATGAATTGGGCATTGTATGGGTAGAAGGGGATAATCTTATCAAGTTGTTAGGCACCCCTTTTGGCTTGAACCTTGAAGCCTCATCAATAGATGCATTTCTCAAAGAGAGAATAGCAAAAAAACTTCAACTTTGGTCAATAGCAAGGATCAACTATGTAGGGAGAGGCATCATCATGAATAGTGTGTTGTTGGGCTCCATTTCTTTCTTTCTTGGGGGGTGTAGTAAGTGTTAGAATAATAAATATAGGTATGAACAAATGTAGGGTGCCAAAAAAACATTGTAGTAAAAAATAATTAATTGATTGATTGTACTTTAGCATATGCAAAATGTCATTGGGTGTATTCTAAATACTATAGGGTATGAAATAATGGAGTGCATTAGGAAAAAAATAGACATAGGAAACATCCCTTAATATTAATTTTGAGTGACAGAAGTCTTAAATAGGGTTGCCTTACAATATGAGTTGGCATATTAGTGAGGATGATTAATTTTTTAACGTTGGACCTGCTTTGCTAGTTGAGATCAGTGGGGTATTTGTGATCGTCAAATGGAACTGGCCACGTCCATTGAATTGGTGGTTTCGGATTGTTGTTGGGATTTATGATAGGGTTTTGGGTTCATTGTCTTGCAGTCTTAGTTTGTAGCTTTCGATCTAGGGTTTTGGATTCATTGTATTTCTAGTTTTGGGTTTAGGCAATTTCTTGAGGCGCAATGTATTAGGGCTTCGCAGAGTCTGCCTGAGGGTTTAGGATGCATTCTGTTGGTGGTCTCAAAGGGTACAAGGGCTACTATAGGGTTGAAGCTTGAAGTTGAAGCTGTGCTTTGGGCCAACGAGATGACTTTGAATTTCAAACTTAAGTTATACACGATTATAGATGAGAATGTACTACCGGAGCTTCAGGGTTGTTCTGTCGAACACATTTTGGGGTTGGGTGTCGAGTTGTTCGTCTGATGTCGTGTGTCGTACAAGACGAGTGTCGTGTATACATGACAATTTTGACGAATAAAGCCTTATCCTAACAGCAGAGATAATTTGAAATCTCATTTTATTTATGATCCATAATTAAGAATGGAATAAGTGATTATTAAATTGAGACACTTCAATAAAATGAAACTCAAATATGTCAAGATTAGAAATAGAAAGTGTTTTATTTGAAAGTCAACCTTAAAGTTGACTTTATTAGACGGACAAGGGGGTCTACTAGACGTGTTGGACGTCGTGTTTGTTGTGTTGTCGAGTTGTTCGGCCGAACAACCATGCGGAGCTTGTGAGCCCATTTTTTTGCCAAAGTAGTGACACTTATGTAGAGTTGCGATTGCGTTTGGAGAAAGGTGTGTGTGTGGATTGGCCATTTCAATTTTGGGACCTTGATGAACAATGTTGCATCCAAAACAAGTTCAAGGTGATGACTCTTGTTTGCGAGCAAGTATACCTGATTCCAGAGGAAGAAGATAGTGAAAGACCTCACAAGAAAATTCAACTTCAACCCGTTGGAGAAACTGGTAGCAATGATTTTGTTACGCCTTTAGAATTCGAGTTCCCCACTGTTGATGTCGAGGAGTTTGAAGATGATGTGACCACAACGTTGCAGTTTCTGTTGTAGGAGACAAAAGTTAGTTTAGGGTTTACGATGCTTGCAATGGTGGAAGAAGAACTAATTTTCTTGCAATCAAAACTCATTGTAGATGAAATCTTGGAAAAATATAAGCGCGCTGCCTTGAAGCTGACAAAGGAGTTGCAATCCATTGATTTTGCAGATCATGTGTGGAACTTGAAAAGCTACAATTAGTATGGTGTGGCAGTGGTCAAAATTCATTGTGGGAAGTGCAACAAGATTATCAGAGGTACTAGCTGTGAACACTCTCGGTCAGATATTCAAAATTTATTTGCCAATTTTAAAAAGTCTCATTTGTACTCACATTGCATATCAAATAGTGGTGCAAGAGAAAGTAAATCTCGTATAGTGATCATCCAAAGGAGGGAAACAAGGGTAACCCTTAATTTATACTTTGGCTGACCACAAGCGTCTGGTAGACAAGGATATGAGTATTTTTCAAAGTATGAATGACTCTATCTCTACACATGATCCTCCATTTGTACTAGTGGGAGATACGAGTATCTGTGAATTTAAATCGTTTTGGTATAAGGTGCGTTGCAAGATTGATGGAGAAATAATGTTGTTATGCCCACCTCAAAAAATCAAAGAATAAACCTAGAGAATCACCTCCACGGGCTCATTCACACAAAATGCTGTGAGGATATGGCTTTGACTAGGAAGTCCAGAATGAGGTCGAGTGCAAGCAACACTGGAAAACGGGGTAGGCCAACGACGAGGTCCAAATCCACGATTGGAAAGCATCCTAATTTGCATTCTTGTTTTACTAGTTCATCCATTGGAGATTCAAGAACTACAAAGGATTCCCAATCAGGTTTGACTTTTGACTTAATTTTGTCTTTATTGTGCTAGGATTTTTAGAAGAATATTGAATATAGTGGTAAGGTGTATCGAGTGGATGCTTTATTAGATGATCCAAAATTTGGAGTAATGTGGGTATCAGAGCCCACCACTACTGTAGATTTTGAATACAATAATGAAAAGGTTGTTGTCATGTGTTACTTCCGCAATGTAGGTTGTAAACAGTTGTCTATCACAGGAGAACCGTTTGCCAATTTCATGTGCTTTAAGTGCTCAAAGATTGTGCATGCCACCAATTTCAGATTGAGAGTGTTTCGTGAGGATTGTGTGCTTGTAAAGCAAGGCTGTATGGGTACAGAATCCAAGAGAAGGGTAGATTACTTGTCATCGAAAGAGTTAGCTGCACATTCTCGACAATTAGCTAAAAAATACCGTAAGGAAAAGGCCATGCATTGGTTGATGAAGTCTAGAATTGCTCAACTAAAAGTGTGGCAACGTGGTCTCAAGCTAAGTGCGGTAGAGAGCTTCAATAGAAAGGATGTTCTCTCCTTCTATAACAATATATTGGAGGCTTACAGAACAAATGCTTTGGGGGGAAAGCTAGCTTTGTGGGACTTCCTTAGGGATGTCTCTACAAATTTGAATCGAGTGAGGCAGGGTCACAGATTCTCCAAAAACACCAAATCATTTGCACAAGCAATGAAGATATACGGAGGCACGCGTATGTATAATCTCTTCGCCTTGAATTTTGGAGGTTCAATGTTTGATAGTATTAAACGTGAAAATAAGAAAGGGTTGCAGTTTGTTGCTAGGAAGCATTCTTCTTTGTTTGCTATTGTTGCGATATTTACAAGGAGGCCAAGCAAGCTTATGGAATTGAAGGGCTTGTCCTAGTCATCTTGGTTGAAGACAAGACAAAGGTAAAGTCACATATTTCTTGGGAGGCACATTCTGATGGATTGGTAGGATTCTACGGCCAAAAGGAGGGTCATATGTGCGTGTTGACGTTTAGGCCACACGTAGGCAATGGTGAGTCCAGCTATTCAACCATAGTTGATTCATTCAGGTTAAATCAAAAAGGGAGTTTTGCACGGGTCATCATGGTGAATCCTTTGCATGATAAGCTACCTAGACTTGTCCTTGCTATGTCTTATATGTGCAATTGTTTTGATTCTATGTGGGTTAGAAATTAGTAGAAGAGCTTTGATGTTTAGTGGCAAGAAAGTTGTGGGACATTGGTTGGGCCAATTATAGGGCATGCTTCAAATGGAGATTCAAGGAGAAGACAACTAATGGTAAAATATTACACACTAGTAAGGTAGGGTTGAGGTACGAGATTCCATAGGAAGGCTAGTCTTTCTCTTGTGAATGAGTGGGGGAGAATAAAATTCAAGGCTTGCATGATCAAGATTTCATTGATAATGGAAAAAAAATGATAAATCCACTTACTAGTGTTGTGAAAAACCTTCAGTTAGGGGTTGATGTTTGTTATCTAGACCATCTTGGTCAAGTTTATCAAAAATACTCTATTGATTAGCACTCACAGTGGACCCTAACCAGAAACACAGCCACGTGATGCTGCTTCAAGTGCTACTTCTTAGTTTAGCCTTTCAGTTATGTTGCTACTATTGTTGTTGTTGTTTGGGGTAGGCTCACTTATTTAGCTTTGTTTGTGTAGTGCAACGGATGGAACTGTTGCTCAAGCATGTTTGCTCCAACCTGCTTCTAATGCTTCTACTCTTACTTCTATTCCTGCTATAATTTCAAAACTTGTCATAGTGTATGGATTTTTTTAGAGGAAAATGTTTGGGAATTTTGGCTCTTCAAATGTTAAGACTATGCACGTTTGGTGCCCATGTTTTGGACTTACCATTCTCTGTAGTTGCTATACTTACTAAACCCTGTACATGCAGTTTTTTGTTTGGTATTGTGTTTGTGAACTCATTCTTTGCATTGTAATTTTCATGGTGTTTCAAAAGCTCATGATCTCTAAACACTAAACCCTTACAATGTAATTATGAGTAGTGAGTAGTGGGCAGAAAAAGGAGTGTAAACCCTTAATTGAAGTCTAATTATGAGTAGTGAATAGTGGGAAAAAAATGGAGTGTAAAAAAAAATGAAGAAGGATTCTAACTAGTGAGTAGTGGAAAAAAAATGGAGTTAAAAAAAACACAAAGTAAAATAGCATTTGATATATTTGTGGAAATTGAGTAGTATAATTAATGAATGCCCCTTTTTTAATGAGCCACATTACCAAATTACATAATAATAGGGTGCAATATAAGCAACAAACAAAAAATAATACCCCCCCTTTAATACCTTGTTGTTCGCACCTATACCCTTATTTTTTTCATAGACCGTACCCCTCGAGATTTCTTTGCCTCAATGTGGGGCGACGTTGAGGCAAGTATAAAGCAGGTCACTTCATTGATCCAAAATTACATGTGGTTAGGTTCCCAGCATCAAGCAAGAGTCAAAGTGGCTTGACTACAATACTGCCAAACAAGAGACGAGGGGGGAATTAATCTGGTCCATCCTCAAGACACTTTAGTAGCCTTGATGGTCAAATGGATTATTAAAGCTTGTGAACTGGGCAACTCAAATCTCCATGTGCTACTTTGGCATAGGCTTAGCAATTTTCAACCATATGCTGGGGGGCATTGGTCACTGAGTATAGAATTTTTTTCACTCCCCCACTTTTAGGCACACAAAGGATCAACAGCATGGATAAGAGTGGGGATAGCATGGCATAAGCTACGCCTCGAAACTCGGCCAATCCATCCAGCAATGCCTGAAGAAGTCAACAGTGAAGCTTTTTGGTGGGCCGAATTCACATCCCCAATCAGCCCCAAATTCTCTAAAATCCGAGTGGCCCAATTGCACAAGAAAGGTCTCAGAAGGGACAAAGATGTACAAAGCAGGGGTCAACTCTTCTCATTTGTGGAAGCCAAAGCCAAGTTCGGACTAAGAAGTGATGAAAAAGCAGCCTAGGAAGAGGCAATAGATGCTCTCCAAGCTTAGTGGTGCCCATTGCTCACCAATTCTCTCCCCCTTGCAAAGGAAGGGGAGTGGATAGACTAGTTCACTAGTGAAGAAGCCAAGATCCCAACCTCTATTTTACAATTACCAATAAGCAGATTGTCCCAATTGGTTGGTCTATCCCAGGTCCTTGGCCCAAAGACATAGAGACCCTAGGATTCTCCATCCTCCCACAAGCATGCTTCCTTCAAGCTAATATCCTAGAGGTAGACAAAGACTAAATTCTAAGCGAGCAAGGGTGCTTTTGATAGGTACGCGTAATCCCAATCACATAGGGGCCGATGGAAACTACAGTTCGTTTCTTTTATGGGTACATTGATCTACTGGATTGGAACCTAGACAAGCTGGCTTGGATAGGGGTAGACAGAAAAGTGCCATTCATGAGCTACACGACAAGCTTGGGGTGTTGCCTACTTAAGCAACACCATCAAGTACCAAATCCAATAATGAGAAAGTGGAGTAGAGTCCTGCTAGGAGACTTTAGGCTCCTTTGAAAAACTCTTTGGCCTCCCAAGTGGATTAGGAAAGAAGCGGGGTTACTATCGCTTATTTGACATAGGGATGTTGTTGTCAACCATTGGAGAAGAAGGATAGATGGCACCATCAACACTTGATGCCCCATTTGTCCTAGAAGATCAAAAGAGTTAGTGCTTCACCGTTTCTAGAAGTGTCACGCTGTTCAGAAGCATGGCAATGGGCCATCCATATATTGAACACTTTAGCAACGGGAGTTGAGGCCAAAGGTCCCAAACAACCTCCTACTTAGAAACAAGGCATTTTCTCAATCCATATCCCTTGGAAATTCAATCCATTTAGAAGAGTTTGGCTTAAAATGCAGTCTACAATGTTGTGGACGTTATCGAGGCAACGGAATGATATGGTATTCAACAACGTTGCGTGGACACCTGAGTGGGTAATGCAAAGTGTCTGGAGTAGCCTCATCGATTATGGAAGAAGTGAATGGACTTATGTCATGAGCACCAAAAGAAAAAGGTCCGAGGAAATTGAGCGTAAATTGATGGACCAATTCATCAAGAGAAGATGTAGATTCAACATTTTCTCTCAGATGGAGGCAGAACAACTACAGTGGATGCCATCTGGGCCGCTCCATGGCTTCGTCTTTGATCCTCCTTGAATGGTTGTTGACGGATAGCAATGGTGCCGCCCTCCTTCCGCAAGCCATGAGTGGCCCTGTGACCACTTTTCGTGCCGTACTCTGGTGTGTCTGTTTGTTGTTAGTCCATCATGTTTGTTGTGTTCTTTGTGTCTTGTCCCTGGTCAGGCCACTTGTGGTTGACCGGTATGTAATTTTTTCTTCCAATGAAATTCCATTTCATTTGTGTCAAAAAAAACAAAAAAAACAGAAATACTTTGCAATAAAATGAAATGTTAGGTTTGGAAGCAAAATGGAGGTTGGTGGTGGAAGGAAGGTGAGAGGGATAGAGGCAAGATGAAGACAAAGGTGAGGTCACTAATTGTCATCTGATTGACAGTTATTTAAGGAAATTGAGGCAATAGATGTAATTACACTATCGGTGACGTAACACTAAATATCATTATTAGTGTATTTAGAGTGGTTTGAATTATTTCTCTCACTCTCTTCATTATCACTCCTAAATAAGATTCTTTGGATATTTGGATTGGTTATGTGTCCTTGGTGGCAAGGGGAGCTTGTACAACCACTTCACATTCAAAAGCCCTACAATTTACTTGATCTACTTATTTGTTACACCAATGCCTTCTACACAATCACCTAAAATTTCAGCTTCTATAAGTAATGCACAATATTGGTCAATATGTTTTTCTAGTTGCCCGCCCTTTGCACAAATATAATGAATATCACCATTTGTCCTTTGTTTTGTGTGCAGAGATTGTTTCAGATCTACTTCATAATAGAAGTGTACCTTGTACAAGTGATATCAAGCAACATCCCACTTAGCTTCTCAAAACCTTAGTAGTACGCACTTTCAAATGTCTCCTTTCCACATCAATTGTTTGACATCCCATGAAGCTCTGGGTACTTTTATCACAAATCTTGCATACATCACATATAGCATTCATTTGCTCCCAATTGACATGTTTTGGCACAAATTTTATTAGAAGTAAAATACTTTACATGTATTGAACTTATCAAAAGTCTACGGATGTTGAGGTGCCTAAAGCACTATAGGACATTGGTAATCAAATTACCATGGGACATTGGTAGCTAAAGGATCTTAGGACTAAAGCTACACCAATGTCATTGCACATCACTTCTAGAGAATCCCTACATATTTTATAGAATGTAGAAAGACATCTAGGTAATATATTACGCCATTGTAATGTACATTGTACCTAGTGAGTTCCTATATATTCTATGGTCTGTAGAAAGATATCTAGGTAATATGTTACATAACTCAGTGGGTGAAGGAAATACAATTGAGTTGAACATCTTTCAATATCTCTCTTCTGATCGGCTAGTAAGTCAGAGAATTTCTGACAATCCAGTTCACATGACCAATAACTTGGAGGCCAAAATATGGGCAAAGAAAAGTAGGGCTATAAAAATATTAACATGCTTAAGTGATCTGATACAACATCTAGACGGCAAACACCCACATCCCATGTAATCGCCTTGTGTAAGATCTTGATGTTTGTAAAAATGGTAACATACCCTAGTGATCCACCTACATTCTACATGATTGCCTTACATAAGCTCTTGAGGTTTGTGTCTATTGAACTTCCACTTCTTGCAAAAGCACAATCCTATAGTTTTATGTCAAACTCATTTCCACTCCTTTTGAAAGTGCAAACTAAATTCACCCACCAAAGAAATAGGTAAGCCTTTCCCAATGCTCAACAAAATAAAAGAATTTGGTGAGCATGGGAAGCAGAAAGGCATGGCTAGGGATAAGTTTCATCATTTGAGCCCTAAAACTCTTCACCATTTCAACAACCTCAAACTACTTTTGGAAGGCTACTGGAGATGCCTTTATACTCACATCTTTTTTTCTTCTTATAATTTAATAGCTTCAACCATAGATTTCACCCATAGTAGTGTGCTTTGAGCTATTGCTACAATAACAACAAAAATAAAAGTAATTTTCTCATTTTTTAATTGATAAAAACTTTAAAATTCAAGAACTTTGACACTACAAATGTAATTGACACTAAACAAAGCCTATGCACCCCTTTTTGTTGAGGGCTTTTCAATAGTACCAAGAACGCAATTAGAGGACAGATGATCCTAGAAATCTCATTGTAACAAACTAAAAAAAATAAAAAGCCTAACTTGAGGTATGGATTAGTGTGTCATGTATTGTTGCCACAACCAAAACCAAAGTAAAAGTCATTTTCTAATTTTTTTAATTCATATAAACTTCGAAATTCAATAACTTTCACACCATAGGTCCAAAGGCCACGAAATAAAGCCCTTGCACTCCTCACCAAGGGCTTTCCAACAGTACCAAGAACACAACCAAGGGACACGTATTTCACAAGATCTCAACATAACAAACAAACAAACAAATTTAACCCCTAAAGTCCCATTGTCCCCTCATGGGACAAGATGGATTTCAAGCAAGTTTCTATGGTTTCAATATTCATCTGAATTTTTTGAAACTTTTCATGAAAATAGAAAAACATAATAGCTTTCTAAGAGTATAATTTTTATTTCCTTTAGTGCCCGGGAATAAAAGTTACAGCACAAAAAGTCATTTTTTTCTATGCAATGGGCAGAAATCCCGACATAGAAAAAATTTGAAAAATTTGAAAAATTGTTTAAAAATTGTTTCTCATAGATTGTAATTTTATCTATATGGGAAGCTTTGATTCTTTCTATTTGGATTTGTGATGTGAAAGTTATAGACAATCTTATTTTGGGGGCAATCTAAGCATCTTTTAGAAAAAATAATTTATAGAATTCATTTCTGAATGCAATTTTCAAAAATTTTCAAAAAAAATTGTTTGACAAGTTTAAGTGTGCTTGTTTAATCCCTAAACATCCAGATTTATCTCCATAATTTGATGATTTGAGAAAAATCATTATAAAGTGCTATTTGGATTTTGGAAGCATATTTTGGAATTCATATAAAAGTGAAAGTTGTAGATTTTAATTTGTAGATTCCGTTTGTATAGTTAGATTCACCAATGCTATCACCAATCTTTTTCTTTTATATATTTTAAAAGATAAATTCCATAATTCCTTCAAACTTCAATTATGAGCAAAGTCTTATCATTTTTTGAGTAAATTTTGTTGGAATGGATTTGAAATGAGTTTCTCTTCACATGGTGATTTTTTTGAAATTTTTGTGTTTTTCAAATCTATGACCTCATTTTGGCAAATCTAGTTAAACTAAAGTCAATACAATTTGACCACTTGACATACTTGCACATTTGTAATTTTAAAAAAATATGTATTCTAGTAACACCAAATCTAACCCTTAGATAGGACAACAACTTGATAACATATCTCCATAAATTAGAATAACTTTCATCCAAATAGTTAGGAGGATGAAACTTGAGTTACAATCTGTTCATCGTTTAGGAAATGGACATTGGAGCACTTAGGAGGTAAACAATGTGACCACTGGGATTATAGGGTTTCAATCCCATCTTAGAGCTATTAACAATTTAATTTTTCTATCAATCTTGGACCTACTTTTCCTTAATCCTTAAAGGACAGACTAGTGACCATGGAAATCATGACTTTTGGAACTGTGTGACATCATCTACTTGAAAAAACCCAAAAATATCCATTGAAGGTCTCTTTCCACCCCTAATTCTGAGGATGAATAGTTACACTTCTGTCCATACACAGGAGAATTCCTTGTCATCCATTGGACACAAAACATCTATGTCGACGTTTAAGTATTAACAATTTTTTATAGAATGAAAATCAAATGGGTTTTTTTTTAAAAAATTTCCTAGACTTCCACCTCAATTCTTCAATACAAATTTATTTTAATTCAAAGTCTCTAGTAGAGATTTTTTCCATGAATGTCATTCAGAGTCATCTGAAATTGGAAGCCAACATTCAAAAAACCCTTTTTTTCCAACTTTGAATGTTGATATCCTCCAATCTATACGGTCAAACTTCATGAAATTCTTACCACATGATCTGAGACCACCAAATTACAAGATCCTCCAGTTAGATTTCATAGAAAATATTTTTTCTATATTCTTGGGTGAAAGCAATAGAACTGGCAATTTTGAGTTGTTTTCGACAAAAAAATGGCCTCTTGGGACATTTAGGGGTTAAGGTATTGTAGTGCAGTGAAATTTTGTTCTTTTTACTAATTGTCTTAGTAATGTAAAAATGCGGCCTTTTACTACTTGTCTTTGGGAATGAATAGAAAAGGAATGAACAATTAGACAAAGGATTCCAAAAGAGGTAGTTTGGTTGGATAGGAAGAGTGACAATTTGTCTTAGCATCGGTTGATATTCAAATATTGCACCTTTTTAGTGGCTTAAGTTAGACAATTGGTCATTCTTTCCTTCCTTCCCCACTTCGAATTAAACTATCTTGTGTCTATAGCTGTCAAGCTTTAAAAATACTGAAAACTCTTTGAATATTGTAATAACAATTTATCTTTTTGAACTAGTTGTTCAGCACCGTAGTGCTGTGGTATAGTGTTGAGATCTAGTGATTGGATCAGTTGGTTGTGTGTTAACCTAGTGATTGGGTTGGTCCAATTCTTTGTGCTTGATTTTTGTGGGATTAATCCAGTGATTGGATTGTGTAATCTTTTGATTGTATGTGTTTGTAACAAGTTGTTGAATTAAGTGTGAAGTTATTGGATGTTTGCAATAAGTTGTGAGGTGAAGTTTCCCATGACCAATTGTTATGCATGAATGTATGTATTGTATGTATGTGAATTGCAATTGTTAAGTGTCTTTCGAGCGTGAATTGGGACACTAGCTTGGAGACAAGTTGTCAACCGAAGAGTTAAAGAAATTAAAGGAACGAATCGACTTAGGAAGGGGAACATGGAGTCAAGTTGTGAAGGTCCGGTTGAAGATTAATCAATACTTGGTAAGTTGATTTTCAACAAATTGTTTTACTTTGTATTGGATCCAGTGATTGGACCAATAATTTGTCTTTATCAATTTGATTTATGTGGGCTGTGTACCAGTGATTGGGTCAGCCACTTAGTGATTTAATGGTGAGAAAACAATTTGCTTTGTATTAGTTTTATGAATGTGTGAATGTGAGGCTAATCCAGTGATTGAATCAGTTAGCTTGACAAATTGTCAAGAGGAATTATGGACCAGTGATTGGTTGTAATTATCTGTAGACTTTTGTAAGACAAATTGGCACTTTGTGTGGCACAATTTGTGCAATTATTGGAAATTTCTTAGTTAAGAAATTAAGATTAAATAAGTCAAGTTTGTAACAAATTGACTTAAGTTTAAATAGGGATTTAGTGGTTGTGGATTATAGAACTCCCAATGATTGGGTTCGTCTAAGTTATATTGTAAACAATTAGTCGTTGTTATTAATATGATTCAATGATGATGTTAATTAAATTGGAAATTGTTAAGTGTTGAGAACAATTAAAAAAAAATTGTATAAGATGATGTGTATTTTATGTTAGACTAATTGTCTGGTTTAACATGTATATTGAGCAGTGAATGCTGTGGAATTGTGTTAGACAGGGAAGAACAATCTAGATGCAGACGAATTGATTGTTTTTTTGTGAATTAAATTGAATTGTGAATTGGAATTATGTATGTTTGTCATTGTTATGTGTAAGAACTTAATCATTTGATCCTACATAGAATGAGGTTATCGAATAATTTTTATAAGTGATTATTAAGTTTGTGAAAGAATTATTTACCGATTGGAAATTTAATAAATTTTCTTTTGATCTCTAATTGATAGTTTTTGAGTAATTATACAAATTGTCAAAGGGCTGATTTTGAAGAATTAATGTGAACTAGTGATTAGTTCATAAGCAGTGAGTGAATTGGGATGTAAGAGTGCCTTGGTTTCGTGAAGATTGAGTAGGACTAATTGTCTTACCATTTAGCACAAGGAATGTGCGGAATAATTAATAATAGCAAATGAATTAAAAGCTTGCTTTGCAAGTTGTGAGAATCAATCAAATGAAGTGATTTCATTGTGGATAAGACAATTAGTTTGAGAATTAATTGAATTGGTCAGGCTAGTGAGAGACTACGGGCCTTGGTTTGATTTCTGAATTAAAGGTGAATTGTGTACTTTGACAAATTGTTTGTGAATGTGTAAAGTAATTTAAGCTTGGTGAATGCATTGCAATCATGCCCTGCATTAGATAGGGACAAATTATTGTAGGACTGGGATAGATTTCTACTCATCTAAATTAGTAATCAAGCTAGCTAAATAGTGACTGGACAAATTGTTTTGGTAACGCAAATCACCAATAATTAAGGAACATGTGTACAAATACATATATAAATATATTAAGTGAATGTTATATTTGCATTTGTTTAGTTTAGATCATGCGCAAGAAAAATTGTGGTCAAACCTGACAAATTGTTGAAAAACTCCCCTAGAATACTAGGCACGACTAGGACTGCATTTCACGCGTCCATAGCATTATTTAATGGACTAGCCACCAAATTATACTCGTAGGTATAAGAGTGAATGTGTATTTCCTCATTGTTTGTGAAATATTATAGTAAATCCCATTTTAATCTTAAAAACAAGTGACTCTAGTCACAAGACGTTAGACTACTTGATCATTCCCTTGGATTTTGAACCCCTATACTAGTTCTCTGGGTTTTTGCAGAAATAGCAAAAATCTAGACTACATTTTGGATCCCAACAAGGCCTCCTTCTATTTTCTCTCTTGCTCACATTTGTCAGATACTTAGATACAAACAGTAGACT
This sequence comes from Straminergon stramineum, assembly GCA_963920665.1. NCBI lineage: Eukaryota > Viridiplantae > Streptophyta > Bryopsida > Hypnales > Calliergonaceae > Straminergon > Straminergon stramineum. The sequence continues at coordinate 8,176,029 of OY987263.1, forward strand.
TTGCCTCCACGGAAAATACGTTGAATACCAGAATGTACTTGCCAGAAAGATCTTTTCAGCCGTTCAGGAGTTAACAAGAGTAAGCATTACTCAGCCACCTATCACTGACCACTGATCTTGTACTGTACAGAGATGGAAATGGAGTCATCTACTGCCACAGACACTGATCTACAGTAGGAGGCCCTGAAATGGAGAGGGCATTAAGAATCGACCCTAAAAAAGGTGCATAAACAGTGCAGGTGGTTCCTGAAATGGACCACATTTTAGGAAGAAGGTTATTGTGACAACATATGCGTGATTTTAGGACCATGGACAATGTTTTAGGCCTACTATTTTGTGTCGTTCAACAAACATAAATGTGTCGTTAAATTGTATACAAGTAATTTGAAATTACATTGACAAAGGAGAGGTAAATGTAAATGAAAGTGGGGCCTACAATAAATAAAAGATATGAAAATTTGATATATTGCCATGCACTCAAGACACCCTATTCACGTATTTTGGAACTTCTGTAAACACATTGTGGAAGTTGTTAAACTATTTTGAAACTATTGTGCTCTTTTCAACGACACATGCAAATTGATTAATGGTGCAGTCTACAACCATAAATAGCAACCTATGCACTCTTCACTTCAGAAAATCAGATCTTATTCATTCTAAGTCAGAAAATTATGGTTCTAATTGTCATGCATTTCTCTTCCATTTGTGTACCTACCAAAAAAAATTGGAAATCATTCGGCTCACTGTTTCTTCCACAGCTGTGATTTTCTCCTTAGATGTGCCATTTTTGAGCCTACTACCTTACAACCTATCTCTTTGAAATCGCATTGTGAATTCTTGAATCGTACTCCCTCCGTCCCATAATGATCTTCTTGTTGGCCTTCTTTTTTTGTCCCAAAATGATCTTCCTATTGCACTTTGTGATGTTGAAATTGGTCAAATTTGACTTAAGATTGTTATTTGGCACTAGCAAAACTACTCTAAGTGGTTGTTTTCGCTCCATCCATGCAAACATCAAGCAAAAGACAAATATAATGATTGAAAGCATCAATCTATACTTATAGTTTTTATTTTTTGCATCTCTTTGAGTATTTCCCAATTGAAGTAGATTAAGCTTTGGAAGCTGAAACAAAGGTCTATATGTGGTCTTAGGCATATGCTAAATGTCCACAAAATGGCAACCTCACACTCAACAATTAAGTGCTCACCGGTGTTCTTTAAACACACCCAAAAATATTCACTTTTCAATATTCAAAAACTACACTTTAAAAGGGTTTCAAAACTTAATTTTTTTAGGATGCAAAGAGAACACCAAACTCTACATACTATGCAAATTGAGTCTTTAAAAATTTATTTTTATCCTTAATCCATAAGATTTGGTCTAACAGGAAGATCATTTCGGGACGGAGGGAGTACTAAAAAAGTGATCTCCACAAACTTCTGCACGGAATGCTCTCTCCACAGCTCTATACATCTCCTCAACAAAAACCTCCTACATATGTATACTCTACCTTATCATTCAAAGACTGAAACACTACCGTCCCAACCACAAGTGGCAACAACTGAAGGGAGAAACGGGTGATACACGGCATCACTACAGACCCCTTTGTGCGATGCATACTTCTTTACAAGTTGGGCAGTCCGGAAATTGTAAAAGTACACGGAGCCATCTGCAGAGCCTGTCAACACAGACTCCCCGTCGGGACTAAAATTGCACTGTATTCGATATCCTGAAACTTGGTGACCTTGAAAGCGCTTGGTCTTGTTCATCTTGAAGGGGACACGGCCGGAGAACACTGCGATGTAATCTGCATTGGACTGAGCAATAAAACATTGTTCGTAGGGGTGGAAGCGGACGCTTGGGCACGTATATGCCTCCAGGTAGACCTGCAATATTGCCTAAAATTCAGGAGATGATGAAAGCAAGCGCCTACTTGCAATTGTTTCTACCCCAAATAGAACTGCGCAATTTCCATATGCCTCTTTCGTCTGTAATCCTCACTGATTGAAAACCGGATTTGACAATCCCAGAAAGCTCCTATTCCTACAACCACAAGGCACAATTCTACTCATCATACAAAGTTAATTTTCGGGGATAATGGCCCTTAACATGGTACTATTGCTTTTAACACATATCTCAGTTCTTTGGATACCATAGCTTTCTACATCTTAATAGCTTCTTCCCTTGGGGGTAGGGACAGTAAAATTATAAGCAGAATACCGACCTAAGATATCATGGGAATGGGAATGAAAATGAGTCACAAATGTCATTCAAAGTTCTACAGCAATGCGAAAATCGAAGGGCTTGAAACTTTAAGGTCAAGAGGGACGATAAACTCACTTGATTGGAAAGGGGGATCTGTGTTGCAAAGTTCCAAACCACGAGGGACTTATCGCTGGAGTTTCGTTTGGCAATGTCGGATGTGGTAACAAACTTGCTTCCATCAGGACTGAAGTCCACATCCATCACCTGACCAAGTGCTTTGGAGTATTCCGAGACGGAGCTTCCTAATCGGATGTCCCAGAGCTTCACAGAGCCCTTTGAGCCCCCTGTAAGAAATAAATTGTGCTCAGAAGGATGGAACTTGATCACATTTACAACTTGGTTCTCTGAAAACACCTGCACCAATTTCACAAGCATAGGGATGAGAATCACATCGAACAAAAATAACAAACACACAGAACGAGGTTTCAATAAAATTAGACACTTCAGCAATTTCTTGGACATCAATCATGGGGAGGCGTGCAATGAGGAGATGATTAATCACAGGACACATCCCTATTCACTTCACTGAAATTATTGGAAGGTTGTGATCTAAATGTTTCTGATAGTAACATACGGTAAGCACCTTGCAGGAGGGTACAAGCAGATGATCATGAGGAGGCCTCCAGATGAATAATGAGGAGGTTTCCCTACGAATTCCATTACACTTGTATTGCATACCCATCATCTTCCCGTCATATTGTCTTGAAACAGTCTAAATCAGCTGAAATCCATGTTACTGGACCTCAGCAATCACAAAGGCTGGTATAGGTCTAGTCTCAAAATTCCAAACAATACAAATTCTCACCGAAAATTCAGAAACTAACTTGTGTCTGAGCGCCCGTCTCCACATCGCTTAGCCTTGCTGTCTGATCAAATCCACAGCTAAGGACTGAAGCGCCATCCCCGGACCATTGAATATCCTTGAGAGCATGACTGTGGCAGCTGAGACATCGCGCCATGTGGTTCCCTGGACTTGCCCATGCATTCCAAATGTAGGCTTTCGCATCTAGACCACCGGATGCAAGCAACGCCCCTGTCCGACAACACTGCAAGGTTATCACTGGCATTGCAAGGCAGAACAAGTCATGTCTTCATGCTCATAAGCAAAACCCTAATTGGTCGAGGAAGAAGCTCATGCACACAAAAAGGTATCTTACTTAAATCATTTCCATTACCGAATAATTCTAAGAGTCTCCACAACATTCTTATGTGGTTCTATGAGTGCACCCACCCCACTATTCATCTAACAACATTTAAAAGAATATGATTTGGATTTAATCAATATGGCTAACATTGGTGTGCAACAGCATATGCTACTTCTGGTTGCTCACAAGTATCAATTCAGGGGCTAACTTAGTAACAAGGAGCTACTGAAGTAATTGATGCCCACAACTTCCTTCTCCAATTTTCTTGAATTGATGTGTGTCAAAGAAAGAAGTGGATCATCTATCTTGTGTACCTTGACTTTTTTTCCATTTAGTAGATGAGATCTAATGTGTAAAAAGCTCCTTTCATGCAAATAAAGGAAAACCCTAATTAGTCGAGGCAGACGCTCAAAACTATACCCTAGTTCAAATCTTTACCAATTCTGAGAGTCTAAGTTCCAGCCCTTGCGTACCGTGTGTGGGAGACCACCGGACAGCGACGACAGCTTTGCTATGGCCCTCCAGCTTCAAGGCCCGTTCTTCATGAGGACACCGATTTCGAGCTCTGGCGGCACTTTCCTTGGCGCGATCCAGTTTCCTCTGGACGTGACGAGGCAGCTCGGCGTTCAACACACTCGGAAGCTCTGCGCAGTCGGACAATATTAGACGAATGTGTACCCAATGTGCAAGCCCCATGAAAACTCGACTCTGATGGAATGGGAGCAGGAGAGAGTACCAGTTGGTGGGGGGAGCGGAGGAGGGGGAGGATGTGCGAGGGAATGGGCAGCCATGGCGGCACGTTCTCTCCGGGACACATATCTGCCCAAAACCCCTGCAAGAAGAACCTGCGATGCGTGAGAATTGGCTGAAGGATTGTTGGTTCAAGAAGAAGTGAAGAAGAAAGCGATCGAGGGAGAAAGAGCACCTGTCGAGGGAGGAAGCGCAGGAGCGGGCAGCGGCGTGGCAGGAAGCGGAAGGGGCTTGTGGCGCTTGGGGGGCGGCAGGGGATAGTGGTGGTCGTCGTCTTCCTCGGAATCCGGGTAAGCGTGGAAGAGAGCGTCCATGGTGAAGAAAGAGATGATGGAAGCATAAGCATGGCGGACAGAAGAATGAGAAATTCGAAACCCTAATTGCGGAGACCGATTGAAAAAACCGGCACCGCCTGCGAAGTCTGCATTGCAGTGGGTGAAGGGGACTTGAATGCGAAGAAGCGACCTGAATCGATCGTTACTGATCATGCGGGCAAGGAAACCCTAATCAGAGTTTTGCGACGACGACGACGACGACAACGACGGTTCAGCCATCACAATAAGCACAAAGTATGGAGAAATTATCTTTTATCATTCGTTTAGAAAGTTTTTGCAATAGTAGTTTTGTATGTGGTATGTAATGCAAACAACCCTATCCTTGATTGCCATTGCAAGGCAGTCCCATTTGGACTTAGTCTTGTTACAATGAAGAAAACCACAATAAGAAGTCATGGTGCCAAAGTGGGCAATGAATCCAATGAAAGAACTTCTTGGTCTTCAGATTTTCAGATTTTTGTCCATCCTTGGAACATCATTTGCAGAGCTTGACATGCTGTTCCTCAATTGCAAAATACACTTCTCATCTTCCTGAGCACAATCTGCGTGGGGCATCTTGATTCAATTTACAGTTCTAGAACAACAGTCGGATTCAATGGGGGACTGAGAAGACAGCCACGGTATTATTTTTGCTGCAAACCAAAGAAAAAGAGAGATGAAGTTAGTACAAAGGGTTACAAATCAAGTAAATCAATTCTAAATATCTGCTCTTCAGACAGTAGAAGTCTTAGGGTCGCTTTAGATTGAATTTGTTGTTTCAATCTGTGCGAACCTGTGCAAACCTGTATTCCTATTAGCGATAAACCCTTGAAAGATATTCACCTCAAGCATAATTGAAACAACAGTTCATACCATGATTCCTCAGGAACGAGCTGCCACACTATTATCGACGTCGGTGGTGCGACTGCTTAATTCGTCTTTGGAGGTGGAGGTGGTGGGTGGTGTTTCCGAAGGCGAGCTATTCAAACTTAAAACCTCAAGCAATGGATACAAATCACCAGACCTGCTTGTCCTCCGACCACAAACGACCTGCACTCAAATTACATCAATAAGCTTTTAAAAGAAACAAGTGAAACTCTAGGCAATTTATAATATCAACTGTCATTTTTCCCTCACTAATGTTTCTTCATTCTTGACGTCTCTAATCCAGTACCGAAAAGGCTAAAATAAAAGTGTCTGTCCACCCGATTGATGGAATCCTTGGTGCAATAATTTGCTTTTCTTTATATTCTAGTTATGACACTTAATTGGTTAAAATGTGTCCTCTACCTAATCTACCATACACAGACCAAAATTTTAATATAGAATTGTGTACGCATGAGAGAACCAACAAAGGTCCTCCTTATGAACATATTTCGTAACTAGAGGAGGTTAGAAGACAAATCCATGTCGAGAATCATAGCACGTCTTTGATATATTTCGAAAGATATATTTCGACCCCTTGATGCTACGGAGGAACAGGAGGGACATGGACGACTGACACCTTTTAGTGGATTTCTGCAGAAGCTTACATAACCCAAACCTTCAATCACATACATCGATCAGTAGTAACACTATAAACATGCTATAAACATGGTTTTGAATCAAATTAGAATATGTTTTTCAAGAGTTTTAATTAAACTTCACAGGGAGATGGAGCGAGAAGGCAAGATCGATAAATGTAATGCAGTTTATGGAGAGTCCTCAGTCCCTATGATTACCAACTTAGAACAACATTTAGACTTCGAACTAATCGCGACTTGCTTAATTGTTTCAGAATCATCCAGAAACTTACTAGCTTTTTACAACCGTCTTCATACACGCAAAACATGTCATTTTCCTGCAAGCTGTGATACTTGATGAATTCTCCTGCAAGGTTTGTTAACGCAGCAGCGAATATTGAAACGTAGTTCTCATCATGCATGAATGCTTCCGTAACTTGTAGCTATTGTAATCATATATATAAAATAAAATAAATTCTCTTGATCTGAGTTGAGAAAAGGAAAATTCACAAGCTCGCACATACCAGTATTTTCCAGGACGTACATCCTACTCTTGTTGTTGATCCAATACCTGTCCCACCCAATTTCAGGAAGTGATTATTGCATGTCAACCTTCCCACTCAGCCTTAATTACGCATCATTTATCCATTTTCCATAAGAAGCAATCAAATGCTATCGTACAAGCTCTCCTGTACAAATATCGCTTGTTCTGGAGCGCCGCCCCCCGCCCCCCAAAAAAAGGTCCTACAAATTGGACGTACTTGAATCGAAAGTACCAACGTTTCGACACGGAGTAATCTTCCAATTCCAGCATTGCGCCTTCCCTGGTGTCTATCCGAGGGAATGACTGATTTTCTGCATCTTTCTGCAAACAATGAATATCACTAGGTTTCAGATCGAATAACACGGGCTTCTGAGCACGTTCTAACTTGCCCACATCAATCTGGTGATTAGAGTCATTAGACCCCTCCAATGTATGCCTACTAGCTCGATTCGGCATAAATCTCAATGTACGCAGTATGTATAATTACGCAATAGACACAATTGCTCAAGCAGAATATGCAGTACATGATTTTAAGCCTTCGTATAATTGTATGTTCACTAGCCCTCCAGGTGCTCCGCTAATATTTTGTACTCTTCGCTTTATTACTTGAGATATCCTCCATGGACTATTGCCATGTCCCACATGAAATACATATACTAATCGTTTAATTGTATCAAAGCCAGGAATGCCAACCCTGTGTCAGTGAAAAACACTGAGGTGGATCAAAAATATTCAACAAATTAGTTACCCTGATTGGATCTGCAGGAGCTTACAAGTTTTTTTTGATTTAGGGTTGACTACCGTATGAATTGAAGGATAAATCAATTTAGTTTGAACGTTTATTTGTAAATCTATTGTGCTAACCGTGGACATCGTCGTCGTCTGGAAAATGGGTCGTGGATTAATACTCACTTCAACGTTTGGAATAATTTTCAGCAATATATGCACTTTAGGTTTGAGCAGCAGCCATGTCTGTCGTCTCCGCAGTCAGAGTTCAAACATAGTTACGTGATATTGAGAGAGGGTGTAAATTGAATCAGTCGAAGCTCCACATGCAGTCATGTCCACATATCGAATTGCACCCGGTGAGCAACTTTAATTTATTATGCAGCTAGACAAAATTCATCATTCTTGCCTTTGGGATGATGATTCTGCCCAGCTCCCCTACGTCAGACAATGTGAGCTCCTTGCGGACGAGCAGCTTCAAAGGGTGAATCCATCCACCACCACCACCCTACAATTGCAAACCACGTACAACCATCACAGTATGAAGTTAATTAAATAGCCCTAACTTCGATACATGTTCATTTCGCAGCTCGAAACGAACATGCACAAAAAAAATTGCAATTCCGAAACCCTATAATTTAAAAAAAGATATAACTGCCTCTGTCTCCCCACCCCACCCCATCCCACCCCCACCTGACCATCCGTCTCAAAAACTGCTGATCGTTGCCGCTTTAGCTCTTTACCGTCACTAGGCTTTGTCAACTTCTCCCCGGAGCTTCCCGCTTTTACCACACCAGAATTACTTTCGTTGACAAACGTGGTTATTTCTGGAATGGGCCTAAGCGACGATGACGTCCGCGACGTCCGCGTCGTCAAATTGGAGATATGGTCAGACACCATGCGCGTGATTTGCGACTCGAACATGGTGAGCTCCTCGTCCAGCTTCAATTCCGAGAAAGGGGTATTGTCGAACCGATAACAATGGCGCTGCGCATCAGTCTTCCCCTCCTCCCATTTCGGGATGGACGATCGCTTCCAGCCCCGGCGATGCTGCAACACTCCACCATGCCATGGTCCCGTTGCTCCTGTACGCTCAGGGACCAAGCGCTTGAGCGCTCCAGGCGGAGAGGGAACCTCCAAGCCGGTACTTGGAGGAACCAGGCAACCTGCCGCCGCCACGCCCCACGACGACTTGTCGCTGCTCGCAATGGGCATCCATTGATCCGTCCCTCGCAAACTCCCTTGATGGTGGACGTGATTTGGATCCGGCCGCCGGTGGCCTGCGTCCGCGTCGACGCGCGCGTGCGAGGGTTTGAGGCCGTTCCACGCGTGCTCGGCCATCCGCCTTCCTCGCTTCTCTTCGAATCTCTACAGTTTAGCCATTCACCACATCCATAGACTTCCCAAGGATAACGTTAACTTAACGTACACTACCACTGCAGCCCCGGCCAGCGTGTACGTTGTCATGCATTTACAATTCCTCACTGCACCACTAGCATTCATGCAATTTCACTAACGCATATACGGCGTGTTCCGGCCACTGACCCCATCTGTGAAAGCTCTTCCTCAAGACTCTCGATCAATAATGAGCGCGACTCGCAAGCTTCAACTGCAAGCTGCTAGCTGCACTAAAAGATCAGTGCTCGGCAGATAGCGAGAGCTGAGGAGGTGATCGAATATAAATTTATGTAGCTACTGCTGCGCAAGTTAGCTAGTACAACGACTTCATTTTCAGCAATGGTATCTATCTATCTATCTATCTATCTATTTACAGTAAGTTCGACGGACGTGACGCCGTGCAGGGGGAGCCCAGTTGGGTGTCGTCAATTGTGCAGGAGCTACGGAGTTTGGCAGAAAAAGATCAGTGTCTAGTGAAGGAGAAGCAACGGCGACCGGCGTACGGGGGGCTATTGCATGTTGAGACTGAGTGGCGGACAGCGGAAGGCCTGCCAGCGTGCTAGCTTGTGAGGACTCAGTGGGTCCAAAAGGGGAAAATATCCTGCCATGCAGACCATATTAATTATTTAACTTAACCATTCTGGAGTCCCCTGTCCCCGTCCCATGTCCCTGTCTCATGTCTCTTGTCTCATGTCTCTTGTCCCATGTCCCTTGTCCCATGTCCCTCGTCCCATGTCCCTCTTGGGAAACATATTTCAAAATTTATTTATTTCTCTTGACAGCACACACTGCTGCATTGCAGTCAACTGTGCACAGTTCAGAAAATTCTACACTAAATAGTGAAATTAGGTTGCCTTAACAATTAGGTTGCCTTACCCCAAGAAAGTTACTTTACAAGCCATCAAAGTCAACAAATATTTCTAAAAATATTTCCATTTGTACACATGGAGGTTCATGAGTCCCAAATATAGTGATATGAAATTCAAAAGTAGTTCATTGTAGTACAGTAACTGTAAATATTTATATAGCATCAAATGTCGAGAAATTAGTGTGGGGCAACCTAATTTCACTATTCAGTGTAGGAGAGGCTCTTGTTTAGGAAATGCCTGGGGGAGAATAAAACTATTGTTAGTTATAAACACCCAGAAACAAAAAAAATAAGCAATTCTGCATACTAGTTGGAGGCACCTTTCTCAAGAAGAAACAAACATTTTTGGAGTATTACCAATTGAAAAACATGAATTTAAAATTAAAAAATTAGAGATTTTGGAGAAGACAAAGTAATTATTATGAATTTTCAAAGTAGAACTTCCTAGCTAGGTTATTGAAACTATTACATTAAACTTGAATATAATACCAAAATCTAGAGAATGAGAAGTCAATCAATTGCAGTTAAGTATGGGAACGGTTTAATTGCACTTTAGGGGACACTTTTAATAGAAGTCTACTTGTCAAGAATGACTATATAAAGACAATTTTGGGTGTATTCACATTGCATGATTGACTTCAAAGGACCAAAAGCTATGGGATAATGAGGATCCACATATATATCCATGTCATCATATATATACTTGTATCCATAATTTACATTATATATTGTACTCACATTTGTATATATAGAATGTAGACTTTACTTGATTAATTGGCTATTGGGAAGGGATCATTAAAAGTTTTTTAACTACATTGGAAGACCGTTTCAAGCTAGTTCTCCATACTAGGAACCAACCATTGTTGGCCAAAATGAAAAATGATTTTAAAAATGAAAAAATAATTAAGTTTTTATTAAAATGAAAAAATAAAAATTATTTAAAAAACAAAATTTTATTATTATCTGATGTGACCACCACTTGGCCACGTTAGCCTATTGTTGTGGCCAAGTTCCTATAGTCCAAGAACTCAAGGAAACTCGTATGTGTAGACTAGTTGAATTTTGACATCTATACTAAATAGTGAAATGAGGTTGCCCCACACTAATTTCTCAACACTTGACATGTACTATATAAATATTTTTTTGTTATTGTACAAAAATGCATTATTTTTGAATTAGGTAATGTTGTAATTGGGACTCATAAACCCCCATGAATGGAAATATCTATAGAAGTATTTGTTGACTTTGATGGCGTCTAATGTAAAATTCTTGGGGTAATGCAACCTAATTTCACTATTTAGTGTAATGAATCCCAAACCTTCCCTGTTGTGTCCTAAGCCAACTATACAACCTAACTAATTATGTCCCAAGAAGCAATTGAACATTACACCTAGAATTAAATTGACTGATTTTTTTATTAGATCTTTTTGGAAATCAAAGAAGATTTCATAATCTTGTCTTTTGTGCTTCTAGAACACCATATAAATAAGGGAAATTTTTCATTTTGAGTTAGAATCATAAATGAATTTTCTAGTTTCTAGAATTGGAATTGCCTTTGTTGAGTTTCATGATCCTTTCACTTCTATGTAAGTAAGGAAAAACTATATTTTAGGTGTAATTTTGCCTTACTATCTAACTAAAAGAAATCAAAAAGTTAAATTTTTATGTCAAAATTTAGTTTTCTGGAAGTCAAAATCATAAATACTTCATTTGAAGAAGTTTAATTTTAAACTTGTAGATTTAAAACACATTCAAAATGTAACCTACAATATAAGAGGATTCTTATTATTCTCAAGGTAAAAAGTTTATTCACATGAAAAATATATTTGTATCAAAAGACACATATGAACTTTAACGTGGAAAATAACTTCCCATCATTATGGAGGATTGAGGCACCAATAGTTTAGATTTTTGGCCCCCTTAATTTAGTGATTTTGTTTTGCCAATTAAAAATTAGATATTTCCCTTTGGTGTAAATGTAACAATAAAGGAGGAAATATCACCTTCAAAGGAAGAGGTGGTTTTAGAAGTTGTGCTTTATTCAACTTGTACATGTAAAGGAAATGGGTTCTTTTCATTCTAATCTAACCCCTAAAGTTCTTCATGTTTAGAAGCCCCAAATGCTTCAGGATACTAGTCTCCAAAGCAAGGCTAAAATCTTCATCTATATTTGTTTTTTAACAAATCCAATTGTAGGGTCTTTTATTTAACTTGTTAGAGTTCATCCTCATAAAATTTGAAAATGAAAAACCTTGCTAGTTGCAAGATCACGGTGCTTGGATTTCAAAAAGAAGTATTTTCAACTCTTCCCTAATGATTAGATTTTAGCTTTTGAACTTTGTACTAAAAAATGTGCAAATCCTACAACTTGCAACCCTACAGAACATGTTGAAGAAATAAGTTGGGAATACATATAAAACATTTCAACAAAAAATACTTCACATTCAAGCTTGAAAAAAAATAGTAAGTAGAAAGAAGTAGAAAGTTATTTTAAATACTAAATTGTTAAGGATTTAGTTATGGAATTGAAAAATGCCAATCCAATGGTTGTAATGATTTAATAAAAAATCTACTTACCATGATTTTATTTTTTCAAGATATATTGAAAATTGATTTCAATGAAGAAGTTCAAAGTTTATTTTAGAGTAGAGATTCCATAATTGCTTGCAAACTAGAACACCTCATAACTTTCATCTCATTAGTCAAAATGGAATGATTACAAGCTTTCTATTCAAAAATAAATTTATATTTCTTGAAAATGTGATTTTTAAGCTACCTAGGCTACCTAGGATCTAAAAGAAAATATATAATTGTTATACAATAATTTTTTTAACCATGTATCAAAAGTTAGAAAAATTGTTGTACCTTAAAGCTACTCCTTGAATACATTTTTGTAAAAATTTCAAAGAAAAAAAATGAGAATTTTGTTTGTAAATGAATGCCTCTAAACGCTATGTTGCCATAAAAATGTTGCTTGGTTCTTTAGGAGTTAAGTCATACTTGAAGCCTTCATAATAATGATAGAATATTCAAATGGCTATAATAGAATGAATGGAGGTATTAGAATTGGCTTAGGAATAGGCGTTTGGGGAATAGTGTTCAAAAAAATCCTTTAAGTAGACTATTATTTGAAGGAAAAACAATTTCATATTTAATGCTAAATTTGGTAGCAAACTTCAAAATCTCACCACAAATAATAGGTAATATTCCCCATATCAAACTTGTTAGAACCAAAATAAACATTGTTGTGTGCAAGAAGATAGAATGGTATCTATAAATCTTGAATACATTCAAGACTACTTCACATAGAAGGAGAGGCATGAAGGGGGGGACAAAGGGACTTGAAGTAGAAGGTTAAATTAAAAAATATTCATTTGTTGTCATTTCTTTCATGGATAGATTGAAAGCTCTTCATCATAAAAACTTCTCAGTTGTCATCTAGTAGGCACTAGTAACAAGCCAATGCTATCCATGAAAGATTTTAAGTCATTTTATGATAAGCCATATAAGTGGTTTTCGTCACTTAGTGTTGATAGTGTAGGTCTCCATTGCCAACTCAATGAGTGTGAAACAATTTTGTCAATCTTAAAGGTTTTTGAGACCAATCCTTTAGATTCTCCTCATAAACAATTTTTGATGGCAAGAAGATGTGTGAAGAGACTCTAAAGCATCATCAATTAGCCTTAAATACTATTATATTTATCATATTATTTTGTGTGACAATAATTTGTCAAGGTCATGTCATTTATAATATAGTTAATATAGTCATACAAAATTATTATTGTATTGTAGTTACTAATTTTCACAAAAATAAATAATAATTTGTAACAACACTAATTTTTAAAGAGAATATCTTATAATGTGGTCAATTTTGATTGACTTGCAACGAAATGAACTACTTCTACAAAAATTTGCTTTTGGCACCTAAGAACAGGGTTTCAAGGATTTCAATGAGGTTTGCAAATGTTTCTTTCATCTCTTCCCTTCCAAATGTAAAGCTAATTGAAAGTTTTGCAAGATTTCTCTTCACCTTTGTGGGATTGCCACCATTCAATCAAGGTACATTTCGATATATCCAAACTTGATGCACTTGTTGCTTTATAGTTATGCTTTTGTTTAATCACAAAATTCAAAATTTTCTTTGAAAATAAAGAGTGTGTGTTGCCAATTTGTAGTATTCAAATCCTTTTCTATTGATATTAGGAAAGTGTAATGTCTCTACTTACAGTTCTTACACATTTATTGGTTGTCATGTAGATTATTGTAGACACAATTTGAAATTGACTAGAAAACCTGATTTTGTGTATGTTATTCAAAAGAGGGCAAAGAAGTGCAAATGTAGATATGTAAAGCAAACCTTGTCAACTTCTTTTTGCAAATTTAGAGAAAAAGAGAAGATAGTCTACAATCTCTTGAAAATAGTGATGGTAAGAGTAGTGATTTAGGATTTGTGGATATATTTTCCAAAATTCCAAAATTTTATGTTCACACAATTCTTGTACTTTCAAATAACCATAAAAGTTATTCAGAAATTAGGTGTAATGACTCCAATAATTTTACATTTTCAAATAGCAACATCATTTATATTCCCCTAAAACATTAAAATAGAACCTTTCTTTTGGGAAAAATAAGGACCTATTTACATTCTAAAACTTTGGGTTGGAGCCCAAAGAAATGGAGTGTTTTGATTGGAAGACAAGTATGGTACCAACCCATATTTCCAATCAAAACACACTATTTCTTTAGGCTCCAATCCAAAGTTTTTGGGTGTAAACATGCCCTAAAGTTATCACCTTTCCTTTCCGCCTTCATAACTTTCTCTTCAATCTGCTCCTTGATTGATCAGTCTCTCCGTCCTTGCCCTTCTCGCATTGATTATTGCCTCTGCAACACACTTTTAGGGTTTCCCACCAGTACCGCACTCATTTATCTGGGTCTATCATTTCTTATTTGTGTCCTGGATGCGTCGTGTGATGAATCGTTGAGAGAATTGCACTGGTTTTGGTGGTACCAACTTTCTTCCGTCGAGAATTTTCATTTTGTGCTGTGAGTGGTGTGTAATGGAATTGACGAGCTGAAGGAGGCAATTGGATGATTCGTACAACTGAGTCGCGTTAGGTTTGATGAGGAACTCATCGGTCAATCGTTTTGCAATCGAATGAATTCGAGTTGTTGAATTCCCTTTCCCTGCGGTTGGAAGCGCTACGAGATGAGTGGAGATAGAGAATTGCCGAATGTTAGGATTGCATTTTGCGTTACGAGTGGCCTGAAACCCTAATCCGTTCGGTGGTATGAGTGTGTTGTACGAGGTCAAGTGGTCAATCGTATTTTCTTATAATTTAGTGGCGGTGAATATTAGTTGAGGAACTAATCGGTCACTATACTTTTCGATTGCCGAGATTCTGTTTGCTGATTTCTGTTTAGCTCCAGTTGGAAGTACACTGAAGTTAGAGAGTTGCTTAATGGTAGGATTGTGGAGTTGAAAAGAGAATCTGAATGTTTCAGGTGGCGAACAAGAGTGGTTCAGGGTTCCTTCGAAAGTGGGATGCCTGTGATGGATTTTGAGTAAGAGGACAGGATGCAGAGCCCAAACAATCGGCTGGATCAGGTGCGTGTTGTGAGTCGCTTACTTCCTGATATTGTACCTTTTCCTACTTGCCAGGCATTGGGCTTCGGAGTGTTGTATAGAACCCCTAAAGAACCAAGGACTCGTGGTTTGAAAATGACTGACCAATTGGACTGATTATACTGTGAAAACTTAATCGAGATGGTGCCAAATTTTATATTTCCTTAATCAGTGAGAATATTGCATGTGCTGGTCAGAAGTTAAATGAAATGTAAAAGAGAAAATCCCCACATGATCTACTCAAAACTGCTAAAACAAATATGAGATCGAATTTGGGCCTCTTGGTCTAAAGACTTGGCAATTGTTACTCCATGCTTGTGATAAGTAAAGGTTTGCGGAGGGGAAATCAAAACTGGCGCTACAGTTTCTGCAGTTTGTTTGACAATTAGTCAAGGGTGGATCAAGGTTTTACTCGGCTAATGAAACCAACGTTTGGCTAAATATTCCAAAACTTTGACACTGCTAATCTTTAGACTTGTGGTCCACTCGGGCTTTAATCTGTTGAGTCTGATGTCATTTCAGGATCATTACAAAGTTCTTGGTGTTGATTATGACGCAACTGATGACTCTATACGCACCAGCTATCTGCGCCTCGCTCTGGTCGGTGAAATGACATTTACTCATGCTTTAGGAAGGTCTGCAAGTTATATGTAGAGATTAAATGCCATGTATTTAAATCTCTAAGGTGCTTGATCTGTGTTTGTTCTCTGTGGATTAGTATCAACCGCTTCATTTGTTCTGATGATTTCATTTATTAAAATGAGGCATATAGGCCTTATCTCTTTACCTTGTGTTCCTCTACAGAAATGGCACCCCGATAAACACAATGGTGCCAGTGCAGCTACTCTCAAGTTTCAAGAGATTAGTGAAGCATATCGAGGTTAGCTTTCCTGTGTGGTTGTTGGTACTGCTTTGAAGAGAATTGGTGGATGGTCCTACACTGAATGACTTGCAACAAGTTGTGAAGAATAGAACGCAACTATCTTCTTTATTCTGACCGTTGCGTACTGAACTTCATACCAAGCTGCTTTCTTGGGTCAAGCTATGTGTATTTGAATCAAACCATACAGACTTCATTGTGTGGTTCTAGATTATGTTTTTACAATGCATTTATATCTTCACGCCCTGCACAATCTAATTCTTTGAATCGAACCATGTGTTTTCATGATTTGGTTTGTCAAGGACAGTCCTAAGTGACCCATTGATGCGATACGAGTATGACATCCAAGGGAATTACGGCCTTCAGGATTACAATTACACCGTGAGTAACAACTTTTGATTTCTTGTTTGTATCTTTATCGACAATTGTCCATGATTTTCTGGTCCTCTTAGCAGTTGAATTTTCTAACAGAGTACGTCTGATGCCTTTTTGCACCCTTTTGAGCGAAAGACTCCAAAATTGGTGGCATAGCTTTTTAATAAGACTGAGAATGAATCATTTGCTTGTGATGACTGCAGGACTATCTTAAGCGATTTAAGAGCTTGATATTGACCTGCAATGGGCTGGGTATTAGCAGTCGCGTGGATCGGTGATCGTAATAATAGAAAGATCAGTACCTGGTTGGAAGCTGAAAATTGAAGCATCCCTTCCACATGAAGGTGTGGAGCTGAGAAGGGATCATTGAAGTATTTACCCTGTAAGCTTTGAATGCTTACAATCACATTACATTGGATTTCATAGGCAGCTGCATGCTGAGACTTAGTCGTGGATGCTAAAATGTCATGGCATCACCAGTGGTATTGTTTTTGACATGATTAGATCGATGAGCTGTCATTTCTTGTGCCTTCTTGAACCCACGAAAGGATTGAAGGTTGTTTTAGTAGTTATCACCACATTTGGATTGAGATTAAGCCAACAATCAAGTGCAAGGGCTACGAAGGGCTTTATGTTCACAATTTTGGAGTTATTGAGCTGGTGTTGGAACTTAACCATTGAGCACCCCAGCGCCCCAAGTATGGCCTCCCAAAAATCTTTGACTATTATAATCTTTTCAACAGTACGGTAAAATCATTTGTCCTTTCCCCCATAGCTCTGGGCATGTCTCTACTACCAATTGGTATGGTCAATTTATGTGGATCTTGTTTTGAGTGACAATTTGATTAGAATGAGTTGAAAAGGGTCTGGATTTTGGTAAACATGCTTTGGGTGCTCAAGGGTTAACCCCTACTGCCTTGATTGGCTTGTTTGGGGCTTTAGGGCAGGTCGATTGAACAAAGGTTTTTGGATTATTGCCTGAATGAAGGGAGCTCTTGATTTTCATAATTTATACATTCAGCTTTGTTTCATGTGATTTCTATAAGTATTGCAGAGCGTATAATTTTTCTTCTTCTTTGGACACTTAGCTAGTAATTCAACTTTGTAGTAAAGTAATTCACTTTATGTGAAGTAAAAATATTGATTTGGTTGGATAGATTCAAATCTCCTTAGAAAGTTTTTTATCATTATTGAAAGAAAGTTACAAGTTACATTTTGGAAACTAAAATCTAAAAAAGATGTTTGTTCCCTATTTAATTCTCATTGGGATTGATATTTCTTAATTTTATGTCAAAGTTATTAGTAATTTACATTCTTTTCATTGTGTCTCTTTTAATATTTTTTCAAAATCAAATCATATTTCTTTTGTTACTTTTTTTTTTAATACTCTTTCAACTCATTATCAAATATCACCAGTTGTAGAATGCACATTTGTTTTTATTCAAAATTTTAGAAGATGAAACTTCTACTTTGGGAATAATTTTAAAAATGAATTTTTGAAGTTCAAGCTTGATGTATGTAATCAATGTGGGATTTTCACTTTTTTTAATTTTACAATGAAATACTTGAACAAATTCATTAGAAGATTCTATAGTAGAATCCATCACAAATTGATAAAAATGGAGATTTTAGCATTGTTTTCTAAAAACATATTTTAGTTTCTATTTTAGGATTCAAAATTCTTGAAGGCTCTAGTGGTTGATAAGGGCTTGCCATGAGCATTTTAGACTTCTCGAAATATTAATCTTATTGGTTGTAGGAACCAAAAAGTAGCAATTGTAGAATGGTCAAATAGTTCACCTACAAACAATGTATGATTTTGATTTAGTTTTTGCCAACAACCTTATTAATGTCAAATTAATATGCTTGAGTTGATTTTAAGTCGTATTACTTAATTTATAGATTGAATATTAGATTTGTTTCAAAATATGAAAAAATATGAAAGTATATTTTAGAAATTTGGGCTTTTTGCTCTTGAAACTAGATTTCAATGTTTAATTTTCATTTACTTTTTTGAGAAAAATTACAAAAATAATGCATTGCAAGTCTTATCATATTATTATATAGCTCATCCTTTGTAAACAACTCTTTTTGTTCATTAGATAACCTTCTCTAAGTTGTAGTTAGAGAATGGTTTGTAAAAATTTACATTTGATTTTTTGAGCATATGGTATGCATCCTTTATATATTTAATGCTATCATTTTTACAATGTTTGAAGATTTGAAAAATTCCATAAATTGAAAGTCTATAATCTTGTTTCTACATTTAGAATGACACATTCACATATAGAAGTGGCTTGTGGTCATTTTATTTTAATCATGACAAAGAAACAAAGAGTAAACATGGATCCCTACTATATGGAACCAATTGATTGTTGTGGAAGCCCCTTATGATGTCAATATGAGGATTTACTAGAAATTCAAGTATGAAAATGCAACTTAACCTAATAAGTCTATGAGCATGTAGGCTAGCTCCATATTGTTTGATTTGTATGCTCTATTTTGCCATTGTATAAAATTGGAGAATATTTTATTTTATTTTTCCTAGAGTATTACATATTTTGACCTTGCAAGTGCGTTGGAGCCAAAAAGTGGTTGATGGATGACTTTCTGTATCATTGCAAAAATGAAGAATGCACCTATTGGTCCAATAATTAGATCATTTTTGAGTGACTAGCTTGTTCATAGGTTGACATCCTTTGAAGGTTAATTAAGCGATAAGTTTTTCAAACTTTTTAGTGTAAATTTGATATTATTTTGAGTTTTGAAGAGAAAGTGAAGAGAATTAATATCAAGTACAAGATATGTTTAAAATTTTCTGAAATTTTCACAATAGATACAAATCATAGTGTGAATTTATTGTTTGTGATTTGATTAGAAGTTTCTTTGTCGTTTTATGATTCAAACTAAGCAGTCTATATTATTGGCAAGTTCAAATTGCAATAACATTTTGAGTTTCAATAAATTCTTGAAATTGCAAATTGAAGTAGAAACTAGTCATAATAAATATCATTTCATAAGTTGGTCTTAAATTTTAAAAAGATCATTTTTATGTCTAAAATTAAGACTCATTATAGAAAAAAATTACAAAATTGCACTATATGGTGATCTATGGCATTAGCATCTTCTTTTGTAGTATTTCAATGAGGAAATAAAATATCCAGTACTACCTATTATTTATATAGTCAATCATCTCTAAAAAAAAATCTATGAAAAATCACACTCCAATTGCAACAACATTCAAGTATTTACTCACTAAAACTTTGGATGAAAAATTGCACTCCGACATCTAGTATTATACGATTTGAAATCATTCATAAGTCACATTTGACCTTGCAAATGTCTTAGAGTTAATCCATAAATTCCCAATCTAAAAAATGGAATTTTATCCTAGAAGCTATTCATTGATTATAATAGTAACTTTCAAAAAATATTTTTGTAATATAAAAATGAAGGGTCATCTGTATTTTTTCTTTCTATTAGTAAGGTAGGGATTCTATATGCATGGAGATCCTTTGTCTACATAATAAAAAATCATTCATTTACCATGCAATTATCATCCAAATTTTTTTCTTCTAAGTTAAGATGTTGGGGACACTCTTTTGATACTATTTTGACACTAAATTATCAAGAAAATGTGGTACAATGAAATCTGATTTTTTGACATTGTAGTATTGAACTTAAATATGTTGAAAAGAATGCCAAAAATATAGGAATATGTCATGATTCTATAATTCATTATAAAAGAAGATTGAAATTTGTTGGAACTGTGGCCATGTATGTTGCAACTTTTGAGATTTGAGTCATTCACCCCAATGATCATCTAATTGTTAAATATTTGTTGATATTGATATTTCATTATTTCTAATTAATAAAACGTATTATATACTTTTCAATATGAAAAATGGAAAAAATTAATTTTTTCTATATCATTTATCATTTTACCATATTTCATCTTTAATAATATACAAAATATTATTATATATAGTATTTAGATTCTCTAGAAAATATAGAATGTAATAAATATTTTAGTTTAAATTTCCAATAATTTATAAATACACATTATTTTAATTTATTTCCATGCAACAAATTGCTAACTAGAAAAGAGAAATTTGAAACTAATTCCTTCATCATTGTAAATAATATTGAATCAAATTATATTTGTACAATTATACACACAATTACATATCTATATCTATCTATATCTATCTATATCTATCTATATCTATATCTATCTATCTATCTCTCTCTCTATATATGTAATTGTGTAAAATTTATATTATGCATGTAGTAGATGGAGCATTATATTAGCTTGAAGATGTAATGAGATTTTACTTTTCAATCTTTCATCATATAAAATATCCATATTAAATTGAATTTCTCTGAAATTGAGAAAAAGGGATAAATTGGTGTCAACTTAAATATAAAAAGGCATCGTTATAGTAGATTTGATTGCAAATGGAATCTTTTTGAAAATGGCCTATTTTGTTTAAATAGTTTACAAACCACAAGATAAGAAGCAGAAGTATTGTATTAAGTGGCAAGAAGCTTACAAGAAGGATGTCAAGAGAGTATTTGATGTTTTACAATCTAAATTTGGCATAGTGCAAAATCCTTCTTGCCAATGTGACTTATCCTAGATTACATATATTCTTTAGCATGTGTGATTATGCATAACATGATTATTGAGGATAAGGGGGATATTGGATTTAGAAGGTGTCTTAGATTTAAGGAACACCATGTATGTATAA
Source organism: Straminergon stramineum (assembly GCA_963920665.1). Classification (NCBI taxonomy): domain Eukaryota; kingdom Viridiplantae; phylum Streptophyta; class Bryopsida; order Hypnales; family Calliergonaceae; genus Straminergon; species Straminergon stramineum. Next base: position 8,197,174 of record OY987263.1, read on the forward strand.
CAATTTTTAACATTTGTACAAGTATAGAAAGGAATAGTTGGCCTTGAAAATATGAATACCCACTTTGCATTATGCAATGATTTGATTCAACACCTTTGGTCTTAGAAAAGAGCCAATGTTCTATTGTAAAATCACATATGGGAATCATTTAATCTATATGATCATATATGGGGATCTACGGCCTCCTTTAGCCCCCATTCCTTCTAGATTTTACTTTGGCTACCATTAGCTCCATTGGAAGCAATATCATCTTGTCTTCAAAAGCATGTGGGTCATCAAAATGAACCTTCATTTTGTATAGTATCTATCTAGCTTTACTCGATGCTTGGATCAAATCTTCTTAACATGAGAAAAGATCCTAATACACTTTGCTACATGATGATTTATCTAGACCCATTTGCTCTTAAGACTACATGCAATACAAGAATTACATCCAACAAGTCTTTTTGAAACTACAATATTGTGCAATTCAACTTCAAAATGCAAACGTTGTTTGTGCAATACCGAGAGTGGCATCTTGGCTCACATATAGCAACAACCTATAAAATTAAGTTGATTTTCCTCCTCATCAACAAAAATTCTTCCCATCCTTGACTACCTATCATAGAAATTGAAAAGTCACAAGAGGAGGCACAAAGGTCATGTTGCAAGGGCTTGTAGCAACAAGAAGAGAGAGGAAGGCAAGAGCACTCATTCAATAGCAAAAACAAACACAAAGTGCAATGATTGGAATATATTTTCTTGTTTTTTTCACTTTGGTGAGCCACAAAAAGGAGCCCAGATAGTGGCTGAAAGTTCAAAATTATGCATGTTCGTATCAAAACCATAGCATCTTGGTTAGCAAGAGGCAAGGTATCAAAATTTGATCTATAAATACCAAGGACCACCAAACTACCCCTTTTGAAGATGAAGGGGTTGCTTGATCTAAGACCATCTTCTAAGGTATTCAACATATATGTTCCTCCCGAGGGCCCCATTTGTGCAAGATAGGATGACTTATTATCATGAATGAGGGGAATATAATGTGGTTTAGCAACTTCATTATCATGTGACAAATAATAATTGACACCTAATGAAATTGCTAAGACCAATTTTTAGTTTTTGCACTTTTTGGAAATAGGTTAGCCTGTACATTGAGAACAAGTTGGATTGCAATCTACTGACTTCCTTAAATTTTACTAATTCCAAACTTAATGCAAAATCATCATAAAAAATAGTGAAATCTTCATTATTTCTATTCCCAGACTAGAAAAATTATCCCCTCCATTGGGCATATGCTAAAATGCTTAACATTGTCGGAAATAGGTTGTATACCTTATGCTCCTAATGGATGCTTCAAGCACCATTTGGGCAGTCCCATGAGTTTAAGGAATTTGATCCCCTACCCTCTTGCGAGAGGTTGCGTGTTCACCCTTGAATTTGGCGCGGCTTCACTTCTTAGCCTGTGCGCACACTGAATTTGCAGTTCCGCTAGCAGAGAAGATGGCGCCATCGCCAGCCCAAGCCCGTGAGCTCTACCGAGCGCTTGTGCGCGAAGCTCGCAAATTCTCCAACTACAACATCCGGGAGTATGTGAAGCGCAGGACGGTGGCTGGCTTTCATGACCAGCACGCGGATCCTGCAGCGGCGTATGCCGTCGGAAAGGAGCAGCTGGAATTGGCCAAGCGTCAAGTGGTTGTGTACAATTTGTATGCGCCGCGGATGAAGAGTATCATGGACTTGAGCTGAATGATTGTCCAGGGCCAAGGGACAGGTATATCCTTGTCAAATTCAATTTATCTCGTAAAATTAGGGTTTAGCACCATATGGGCTGAAACGCTACTTGGGCTGATATATTCGGTAGGGGGAGTTGTCATTTGTACTTCATGTAACCTTTGCCTTGAGGTGATTGGACATCCGAAGGACAAGCGATCTTACTGTTTGAGACTTAAATTTGTGTGGTTGTTCCAGCTGTAGTCAGTGTTGGGATTAGAATGCAAGAGGAGAGTCTGAGAATGGCTCATAGAATTACTGTACGAATTTTATACTAGGACTGTTTCTTTATAGTAAGCCTACTGGACAAGAAATTGGCATTCATTTGGGGAAATCTAGGGTAATGGATAAATGGTTACGATTTTGCACTTATACAGACCTCCGAATGTTACCTGTTGCTTCAAATTTCTGCATACTGTAATTGAGGCACTGGCTCTCTGTTTTTGACGAGTGCATTTGTTAAATACTCGATCGAAGTAAGTTAATGATACCTTTTCAGGGGACAGAAGTTGGATAGAAGACCCCGTTCACACGAGCTTTCTTTAAGGTATCAAGGGCAACGAAGTCCTTTCTGATGTATAGACGATCCTGGAGTATTTATAAGATCCAAAGGTCATTTTGAAGCTGGGATTAGGGATCTTCTTCTGTGGGGTCTTCAAAGCATCAGACCTGGAGGAAGAGACCCTGGAGCATGATGGGTTTCCTCCTCCAAGCCTTCTATTCTAGTAAAAAGTAGCCCCCTTTCTGTTCTGTGCTCTTGTTTTGTAGAATATAATTTCAATTTATGTAGACGCATGTATCAAAGCATAGAATGAAGAGTCATAACATACAAGGTAGATTATTCTGTCACCCAAGTTACAAATTTGGTTGCAGAATATTCAAGAGTCTGACTCCGTTTAATCCAGATTGTCACTCTTCCGTTCTTCTAAAATTCCACAAAATCATGCAAATTCTACAAATTGAAACGCTGTTGATTACCCCTGGAAGCACGTCCCTTGCAGGAGAGGTGATCTTACTCCACGGGTGCGCGAACTACGCAACGACTTCAGGGCCAGCTTCTTCTTAATCCTTCGGATTCGGCGAGGAAGGCTGTAGTAATAATTGCACGCCACCACTGCACACACGGCCGCCTTGAGTCTCCCAAGTCGGCTCTTCACCCTTTCCTGCAACGTCTGTTTCCTGGAGAATGTGAAGCTGCGCAAATACTCTTGCCTGCTGCTGCTGCTGCTACCATAGTTTCGTTTGGCAGCTGGGCAGTCGATTTGCTCGTCGTCACTGTCTCCAAACTCGTTCTGGAATGGCGAGAACGGGATTTCTATCAGCTTGAAGAATTGACCATCTCCATTGTCCACATCTGACCACCTTCTGCTCATTTTGTTGCTGGGATATGATTTCGTATTCTTTCGGGGCTGAAACAGCTGGCCTGCAGAAGAAGCTGATTTCAGCATTGCGTATGAAAACACTGCGGCGAGACGAGTAGTTCGAGGAAAGAGGAATTGCGTTGAGTCCAAACCTGCAAATTGTGGAGCCGGAACCGTGAGGTCTTACACCTCCTATTTCACAAAAACTTAATGGAAACTCCAATGCCGTGAATAGAATGATTATAAGTTACAACGACGATCTAATCCGGGGTCGAATTCAGTTGTGTGCTCTTATGTCCCATCTGCAGGCAGTGCAATTACCCAGTCCCATAAGCGATTCACACAAGAATTCTCTGTACAGGTATACCGCATTCTCTGAAGCTACACTACCCAAGCAGTGTTGTCTACACGTTTGCAGCAGGAATTGAACCTCTTCACCATAATATGAAGAAGCTAGTAAATACTGCAAGAATAAACAAGTAATCTAAAACTCTCCACCACGCTCATACCACTGCATCAGTTTCTAGTTTCAAACTCATTGTATTACGAAAACTGTAGTCGAACCCACACGAACAAGCTGCACCCTCGTTGACTTAAACCAATTACTCATGAACGCCCACCTTGATGAAATTCTGTAGTACTAACCACTGGCTTATGTTGTGTGACTTGTGTCCATAAATTAGCCATTGATAGCGATGATCAATGGAGGCTCTGGCCAAGGGCAACTCGCTTAGGGACGGAGAAGGAGAGAGAGAGGGACTCGATCATTAGCCAGCCACCAGTCAAGCTATTCGGGAGATTCAACACCAATAATGAAATGCAGACTGCTTAAAATAGCCTAATAAATAATGAGAGAGGTCAGAATGGGTGCCACGTGCTTACCGATTCAGAGCCTTAATACTCATTATTATTATTATTCCTCCTGGCCTCCCGGGAACTTTTTTTCTCTTGGAGCCTGTGCGAGTGTGCGCAATGGAGCTGCCTCGGTCCGACCCATGCAGCCACTCAACTTTTCCTCTTCCATCTTTTCTACATGATCACCAGATGAACCTCGATCCTCCATTTCTCACTTTCAGCCTCAAATCATTGCTCAGAGACAAGAAGGATCACGGATTCTAACCGTGTAATTTGGGGTTACCAGTATCTTCTGTGCATATTTGGAATCGGCAATTCGTCAGGCTCTGACTCTTTTCTGACAAAGCCGACTAAGCTGCGTCAAGTCAAACTCCACTAAGGTGAGTTGAAACCCAAAACCAATAAGCTCAGAAATTTGACTCTCTGTAAACTACAACATCAATACTTAGTATTGGTTTTAGGTGCACAGTTGGCTTTGGGAATAGCTACCTATTTATTATTCAAGAGCGAGGAGGATAAGTCTAATGTAATGCCAAGTTCTACGCAATCAACCAACGTTCAAACTTTTCCGTTTTGGTTGACCTTCGGGCTTTGAAAGAAGAAAAGGATTATGAGTTATTATCAGATATGAAACAATAGAGGTACTAATCTAATAGTCAACTGTATTTTCATCCTCTTTGTTTGACAACAGTGGGTGTCAGTGTTGGTGAATTGTTCACTCGAATTCAAGGAAAAGAAAGACATGTGACGGGGTGTCTTTTCTTTCATTGAGGTGAATACTAACACCCTCCTCGCCTCAAGGAAGTGAAGATTTTGGATCGTTGATTGAGAAGATGTCACCCTATCTCCCTCTTTGTAGAGTCTCTTTTCCATCATTAGAGGATTCCATCAAGAGAGTCATTCACCAAGTCATTCTCCTATCTTGACACCCCTACTAATGTCAAATGCAAACACTGCTATAAATGCAGCCTTGGAAATGTGCATGTACCGGTACTCTGGAAGTGGTCCGTCCAATGTGCTCTGGCGGAGCTTTCAGACTAACAGTGTCAATGAATTTTTTTAATTGGCAAGTTCATTCTTAGGAGGGTACTTCAATTTCTCATTTTAGCTTCTCAAAGGAGTTTAGGCCAGAGTTTGCGCAGATTTCCAGTTCGGAAAAGGTTTCAGATTAACTCTAATGACATGGACATTTCTTGGACTTGGGTTTAGGGTGTTTTGTAACTGCATTATGCATTTCACTATAGTTGAAAGCCGGTAACGAGTACAGAGAAGTTGACTGTGTTGACTTGAACACTGGCTGCTGGCTCAGCCTGTATAATTAAATCTAGGAAATATCAGGAGCTCAGTGCTGGCTCGAGGGAATATGGGTAGGACAAATACTTGGGATGCGTACTGAGCATGAGTATTAAGTACTAGGTACTGAATCAAGTGCCTGTTAATAGTTAATACATGTTGAGCGGCAAAGAATGTACGGAGTACTATTTTCCAAAACTGAACTATTTGTTGAAGTTAGTTACCTTCGCATAATTCTATGAGAATCTTATGATCGTAAGAAAACTAGCAATTTCTCTTGAAAGCCATGCCTGTTGAGTGTTAATTATGTGTATCAACACACACAGGTTCCATTATGTAAGATAGAATTCAAGGCCTCCCAAAAAGAAAAGAAAAAAAGAAGGAATCTGACAGATCATATACAAGGTGTTGTTGTTATTACCACAATCAGGGTAAGAATCACTCAACAAGCCATGACCAACTGGCTAGAACACACAGACCGTCTGTAAGGTCATGTAAACGTCCCATGCGAAAATCACAGTACTGTCATGTAAACCCTAGAAACCTTAATTTATCAAAACTAGACAAGTGTACGTATATGAACTCTCAATAAGTGAAAACTCTCAGTAAGTGAAAACTTAGGAGAAGATAATCCTTCCTTTGATTTATTACAATGGCACTCCACCATTCGCTTCTCGTGCAACCTTGATGAACACATCTTCCAAAGTGGTGTCCGATAGACCCCACGCTCGGATACGCAGCCGCCTCTTGTTTTCCTCAATAGCAGTGAACACATTGGCCACCGTTACTTCGGACTTCGGGAGCTCAAACTTCTGTGTGCCGGAGAGGGTGTAAACTCTCTTGGCATTGGGGGTGAGAGACAGGGCCAGCTCCATTGCTGCTGCTTCCTCCTTTTCGGGTGTTGTCATTGTGAGCATGTAGAGACCACCGTATCTGGCAGTCAACTGGAGTATGGTTCCAAAAAAATCCCATCAGAAGAATTTCCCTAGACTCCCAACACTAATTACGTTAAAGCATGTACATTCAAAAGCGTTCTAATAGACATCTGAGCACGGTTCCCATTATTATTATTACTATTATTATTATTATTACGGAGTATTATTATTTTTGTCGAGAATTGTTGGTACTCGAAAGGAGATTTTAATGCATTTTAATGCATGTGGTTTATGGACACCATATGCATAAACCATAAATTTCTAAAGTGCTGATTCTAGATGTTCCCCAAAACAAACCATGGCCATCCGTGGCTTTCTTTAGCAATGAGGGTAATACTTGTGACCATTAATTAACCCTCATGGTTCATGAGGCTAACATCCAAAAAAATTTAAGAAATTTAGATGAACAGATCAGAAATTTTACCTCCTTGGCATTTCCAATGCATTGCAGTTCGCCGTTGACAAAAATCCCCAGACGGTCACACAAAGCTTCCGCCTCCTCCATCGAATGAGCTGCAACCGTATCAAGTGAAGTATTAATGCAAGGTCAATCTCCCGTTCCGACATGGCGTTTCCAGGAAAATAGACCGAGACAACAGGAGGAAAAAGTTGAAATAGGAAGAGTGATGAGTGTACTTGTGAGGATGATGGCACGGTCTTGCTTGGACTGCTTCACCACACTCCAGAGGTTATACCGAGACGCTGGATCCAGCCCAGTGCTCGGCTCGTCCATATAAACCACCTGCAAATATTCAAAGCTCAAAACCGCAATAATTTTCTAAGAGAATGGAAAACGAATCATTGGAGGAATTGAGTGAGTCTTTCAAGGTTTCACTATCATGTTTCAGAGTTTGGGGGTCTTACTTTGTTACGAAGTTTGAATAATAACATGGCAAGGACTTGGAAAACTGACAAAAAAAAAGAAGCGGGAGACTACTGTGGGTTTACCTGTGGGTTTCCAATCAGGGAGATGGCAACGCTTAGCCTTCGCTTCATCCCACCGGAATATTTCTGGCACAGCTTGTCGGCTCCACCGTTATCCCAAAGATTCACGTGTCTCAAGGAGCTTTCAACAGCCTGTGGCAAAGCAACAAATCTTACACAGTTCTTAATGATTTTGTTGACAAGTATCTGGGATAACAAGAGAGTCAAAAGATCAAAGTAGAGCAACGGGTAACGCTACACTAATTTATCCTACCAATGTATGTGACACTAATTTAGCAAAGCCACACTAATTTAGATTAGTGCGGCTTGTGATATTACATAAATTAATTTCCTCAAAACTAATATGAAAAATAAAACAGAATGGACTAGACTTTTAGCAATTTGGGGACCTTGTTGATAGGATGAATCAACCCTAAAATCAAGTTTTCATAATACGAGGTTTCTCAACGGCTTACATTGTTCAGTTCTGTTCCCATCAAGTTCTTCAGGCGACCATAGAACAGAAGATGCTCCCGGCCAGTCAATTGTCCCCATAGCAAACTGCCCAGGAGCAACAATCACCTTTTTCATTAGAAACTATGTGACTGACAAGGTCTGCAATAAATTATCTAAAAGAGTCATAACATGAAAGGAAGGGGTCGCGGTGAGGCAAGAAAAAAAAAGACGTACTCTTGCTGAGGGCAAACACCCATACAAGTGTAAATTTTATCCATATCTGTAAGAATGTTCATCCCTTGAATGTATGCAGTCCCAGATGTCGGCTTCAAAAACCCGATCATCTGCAATCAATTTTATGAAAGTGAAATCAGTAAACCACCTCTCGTCAATTTGAATCTCGAATATAAAATCAGAGGTTGTGATTATAATAACCCAAAGACGATGATCATTTGGCTTCCACGGAACAGATATGTTTCAAAGTAAGTACCATATTAATGGCGCTCGTTTTCCCTGCACCATTGGGTCCAAGAATTCCAAAACATTCACCCTTGGACACTGCCAGAGAGAATCCTTTCACCGCATAATTGGGAGGATTACCATCCCTGGCAGGGTAAACCTTCTTGAGATTGTCGCACACTATTGGGTACTCCGTGCTGGGATTGGTAGCTAACTCCTCGACTTGTCCCCTCTGACACATTTCCAAACAAAAAAATTATAAAAAAAAGAAATCGTGAGACCCAGAGTTCTCAAAGAGATGAGCACGATTCTGTACCTTATCGTCCCATTCACCACGAAGAGAGTCTTCAACATTGCATCCATTGCTCTTCTAACACGGTAATTAAAGATGATTGAAGCTAGAGGGGTTAATAACCACCCACCCCTATTCCCAATGTTGTTGATGATCAGTGCAATATTGTTGCTTTGCGCAATTTAAGTCGCTTCATAAGAACGAACTCATGCATGATTTGCACTTTTCAAAATCAAATGCGCTTTAATAAATTCAGTGTGCTTTAACTGGTGTGCTCTTCAGCAAATCTGGTTTTCATAATTAAACTCAAGCTCCCCGAACACTGGCTGCTATTCAATGCACTATAAATCCAATTTGAACAGTGATATTCACATTTTTGTAAATCAGTGAAGCCAAACCGACGAGCCCAAGAAATTTGTAGGGAAGCAAACGTGGAGGATGATATGGCTGACCTCTCGGGCAACATCGGGTCTAACAGCGACCATTTTGTTGTCTTCAGCCTTCATGTGAGACAGAGATTTTGAACTGCCAGACAATTTGCGAGAGCTGGAGCGGCTCGATTTGACTGCACGAGCAGAAGTGGGGTCTTTGCGCTTGAAGTTCAAGAAAAACAAAGGATGCCTGTTGATTCCACCCGCAGATGATACTACTTGATCCAAGTACAGGGTCAGCATCATGAACACGATCCATTCCACCACCAAAATGACCAGAACATCCGACATTCCATTTTTCTTGTCCTTCAGGTTGCTCCACTGCATGCCTTTCCTGCCCTGAGCCCAGCCAAGATTCAAATTGATCCAATTAACTCACAATCCGCAAATTGTTGCACAAAAACAGGGTTTTCAGTAACATTAGACAGTTTCACGAACTTCGAGACAACATCACGAGGAGGTAATACAAGCACGATACAAATTCATGAAAAAGCCTTCCTAAGATCACCTACTTTTAATAACCTACTATTCGAGGTGCTTGTATCACTACCCAAAATAATCAGATCACAACTTTTCAACACTTTCAATGAAGTGAACGAGGATGTCTTCCCATGATTGTCCTACTTATTCACCATCTCCTCATTGTACAACTCCCATGTTTGAAATACAAAAACCACTGAAAAGGTCCTAATTTTACAGTTATGAACATAGGTGTGCAACTCAAACTACTGCCAAAATTATGTTTACACATTGTTCATTTGATTGTTTGTTTTTCCCTTATATTTCTGTGGGGTTTTGGGTGTTTTTTTGTAGTAAGAGCAGAACTTCATTAAATAGAAGAAGATGTCAATATTGAAATGCATTTCTAAGTGAATGAAGAGGACTATCAGGTGGTACTGAGGCTCAAAACCAGTTGCTGGTTCAGGTGTTACCGTATACACAGCCTGGAATGAATACTGTGCGAACTCCCAAAGACCACGATACGTTGCAAATGGGGGAAGGATCTCTAATGCAGTGACAACCCTCCCTGCCAGAAAACAAAATGCCGGATTCCTTGTATCAGCATGTTTTGAAAATTAAAATAAAATTCAACAATGCTAAAAGTTGACCAACACAACAAGTTTATGCAGCACCTATTCTACTTCTGAAAAGAGCAAGTTGCAGAGGAGCTTTTTCATTATGAGACAAACATTTCTCAACTTTGAATACAAAAGAAAAGTGAAAGAAGAGTCAACTTACTGCTAGTGTTCAAGTCTACAACAAAATTAATGAAGAAGAAGCTGCTGAGTAGTCCACTTCCAAACACGTACAGATAGCCCACCACTGCCACCCAAGTGTCAGAAAGCATTGTAGAGTGTGAGTCACGTACTAGAAAAGCGGTCAAGGTTGGCTGGGAGGTCTGAGATGGACCTGAAAGCCTTTTCCTTCAATTCCAAAAAAGTAAGAACTATATTCAACTAAAAGAGGTTATCTAAGCGATCATATTTTAACAACCAAACAGAACTTGTGGAATTAAAAACTTTAGGTATTGAAACAATTGCACAAAAAGTAGACCTTTACTTGCTTGGACGATCCAATCTCACATCCCATTACATTCAAAACACAAAATCTTTCCCACCGGTACTGAAGAGAATAAAAGGTTGACAAGCAAACCTGTAGCAGTTTTGACACTCCGGAAAGCATTGGATACCAGGAAGCTGAACGAAATAATCATGTTGACATAGAGAAAGTAGAACACAACTTGCAAGCTGTATGAGTTTTTTAGAAAGAAATTCAGCCCTGCAAAACCATTACACCAGCTGCAGATAAGCTATAAGCAATAGTAATATCATGTTGGTGGCATATTTGAAGAAAACAGGTCAATGCACGATGTAATTGTAAGAAGCACAGGTTCTTGGATTCAAACATGCACTACAGAGAAATCGACCATTCTGTTGAAAAAACAGCAATGAGCAAGAAAGAAGATATATTCACTTACGAATGATGGTACCAAATATGACGAAGCAGATCATATAAAGACAGAAGATAATCAAATAATATAAGTAAGTAATTCCCCAGTACGCGCTATCACCGAGGCCATGCATTTTCATCATCATCCGGAGATGATTCTCCTTCTCATACACCAGTGCAATTAACACCACCTAAACCATATCAAACAACAAATTTGTCATGGTTGCGCATTATGCGTAAAATAATTCTTATCAAGCAGTTTTTGCACAAAAATAATATTGGGCAACCTTCTAGTACCTCCTTTAGCTCATATTAGAAGCATAGTGAATTTAGTACCATTGAAGGTTGCATAAGTGGAATGGCTTTTGTGCCCACCAAGTTTACATGAAAAATGTTAGTTTCTCCTTATTTCAATGTTTCAGAATTGAAGTCAGTTTTGAGCTTCTTGGAGAGAAATGTGCCCATATCGAATCTGGAAGCATCAATTAGCTCATTAGAATTCTAGCTTATACTGTCTAGCAGCTTCATGTTAATTGCTTTCAAGGAAATCAAATTAAATAAATAAATTTACAAACTTTAGGTAAGGGAGCTTACAGGAAAGAGGAATCCCAAAACCCACATATAAAATAGGGGTCCAATCAGCGACGAGAGATCAAGCCGTAATTGTGTGTCGACCTTCGGCATTTCTTTCACAAACAGTAATGGTAGGTCTGTCACTGGCCCCGCCTTCAAGCGAAGAAAGGCTTGCGTCGCCTACAAACCCCAGTCACATATATCCAGCAGGTTGAATAAACTTTAACACCAACATACATCAAAACATAATAGCTGAAAGAAATTCTCCTCAAAAGATCAAAGTCCTCCGATGTTTTTTTTCCATTAAAGCAGTGAAGTCTTTCTGTTAACTGACGCTAAGATACTACAGTAATAAGTTCCTGTTTGGTTCTACAACCACTCATATGCAATCGTATAAATGTCATGCTTACATCATTTTCCTTTTTGCATGTCTCAACCTTCTTGTCGTTGTATCATTATAGAAAGAATGGGAAAAAGGGCATCATGGATACCCAAGACTGACTTAAGCATCAGGGCTGATCAGGGCCTCTCCTGAAGAATGTTATGCTTACAACAAGGCCATGAAAAAGTAAGAAACATTTTCTTCACCAATCAATCAAGGGATAGCCAAAGGGGACTAACCATGTTAAAGGCACGAGAGATGCGGATCAGAGTGGAGGGTGATTCCGCAGTTCGGTTGGCAAAGGTATCATTGTACCAAATGTTCACATCAAAAAATGCTGGATTTGTGTTCCCAAAGTCATAAGCTGCAACAATCCAACACAAAATTCAGTTCACCAAATTTGTTAAAAGTGCACAAAGTCATCCACATGGTTGGTGAAATAGAGGTGAAGGAGACTAGCTATTATTGCGCAAATAATAGCACAGTCCGTCCAGTAGTAGAATGGTTGTCTTTGGGCACTATTCCTTGGTGCCCAAAGACCACCCTTTCTACTAGAGGTTGCTAATGGTGGGTTTAGGGTTTCTCCTTTACAAGTTGCAACCGAAGTGTGGGTCACATCAATTCAAGCCCTATCAACAGAGGCAGACACAAAAAGAGATTTACCAACAGGAACTTCGTCGAATTCTCCTTTATCATTGCCCTTTTGATAGCCATGGTACAGTGCATTGTTCACCGAGGAAGCATTGCCGCGCCACAATGGTTTTGTTTCCACGCATGTAAAATCTGCGTACAACTCAATGCAAGGTACAGGTCAATTCTGAAAAGTCCCAAGAAACATTAAAAAAAATGAAGACCTGTGGATTTTCCTCAATAAGAGCTGAACCTGGTCTCAAAGAGTCGATCGAAAAGACCATAAACTAAGGCTTTCACCAAAATTAGGAACTTTTAGAAACGTTTAGAGAACCTCATAAAGAAAATTTTCCTCATGGGTCATTAAGAGGTCTCTCAACGCGGTCCTGACCTCTTCTTGAAAGATTCTCTTCATGAAATCATTTACTTTTACTGAAAACCCTGTTGTAAGCTTGGCTAAACATAAAAGAATTCAAGATCAAGAGCAGAAAGGAGTGGGTGGACAGGGGCAGACCTTGACTTAAAGTAAATCCTGGGCCAGCAGTGAATGAAACGTTGAAGTCACTCAACCCCGCACATGTGGGGCGAAGGATATCCGCCGGCTGGGAGGAAGTAAATGCTGACTCGATCAGAATATTCTCGTATGTAATTGTATTTGAACCCTGTAAGATAAATTCATAGTCAATGCACTTCATCAAAATTCCAAGCAAAGCACTCCTGCGCAAAAGCAAGGAAAAGATACAACATGAACCCTAAACCCTAATACATCCACTCGTGAGAAAAAAACACTTCAAGAAAGGTTATAAATCTCCACTACAAATTTAGAACTTACAGCAACGTGACCGGATTCTCTAACCCTCAAAAAATCCACTTGAGAAGGGTAAGCACACGCAGATTTCATCTTTTCGAACATTTCGATAGAGAGGAAACTTACCACCACGACCGAAGCGAGTGAATACAACGGGTCGGAGATGCTGAAGTTTCCACCAGTACCTAACAGGTAGCTCGCCATAGCTGGGTATCACAAAAAAATTGTCAAAACAACAGCCAAAAACCTCCTGCACATGGAAATCTTAACTGCAGTAGTAAAATCCATCGCCGGGGGCTTCCAGAGTTGGAGACTTGGATGCAATGTCAAAATCCGCAATTCCTGCAACGTTACTCTCCCTTTCGTTTGAAAATCTGTCCATCCCGGCCCATGAACCACGTCTGAAAAGCAGTAGACCTCTAGTAGTCCTTCCATTTACGTTGCCGAAATCCAGTAGGAGAATGATCTCTGGTTCCCGGATTGTCATTCCCAGTTTACACTGTTGCCAACAATACAACAGAGATTCGCGACTCATACCGTAAACTGTGACACACCGACAGGACCATTTTCTCTCCAGATTCCTCCGAAATGCTAATTACACTTGCTCTGAGTGAAAGAGACGCTTACCATCAGCGGCGGTGCGGTTGCTGCCGGTGTATGGAATGGTCAAGGCGCACGTCCCCGCCTCCCTGCAGGTAGAGCCGTCCTGGGTGAGGTCCGGATACGCGTCGCTATGCGTGGCGCGGTACTGGGGCCCTGGGACTTGCAGCACGGCAGGCCATGGCGTAGGGTTGGCAATCCCGCAGTAGGGCGCTTGGTCCGAGTTCGACTGCTGGATGCCGCACACCTTCACGGTCGTTGGTCCGCCGTTCGGGTTGGGCTCGTCTTTGCACCCGCACTTGAAGTCGTTGCCCAGGACACTGTTGATAACGACTTGAATGATCGAGAGGAGGACGCAAAGGAAAATAGGGAAAAACACCAGGCAGCAGTTGGTTCGCCAGTTGCGTTTCTGGAAGGTCAGGTTCTTCCGGAACAGCGCATTCGCTTGCGTCTTCCTCGCGGTGGCTCGCTCGGCTCCTCCAACGGTTCGGCCGCTCTCCGGATCAGCCGAACCACCATTCATCGCTACGATCGCAAATCCAGACGGACGAACTAAAACTTCCGATTCTTCGATTCTAGAAGGCTAGACATGCTCTACAAAAATCTAAAACAAAGTTCACCACGAACTCGAAATGAGTTCTTCACTTAATCCTTGAAGTTTTTCCGGCCTCAGGCTCCAAAGGACGTTAACCGATCCCCTATTTCCTGCTCGGCGACTAAAATTACAGATGCGTCTCGAGCTCCAGAATGCGACCCAACTTCCGAAAACACGTACCGACACACAAATGCGAATCGAAACCTGATGAGTCAAAAGCTTCGACACAATGCAACTGTCGAATCGATGTATGGAGAGATCGACGATTCCCGAGTGACCCCGCTTGGCGTGTGAGACGACTCCTGCAATCCTCCCTGCGAACTTGGCGAGCAAGACAAGTCCTGCAACGGCTCGCTGCGAGCGAGCTTAGCAATCGCCGAGTGAACAGTGGAACGTGGGATCGGACTGCATGGAGGCATGGACGCAGGCAGGATCAGCTTTAGCTGATGCTGCAACCGAAATGCCTAGCTAGGTGGGTCCCCGGATAATGTAATATATGAATGCCAGCTGCGTGTCCCGACTAACTGAGGAGTCCAGTAAGAATTTCATCAGTTTCATTAAACAAGGAAGAGTTTATTAATTGTTGCCAAGCTAGTCGACAACGATGATGACTGGGGAGTGAGCGAGAAACTGAAGGTAGTCAAACTTAAGCGGGTTTCCTGGAAGTTGGATTCCTAGATCGGTTGTCAGTCCCCAGGCACGTCACGGATGGAATTGTGGCGGTGAAGACGGCTGGGATGGACCAGCTACTATAACGTACACAGGCGCAACGGAAGCACGGCATGGGACAAGATCGAGAATGCCGCACAGTCGGTGACTGACCCATTTCCGTATTACATCCTCCGATCCTCTGTTCAGTCTCACTCGAAACTCTGTGACAAACAGCAGCAGGTATGTTAACCCCTAAATGCCCAAGGTCTTTTTGGAGCGCCCATCCTTGGATCCTCCTTTCTTGGAATTTGCTCTAAATTGAACAAAAAAGTTAACATTTTGATGAGTTTTATCAAAAAAAAATTTAATTGTAACTGTACAAATTCAATCTAGACATGTTAGAGATCACATGGGAAAAGAAAACACAATAACATCACTTATGGATTGAAAGATTATAATGTTTGATTACGAGGGTGTTAAAATTGTAAAAGTGATTTGAAGTCTTTCAATCCTCTTTTCACATGTTGAAACTGAAAATTTGGTCAAAAAAAAATATGTGGTTAACCCCTAAAGGACCAAACGGTGTTTTTTTGGCAACATAGCGATTTTGGGTAGCTCACTACAAATGAAATTTTTATTTTTTTTCTTTGAAATTTTCACACAATATGTGCCCGAGGAGTAGCTTTAAGATCGAACAATTTTCATAGCTTTTGAATATATGGTTAAAAAGTTATTGTGTGATATGTTGTTTTTATTGCTCGGCGGGTAGCCCGGGCAACAAAAAAAACTTCTTTAAAAATCACTATTTTTTAAAATAAAAATTTGAAATTATTTTTTCTGATTTATATATACATGAAAAGCTTTGAATCATTCCATTTTGATTTATGAGATGAAAGTTATGAAGAGTTTTAGTAGTGGATAGTTTGTGGGTAGTAATGGAATCTCTATTCTAAAATAAACTTTGAAGACCTTTATTTAACTCAATTTTTAATATTTTTGGAAAAAATAAAAATGTGAGATGACTGTAGATTGTTTATTACAAAAATTTAATCATTGGGATTCGAATTTTTCAATTCCATAAATAAATTATTACCAATTTTGTATTTTGAATCATTCTCTACTTTTTTCAACTTACTATTTTTTTCCTATATGTTGTACAATTTCAAATGATCTAAACTTTTTCAAGCATGTAGCCAGCATGACTTGAAGAATGAATCCAAAGAGTTACAACCATTTTGGACATTTTTTCATAATGGTCTAACCTTGTGAAGTGCATCTCCCCAGATTTTTGCAGGGTCAAAAAATGGTTTTTTATCACTTCAAATGCTAATATCTTGCAATCCAAATGGTGGAAATTTCTGAATTTATTTTCACATCTTCCTCAACCAGCGTACTACAAGATCCTATGGTTACATTTGTCCAAAAATGTATTTTTTTCTAAAATTTGGTACTTGTACTAGAGATGACAGTTTTGGAGCGTTTTTGGTGAAAACATAGTCAAATACATTTAGGGGTTAAAAGGCAAAACATACATAACCCCAATCAATTTATGGCTTCTCAAAATCTTCTCTATAATTTTAAAAATGAATTTCTAATGTGGTTTTCTCTCCAAGTTCTAGTGATTGGAGTCTCATTTCCAAGAGCCCTCAAGACTAGAAAATCAAGATTTGCGATGGACACCCTTGTACAAAATCTTGAATAGAAAAATCATAATCATTCATTTTCAAAATCAGATTTTTTGATGATAAAACTAGACTTCAAAAAGAATTTATTCAATGATATAAACTTCTAAAAATAATAACTTGATAATGTTTTATTTAAATTCAAATTTTAGTTGACACCCAAATTTGGTGCCTCAGACATTTAGGGGTTAAGGGCCACATTATAGTAACCCTAAAAGGATGCAGTCACTCCAAACTAATGCAAGGTAGGTATCAAAATACTCCAATCTTTAGACCGATGGGTCCTAGAGAGACCACTCTCAAGTTTTTAGAAAACTACTTGAGTTAACCCCTAAAGTTCCTTGACTATGTTTTCACCAAAAACGTTCAAAAACTGCCATTTTTAGCACAAAAAACAAATTTAAGAAAAAAACCATTTTTGAACACATGTAACCGTAGGATCTTGTAGTAAGTTGTTTTGAAAATATGTGAAAAAAATTTCAGAAATTTCCACCATGTGGATTGGAAGATATTAACATTTGAAGTGACAAAAATCAGTTTTTTTGCCCTGCAAAAAACCGGGCAGCAGCACTTCAGAAGGTCACATTTGTATGAAAAAATGTCCAAAATGGTGGTGCATCTTTGAATTCATTCTTCAAGGCAAGTTGGCTATGTTCTTGAAAAATTTCGAATCATTTGGAATTGTACATCATATAGGAAAAAAATAGTAAGTAGAAAGAAGTAGAGAATAATTCAAAATACTAAATTGTCAAAATTTTAATTATGGAATTGAAAAATGACAATCCCAATGGTTATAATGTTGTAATAAACAATCTACATCCTATGATTTTATTTTTTTCAAAAAATATGAAAAATTGAGTTAAATAAAGGACTTCAAAGTTTATTTTAGAGTAGAGATTCCTTAACTACCCGCAAACTAAAATTCCTCATAACTTTCATCACATTGATCAAAATGGACTAATTCAAAGCTTTACCCATATATGTAAATCTAGAAAATCAATTTCAAATTTTTATTTTTGAAAAATGTGATTTTTTCAGATCTGCCTGAGCTGCCCGAGTTGAGAAATAAACAACATTTTGTATCATAACTTTTTATTTGTATACTCAAATGAAATGAAATTTTGCATGCATGGAAGATATTCCTCGTCCACACCTTGTCAAAAAATTTCAGCCTAAATGAGTCAAATCTCCGCTCACATCTACTTGCCCAAAAAAGTTATGTTGCCAAAAACACAAGGCTGGTCCTTTAGGGGTTAAAAGATAGGGTCCATTCAATTCAAAGGGGGAAAATTTTATATAATATGTAGGGCTACTATAGGGTCCATGAAATTTCATATACTTTAATATATATGAATTAGGCTACATAAAAACATCATGTAGTAGGAATTTTTATTAATAAGTTAGCTTTAACAAATAGAGGCAATGGAATTTTTTTCAATACTATGAATATAGATAAGGACAAATAATTTCATGTGGATGATAAAATGAATACAATTAAGAAAATCTACAATGATTAGTGGTTGACTAAAATTGTGCCATAGTACTAATAGTGTATATATCCAAAACAGTAAGTATAAATGTAAGAATTTGACTACAAATGGCACAAATTATCACATTGCACAAATAGTGAGGTTTACCTTGGTGGATTCAATGACTTGAAATTTGTACAATATGAGGATAGAATGTATAGTCCATTTAACCTCAATCTTTGAGGACATATGTGTTAAATATACTAATATTGAATGGGATGTTCACAAGATAGTTTTAATAGACTTTTAGTAGGGATTTTGAAATGTTCAATGGTAAATTTGTTATTTAAAACCGCCACTTCGTTAATGGCACTCGAATTGAATAATTGATCGTTATTGGTTTCATGGTGTATATGCATGTATTAGAGGGAAGGGAAAATTTGTAAAGAAAGGCAACAATGGGAAAAATTTGGACACTTAAATATTGTATGTAAAATAGCCCCTTTGAAAAAATTACATGAATGAATTTACAAAAAACATAAGGTATTGAAAATACACCCTTATAGCTTTTTATGTAAAAATACAATCATCTTAAAAACAATAATGAAGGTAGATAACCCTACATCAAATACCTTCTTAACTTAGGTGTATACTTTAAATTACAAGGAATGATCTCCCTAAACAATGGATCTATTCTTGGTTTGTACATTTAACAACAAATTCATCCATCAAACCTTTTAAGTCCATAGCATCCTTAACCTTGGAACATCAAGTTGATCACTATGGAAATCATGTTTTTTCTAGGTAGTGGAAATCATTCATTTAAAAAAACAAGAGTACTTATTGGAGGTCAAACTATTATACTAGTCCTTTCTTTTTTGTATAAAATTCCAAAGATAAACATCTACACTTCTATCTTACATAGAAGGATTCTTTGTCATCCATTAGACACTTTTAGGCCTCATATGGTTATAGGGTTAAAGGATTAAGGCTTAGTTGTCGACCTAATTTCAAAATTGACAAAATCAACCAATAGGAGAGCTTAGATCCTTCAATTGAACCACAAAAATGTAGAGTAACAAGTTAAAATTTGTGGTCAATCATAGGACCTTCCTTTCAGGAGTAACTTAAAGTATATCACCTATTTCCATGAATATTAAATGTTGTAGCCTATATTTGATTGAACAATGGTTGGGGGGATAATTTTCTCCAATCAAGGAATCAATACAAGTGATGTGAAGATTGCATCATTTGTTGTTAATTTTTCATCAAGTTTGGAATTAGTAATAATTAAAGAAGTGTAGATTACAATCTAACTTATTCTTGATGTATAGGCAAACCTAATTCCAAGAGGTGCAAAACTAAAAAGTATTATTAAAAGATGTCAATGTGTTATTCGTCTCACAACAATGAAATTCTTGCTAAACCACATCATATTCCCCTCATTCACAAAAATATCACAAAAATATCACAAAAATAGGTCAGCCTATCCTGTGCAAAATGGGGCCATACCTATGTCCGGACTGGATATACGTTGCGCAAATGGGGCCATACCTTATGTCCGGACCGGATATACGTTGTGTACGGCTATACAGCGCTCATTATTTCTCCGAAGCTGCAGTCAGTGATTCTCTGCAACTTCGTGTCCTGCATTCGGGAGCATTTAAGAACATTTTGGGGGCACATTCCTGTTTTTACTGATCCCACACTTGTTTCAGGCGGTATTCCTGTTCTTGCTAGCCACTTCAGTAGCTTACTTACAGCATCTCCAGCATTAGGAGGCAAAGGAAACGGTAACGCAATGTTAAGGTCAACGTTAGTCCTTTGACATGCCCACCAACAGTACACTACTTACTCCCACTACTTGTACATATATAAATGCCAATCAAGTAGGTCAATCACTGTGAGGGCGATTGAACCCTTAACCCCTACAATTCTTTAAAATCAAATTGTGGTTTTTGAGGTTTCGATCACCTGCTGCAGTTTTGGCCTTGAATGATATTCCCGTGATCTTCTCCTGGACACTGTAAGAAGACTAATGGCCCAAAAATGCCAAACCAATCTGCGCTACTACCGCAAGTTTACAATCACTATCAAACCTTTTCAAGTCCTTCACGAATCAATGAAACATTGCAATTGTGAAATGAAAATTGTACATCAGTGCTGTACACTTGGACTCCAGAAAAAGCCATCTTTCGGCTTCTGATAGTCTCCAACGACCATGTACCAGTTATGCCTGCAGTTCAAACAAGTGACCATGTGAGGTTATTATCATCCTCGTCTACAATTGAGATGATTCCCAACAGCCCCCCATCCACAAACCATGAAACAAACATCCCAAGTTAGCACAATCAATCCAATTGCCATTTTGAGAACACAAACATTTTGGATGTGGATTTTTCCCTTGCGAAAACAAGCCTGAAAAATAAAATCCAAGGCAATTTGATGAAACTCAAGCTGATCTGAGGCTTTACCTTGCAAGCACAAGCTTTGCAGCGAGTGCCCAGTTGATGAGTCGAGGATAGTAAACACCTGGGATGGTTAGGCACGCAACCACTCCAGCTTTCGCTTTAATTGCTCCGCTGATGACTGCCACCCACGCAGCTTCACTCGATGCCATTGCATGACCGAGCAGGAACAGACCAGTAGTGTAACCCCTGCGTCATTTCCAAGGCCGAAAGTGCTGAAGTTTGTACAGTACATGCTGACATACTTGTCTCCATTACGGAACGTTTCACCACGATCTAGGACAGTATCATTTAAATCGTGGCTTGTTTGCACCATACAGGACCCGGAGAAGGAAGCACAGCCTATACTACAGGTTTCTTTCATCAAGACTTAATGCACTCACTGAAGACCCTCGCAGATGAAGACCCTAAACCCCAGATAAAATAAGATACTCCGTAATACGAATATCCCCACTATTCGGGCTCAAGTTGTGGAGCACTTAATAAAAAACTGCTGGAGAAGCTTACACAATAGTGTTGTCATTAGTTGTGGCCACCCAACACCCTTCTGGCCAGCTTGCGAGCATTGCTCTTATACCGTTTTCACGCCCATAACCCATACCCTTGCTAAATAGTTCTCCACACGCCTTGACATCAGCTTCCTCCATCTTTCGGCTGCTAATACCTGGCCACACAAAAAATTAAAAAAATTAAAACAACCTCAAGAACTCAAAAATCTACCCACAGCTGAGCACTTTCAGATCCCAAGTACTAGCAAGAATAGTATAATATCCATAGGAAATTAGATTGTTTGAAAACTTTTTTGACGATATAAAAAAAAAAGATCTTTCATGGGGAGGGCTCCTTATGATCATAGTGATCATACGGAGGCTTCCGTAGCTATCTGAAGAGGCCTTCACGTGACCATAGGGAGATCTCCTTACGAATTATGGCAAAGAGTTTCTTTACGATGTTGTCCACAGGTTTTGAAACGCACAACTTTTACTTAGAAAAAAGTTTAAGGCTATTTCCGGTGATTTGAGAGGTGGGCGCCATTGCAATCACGTAATCCTTGAATATACTTTCACTAGCTTGCGATTACTCTTCAGAATGCTGCACAATCCCTAAAAATCGGTTTTCGGAGGATTTAGGCAACAGAAGTATCCTTCTTGATAATTCGAAGCACTGCTGAGGGATGGGACACTTGGATGACTTACCATCAAGGGAGATGCCTACGGAGGATGCAGCTTGCATTCCAGCATCAGGTTCGACTGTACCAAAGAAGGATGTCGTGCACTCGACAGGTCTGAACCCTAGGCTTGCATAGAGGCAAAAGCTCTTCCGATTTGACCCTGACTACATGCCAATAACCTCAAATTAGAAAAACTAACAATCAGATCGAATTAGAATAAAAATTCGAGGTAAATTATCAAAGTCAATTTGTCCAAAGAGGATAATAAGGATACCAAAACCGTTAGGGACCCGTCTCCTACACTGTCCCCTCTTACCAGCAACGAATTAATCTCTTCCAATACACTCAATTGGCCATCAATTAGCAAGTGACTTGGCAAAATAACTCTAGTCACAGACCTTTGGATGAAATGGGGCTGTCTACTGCTCCTTCAATAGTGGTATACAACCTCCCACTTTGCAAAAAAATTGATCTCAAGAGAGTTTAGCTCTAGTACCCGAACTGATCAATCCACAACTCTAAAGTGATCTCCCCATGAAAGCACACTCCTACATACATATCGGTTTAAATGTTTAGAGTTGGACGCAAATTAGGTTGGGAAGATGAAATTGTACCGTGTTGAGGCGGATGGACGGCGATTTCCTTTTCTGCGCATGCTCTACGATTGCTTTCATGAGCGATTTTCCTACCCCTCGGTTCGATGAGTCAGGGCTCACAGCAACGGGTCCAACGCCATTAGCATAGCTATCCCCTGGAGCACACCATTAGTGGGCATCAATCACAGTTGGTCAATGCCATGAGTGATTGACATTTGTGCAACTATTGGAATGCAATCTGTAACCTGAACATCCCACACTTTGAATCTTTGACACCCTCTGACCAGAAGGAAAAGAGAAAAGCTTAACCAGCTTTTCACAAATAACAACAAACACATACTCTTCAGCGGCTTGTTCACAGCTACTTCAAGGCCTCCAAAAGAAAATTCTAATCTTCCTACAAAAGTGCTCAAAATTCTCCACACCCAGTAAGACATTGGAATCCTCCAGAAGATGACAAGGATGGTAGTAAGATGTTCCAAGATTCTTTTTTAAGTAGAGGGAATCTGCTCATCTCTACTCAGAAAATAAAATTCAAATCACTGAGACAAAACCCTAAGTATTTCATGGCTGAATGTTCATGACCAAATGGCACTCTTCGTGACGGTAAGCGCATGATTCCCCAACGATGCAGCTGTAATTTCTGGTGCTTGCAAATCATGGAACCTGAATCAGTGCTCACCCATGTCGATGCACGCGACGCCGATCACTTTGCCCTCGCCATCAAATGCCGCCAATTTGTAGTACGACGGATGGGCCACCATGGCGGCGATCAAACTCCGCCCCGCTTCCGCCGAGGGGGCGTTGAAGGCGGGCGGAATGCCCGAGGCGAGGCTGTCCACGTAGAAGGCGCGGCAGTAGACTTCGCCGGCGTCGTCCACATCCTCCACCCGCATCTCGCGGATGCTAAACCCTGGCCCCTCGACATCGGCAACCGCAGGAGCCATGATGTATCCTCGAACAATTCTTCCAGCTCTCGTCGATCCAAATGCACTAAATTTGCGAAAGCAATTGAAACCAATTCAAAGCAAAGATCACTTGGAAATTTCAAACTGCCGGTCCCTTGAGACACCCAAACCCTATCACTTGCAAAACTCTCGAGAGAAACCGAAATGATGACCTCAGCGGACAGATTTGGGAAGCATCCGAGAGGCTACGCCAATGTAGGTCAGAGTCAACTGGAAAAACTAGGAACGTGTTGATTCCCAATTTTTGATTCCCATTTCCCAATTTCCCTCCTGCTGTTTGTGAAAGTACTGGTGTGCCGGCAAGCATGCCTAGTCCGGGGCATAGTACAGATCGACTGTCTTGTACAATTGCCCAGGACTCCACTGCAGCGTCCTGTTTCCGAAAGTAGAAAGTTCGAACCATTGCTTCATTGCATGTGTGTGATTGGGGATTGGTCGAGCACCTCCTTCACTTGCACTGGCCGGGATCGGAAACTCTGCCAACACAACTAGAGTCATCCTTTCTACCTGGCACTAAACCCTAAACCCTAAAAAAACAGATCAGTTTTCCTACTTCATTGTTTGGTCTGTTCATGTCTGTGATGCTTGCCAGCCGAATTTGTACAACTACTTCTAGCTCGAGTGCAACTCTGGTAACAAAAATAATAAGAGTGCTAGGACAATGAAAAGCTCCAAAAGTAACGCTTGATAAAACTGTGTAACGAATTCCGGGTGAATCCGAAGATATCCAGTGCGGACATTCATGCCCTAACTGCAGCTACACCTCAATACCTCATAGCCCCGATACCAATGAACGGGGAGTGCCCGTTTTCTTGTACTTAGAGTAACTTCTCAATTCCACATCAGATAGAAAATGGAAGTTTGGTATATATGTGCTCTTATTCCACTAAGGAATTCAAGCATAAATACTTGGAATGGGTACCATTAAGATATAATTACTTACTTCAGTGGCCGATTGGCCTGAATGAGGTGCTAAGCTTCTCCAGACCATTCTATTTGAAAATCATGGATGGACCTGCACCTAGGACCGTTGAAGTTGAAGACTATTAAGGCTATTTTGGCATATATATATAGCTCTGGAAAGAAGTCACATGTGCTGGTGTTCAAAGTGTTAATTGAATTGATAGTCAGAGGATTTATCGATATCATACCCATACCATTCTTGTTTAAATATTTAGTGTATATGAGCTTACTTTAATATCCAGAAGGCTTCTTTTCTCTGGAAAGAACTCGATTCTTCCGCAAATTGTAATTCCTCTGAGTTAGTCTTGAACCATGATTCTATCCATTTAATCAGCAGAAACTCCTGACCTCCCAGTGTGACTATGTTAATCACTATAAGCCACAGGTCATCGATCTTGACGTGAAGAGGAGTTCCAACTTCTATAAGCAAGATTGGGTACGTATAGGGAAATCACCGAGGCGAAGGGACTTCTGAAAAAAAATACAGGCTGACGAGGAGGGCGAAGCCCAACGAGAAATGCCTGTTTTTTTGTCAGAGATCGATCAGTAATCACCGATCATGCAGGTTTCATGTGTCGAGGAGATTATGCAGGGAAATAATCCGCCCGCCTTTAGAACGGGACATTTTTTGGCGGGGGTTTACGAAGCATTTAAACAATCATAATGAAGCACTGGGCTGAATAGGTGGGTTATTCCGGGTTGCAAGTAGCTTTAGAATTAAAAATGAATTTCATGACGGGGATTGCCTTCTCATGGAGGTCAAAAGAATGTCATCAACTAGCAACTCCAAGTAGGTTATAATTATTAGTTTCTCTTGAGAGTTGAGACAGTTTTTTCCCAGTTCAGAGCTAAGGAAGTCAACAATTGTGCTGCGAATTTCCAAGCACTGGTGAGAAGTCGGAACTATTACAGCTTGGTCGGTGCAAAAATCTATTGAAAGTCTTAGGCTTGGCAGGTTTAGTAGTGTAGAGATGGAGGATAATAATTGACCAGTCTTTATGGCTTGGAGTTGTAAAGGAAGGACCTAATTAAAACTAAGTTTAGGAAGAAGACAATTCAAAGTGATAAGATTGCATGCAATCACGTTTTGTTGTCAATCCCCAAAACATACAATTTGAATAAGAATTCTAATGGAATTTAGAAAAAGGATTGAAAGAAGGACCAAATGGAGGATAACGATTCGTAACGTTAAAGATAACTTTAATGGCTATCCAAGTTTACTATCTCTGCCTACACAATCTAAAACAGAAACTCTTGAGACATTGAAACTATGATATGATTAATCGAGTCTCTAATCTCACCCTAAATTTAAAAAGAGACATTGACAATCAAAGAGACTGACACCACTAAAGTACCAGGAGGTGATAAAGGTATCAAAAGGAGGGAAACCACAGAAAGTTTATAAGATCACAATTATTGTGATCTTATGAATTTTTTTGGCATCCCTCCGTACTCTGACCTCTCATCGCGGCCTCTTTTTGCTTCTGCAGATCACTCAAGTGTTCGATCCTTCCTTCCTGAGCACGACATTGGGAACCAGAGAGATCGAAACGGATTGTACAGCAGAACTAACAGTTCTTGCACACCGAGGACGGCAGGAAGTTCACCCAAGCCATTGGCGGAGTGATCCAATTCAATGATAGCTGAAGCCAAGTTGGGATAACACTAGTGTACGATGCGCTGAAAAAGAGATGAGATTCTGCGATTGATTCATGAGACGGCACGTGAAGTACGTTTCAGGGATTGCATCGATCTCACTGTTCAAAGTCCGTTACAGCAATCGCGCGCCATCATGACACCAACGAATTCCGCAAAAGTCCGTAGACCCAATTAATTCATTAGTGCAACTAACTTATAAAATTTCGATCTCAACTGCAGTGTGGAATTGGCCGATATATGGACTTTTGGGAACTTTCTCTGGTGTGGCACCCACAAAGATATTTAGTGTGGATTGACAGATCGATGGATCGCAAGGGCGGATCACGCACATGATGTGATTCAATTCACGAGCCAGGGCATTCAGTTGCGTCTCTTTACATTTTCTTTAGTTACCATACGTCTTCAGTGAAGACCGATCCAGTGCTGACTTCAGTGTTATTACGATTATTACCGACCAACAGCACTAATTTCAACTGAGCATAGCTACTATTATTAAACATAACATTAAACATGAATTTTTATTGCATCGTATTGGCGAGTGAAAGAGGATTCCAACTCATGTTAGCCTGCATTATTTCGACACTGTATGAATCAGTTACGGATTTTCAAAGTATTGTCTTTAGGCATCCTAAAAATCTTGAACAATTAGACTTGAATAGACTCTTTGTGTTCTGATTATGTACTGTACATCTTGTGTAATTAGCATCTAGATTTTTGTGACGCATTTTGGTCCAAATGTAGGTGTGGCATTTTGAGCAGTGATGATTGTGGGTGTACATACCTAATTATAAGATTATCAGAGTTTGATAATGATCACCTTTCCAAATAATCTCTACAATCAATTTTGTTTCTTTTCGTCACTTCTTCGTGACTCTGGAATGTGTCACTTTTTGTGTGGGATGCAGTTGATAGATTTTCCTTGTGAGTGCTCCCTAAATCTCCCAAGTGTAGTTAAAATTTATCTGTTTCCTTTAGAAGATATTTGAGAAATCACTCCAATTTGAGCTCCTTCTGCTGAACAGTGGACTTAGCATATCCACAGCTTCCGAATGATATAATTTTTGCATTCTACAGCAACTTATTAACGAATGTTGTGCAATCTCTAAAATTTCTTATAACTATTGCAAATTCAAATAATTCGCACAAGTACATTCAGTTGCATTCTGTAAGGTGGAATGGATCGCCTCCAAACATCTCAACAGCCTCTGAAATATGCTCATTTAATCCCGAAGTGCTTAAGCCTTTCCAAGTACGTTTTTCTTATGTTAAAAGAGCATTGGTTTATAGTTATCCATAATGAAGTAAATTGTGTCTTTTTTCAAAATCGAACCGTATAGATGTTTGAAGAACTTGCTGATTAGTGTGCATACCACTTTTGAGTGTTAAATTGCATAGATTAGGAGTTGTAAGATTATGACAAGAGAATTCAAGAAATGTATGTTTCCAATTTTTAGAATGTTGCCATCCCCACAATGTTTGAGAAATTTTCTGATAAGAGATTTTTGGGATTGGAGGTGACATGAACAACTAGAAATTGTGTTAGCACACTAAAGTGCACTTCCAAAAAATTTCAGTTCAAATGAAGACCTATCAAACTCATTACACAATCCACTTTGCAATTGTTGAGATGCAATTTTTTTTATAAGTAGAAATCGCAAATAACTCCAAATCAACACTTGCAAGTTAAACTTTCAATGGTGAAAATCATGATAACACTTCTCTATTTCCATTGGGACCGTTTTTCATAGCAAATGGATAAGTACAATTTTTTAAATCTCTAATCAAGTAAAATTGGCAAACTTTATTCTTCCACTAATGATATATATATATATATATATATATATATAAGACTGTGAAGATCTCTCAAAAATCAAATATTTTCTTTTTTCAATCATAAATAAAAACTTCCAATACTTAGCCTTCAATATTGCCCGTAAAAGTTTTTAAAACAGAAAAGAAATTTATTTGCCCATATACAAATGAGCTGAAATTTTGGACCAATCATATATGGTTGCTCCGTCAATTCAGGTTAAGACTATGTACATTAATTCCTTGAGGGTGGTTAAAAATGCACTTCAAAATGGTGACTTCATAGCCCTAAGTTACATCACATTGAATACACAATTTTTAGATAATTAAAAGTCTTAGAAATTTGCTCACAATGATGGCTAGGTTAAGGGTTGGATGCTCTATTATTGAAATAAGTTTAACCCGCCTAGAAGAATGTTGCAGACACTAAGTGTCCAATGGATGACTTCACCTAATATTGTAATATGAAAAAAAATGTTTTTTCATTCAATTTATTTATTTGGAGGATATTTGAGTACATTTTCAATGAATAGTATTCCAAAGTCCCTAATCATAGTATTATTGACTTTCTTAAAGAAGAGGATACTTAAAAATAGATCACCCTTGTAGTGTATTTTGACCATGTAGCTTGATGTGAATTTTAGCCCTCAAAATGATATTTTTTGAATTTGAGTCCAACCAATGAATGAAGCTTATCAAGTATAGTTTCTATTCCAATTGAAAATTTCAAAAAATTTGTAAATTTACATATTTTATAGCAATCTAAACTTGGGGCTTATATCTATGGTTTGTTGGTTTTCTAATTGTAGAGTGATATGGTAACTTTGGTTTATACCATAATGTCCACACTATAATATACATCTATGGTCAAAATTTTCATATTTTTTGAGTATATTTTGTATTTGATATAAATATTCTTCATTTTTTCTTTAAAATATTTACAGTAATTTCAATTTTTTTCCAAAATTATTAAAAGTTTTATGACTTGGAATGGCATTGGATTTCATCTTTGATAAATAAATACAAATATTGTCATTCATATCTAATTGCAAATCGGTAACAAACGTACTAATAGATAGGGAGGCCTGAAATCAATGGTCAAACTAGTCATAGGCCTGTCCTTTTAGGGTTAAGAAGATATGAGGCACAATACGAGGGCCTTGCCTGAAATTTCAGATTCTTTTTTGCTTTAATATTTATTTGATGTATGCTATTTTTTAGTTGGTATTTAAAATTTACACACTATTACAAAAAATCAAAAGTGCACTACATTGTTGATAGAAGAAAAGGTGGTTGGTTTGCATTCCTCTTCAATTCCAATATGTTACTCTCTAAAAATTTATGGTATAATCACCAAACAATCTCACTATTCCAGGAATATATTAGAAAGATTGATATTTACCACAATTCTCGTGCAATTTTGAAGATTTCTACTACAAATTTCAAAACAACTACACTACAACAACATTGCGAGGAAACACCAATTCTCAATTTCCATGTGCTTTATCTACACAACCACTAAGGTAGAAGAAAGTAAATGGCATGAAAACAAAAGGAAAAACAACTGCCAAGCATTACAAACTTCAATAAGGCACCACAAAAACTATATGATGAATGTGTACATTAGTATACACAATTTTCATTGCTACAAATTGCAACTAAGAATAGTTATATTAAATGACAAGATTTGGTAAATGAAAAGGGATTATAGCACCACTTAGAGTGCATATTTGGACATTAAGGACAAGTTATGAATTTCTAAGTGCTCCTAATAGATACATCTTATATCAATACAAAATTATAATGTTTAAACCCTACACATCCTCAAAATTAATGAGATGACAAGTTTTGGTTAATGAAGATTTTGATTGTGCTTACATTACAAGTACAAGTAGAAATTTTTGTGCTAGTGTGAAAACAACCCGGAAAACAATGAAACTTTGTATTGCAATAGCATCAATGTCAAAAAATGACCCTTAATAATCAATTTGAATAAATAAAATAAAAATCTTCAAAAATCACTATAAAGAAAATTTGATATTTTGAGTTTAATGGAACAAAGTATTGGTGAAAATAATTAATGTTTAATCTACAATCAATTTGAGAAAGAATTTTTTATTTTTTGTTTTTTATTTTATTGAAAATTATTGGTTAATGCAATAGTAGACCTAAATTTATAGATATGGTCTATGGATCATATTTTACAACTTTTGTTTGAAAGTCATCATGAATTTATCCTTCTAAGTTGCATTTTTACATACATCTTAACAGTTTGGGAAATTTGGACTACCATATATCTTTCAAGAGTTACAAAAAAATTTAAACAACATTTTTTAAGCTTTAAATTTATATTTGAAATTTTAAAACATTGAATCTAAAATTAATCTTGAATTCAAGATCCAAGTGTATTGTAATGTAAATTTTGTCTACTCAACAAAACCTAGGGACATATAGTATAGGGGTTAATTCTTAAGGAAAAGTCAACAAGTCTAACGTTTGCATGACTAAGGTCACTTGTTTTTGTATTTTGGATATTTATCTACATGTTTTTGGGTTTAGTTCAAGAAATAACCGAAGGAAATACTTAAATGTCAATTTTCACATTCCAAATTTCCAATGCTATATTATAGACTCAATGAATGACATCACAATCTTGTCTAGTGTGTGGCTCATGTCAAATCTCAAGTCAATTTGTCAAGGAATCATCAATTTGTTTTTAAGCATGCTCTAGACACTTAATAATATTGTATAGATATTTATAAAATGGCAATTAATTTGCATATAAATTTAATCCTCTTTTCTTTCTCTCATCTATCTAAATTGTATTAATTTAATTGCAATTTTTATTTCATAAAATAATTCGGTCCCCTAATTTCATGCTAACATAAATATTCAAAAGGAAGAATTAATTCTTTCTTGGGGCTTGATCAATTCTTCACATTAGCCCATTTTGCTCCAGTCTCCCTTTAAGGTCAATTCCTCTTTGAACTTGTATGTAGGTGAGTCAATTTGCCTTGTTATCAACCCACAACCACACAACCAAGAAACTAGTGCACAAGTTTGAATACTAAGCCCAATTGACTTTCCACCTTCCATTGGCTACATTGTCAACTTGACTAGTGCTACACTCTCAATTGGACCATCTTCCAGATCAAAGGCAAATCCCAACTACCAGATATTTTGTATGTGAAATTTGACATAACTAAAAATTTCAACTATAAAAATTTGATCATGGGATCATTTTGATATATGCAACTTAATTTAATTTAAAACTGAATTTGTCAATTTGCTTCAACATCTACCTCCATTGCAATTGGACCATTTCGATTTGGGAACGACAAGTAAAATCTAGCCAAAATTCTAGCAATTAGACTTAAATGGACAGTTGGTCTTACACTGTACAAACTTACTCAATTTGACAAACAACTGAGAACTACCACTATCCAGTAGACTGCTCATTATTTTATATCCATTTAATGGACTTCACACATGCATTGACTTCATCCAAACATATGTCAGCAATTTAATTAGCATCACAACTTTGCAGTTAACTCGACATAGATAAAAATTTGCAATTGTTAAAAACATATGCTCATGGACACCATAACTTAGAAATTTAAATTCATAATAATTTAATATTTGAGCTAGACAACTTGATTTTTCATAAGACTGAGTAATTCAATACTTCACATATGCAACACCACACTACGGAATTGACCAATGCAAATTTGATTAATTTCTCACATAGACATACATTGAGAATTGCTCATCAATTTATCATTTAACAATTTGATCATTCCAACAATTTGACAATTAGCATACAACCATCCATAAGTCAATTACACTTGACGCCAATTACTTAACACAATCTGCCTCACATTCCCACAATTGAGTGGACTAATGCATCATAATACAAAATACTTCCACACTTAATAACTAATTATTTTAAGAATTCGTCAATTTGCCTTATAGCTCTTGTTTGAATTCACAACCAACTAGCCAAATGGATTGCTCAACCAATAATCATACAACCACATAGCTCAGAAATTAGATTAACCACACTTGGCAATTAATCAATTAATTTACTTAGTAATTTTATTACACAACTTTCATGCTTAAAATTACACAATCCAATTGATGATATTTTCAATCCATCACACAAGCACAAGTACACAATCAATTAGCCTATAAATTCAAACACATACATATATAAAGATTTAATCAGAAATACAAGCATAAATTTCCACACATCAATTAGACAATCACACAATTACATAGTTCTCCAAGTCAACTTGACTCCCACTCCACAATCCACCACCACAACACCACATGCCAAATCACTCAACCAAATAGACAAGCACAACTTTGCATAGGAAAATGAATCGACAATTGCAAATGTAAGTCTTGAGAATTTTTACAAATAAAATCATAAGAGTACAATGAGTCATACAACTTGGTATGAATTGAATAAAAATCAAATCAACCTTTGGATTTATAGTCCCAAAATTGGGAGGATGACCTATCGCAAAGAGCTACAACTATTCAATTTGACTTTTTAATTTTTATCAATTTGCCTTTCTTCAAATCCAAGTAAATACTCTGATGAAACAATTACATTCCTATTTGACTTACTAATGGAAATGAGACGAATTGACAACCCAATTTACACTTAAAAAATCAAATTGATGGAAAATTCAAAAATTAACAGTGCTACATGTATGAATTTTTTTTTAATATTTATATTTTTATATAATAAAATAAAATATAATAGATAGTCAACTTCAATGCAAAACAATTCTAAAATACCTCTGGAAGAGTATTTTTAAATCCCTAAATCTCAACAATATTCTTTCACATATTTTTTTAGCTTCTATATGCATAAAATTTCCTCTAAGTCATTTACATTTTATTTATTTCCTAAGCATTAATTAATCAATTATTTCCATTACACAAAAAAAATATTACTATCAAATGTTCAAATATACATACAATAATTTGCTACAAATTCTAATGATCATCTTCATTTTTCATAGGAAATTTTCACCCTAAAAAAAATTTTGTAATTGAGATCAATTTTTGACCGACAACTTCCAAAATTCACTAAAAGTACCATGTATCTCTTGGAATTCAAAAAATTTACAACTCTTCCAAGAACATATTTGGTTAATCCAAAATATAATGTTAGAATTTCTATTCACTTACAATGGCTAAATTAAGGTAAGAATTGAATTTTGACCATTTTAATTTTATGATTTATCAATTCTAAAAATCTCAACATGATTCTAATGTCTATGTGTTTCCACAATCATTAGTAGACCAATATATTTCAAATTTGTTCAAATCAAATGATATGAAGATGGTTAGACACACTACAAGAAAATGGGGGTATAAATGACTGCGAAAAATGATTGTTTTACGACTGCTAGAAGTCATTTATCGAAAATGTGACTAGAAAATGACTGGGATGCATGCAGTCGTAAAACTATCATTGAGCTCAAATCTACGTGTTGAGAACATGTACATAAGTGTATTATCACCATCTTTTTCTTTTTGCAGGGCCGATGGATGACAAAGTTTGACATGGAAAGTACTCAACCGAGCATGCCCCGTGGACTTTCACGTAAGCAGTCATTTTCCTGTCATTTCCTAGTTGCAACAACCCTCTATACATCTGACGTGGATGATAACGTGGCTTGACATTTGGCAGTACAATATTGGTTGGGTTGCACCCCTCCTAAATTTGACGTGGCGTGGCCTAGGGGATGTCATTCTCCAGTCATACAGTAGTTGTGTCGGAGTTGTGCATTAGGGTTATGGGAGTTGTGGGTCTTGTACGTTTAGGGTAGTCAACATGCAATTGTTGCGCAATCATTTATAAGTAGCATGGTCATTGATGATTAGTACAACCTTGACCTATGTCATTTTCTAGCTTATTTCAAGTGACTATGAAGTACGCAAACCGGATGGTAGAGATTGTCATTTATGCTGAAGTCATTTCGCAGTTGTGTGAAAGTAAGGTATCTGTTTCAGTGTAGTTGTGGAATGCAACAAGCTGTAGTTGCGCTTAGATTCGGCAAGAAAGATAGTTAGAAGTGCCTCAAGGGTTTAAAAGACGCGCGGGGAGACATGATCATAAACATCCAAGATGTTAGAGGAGCAACATCATTCCTTGAATTGAATCGACCCTACTACACAATGACCCCTATTGCACTCACGTTGCATTTCAAACAAACCTTGGCCATGGCCTCTTGGACAACAATATCATGAAATCCCTTACTGAATACACAATTGATTTCAAAATGAGAGTTTTGTATTGCCACCAAAAAAAATTACAATGGCTTTTATCACTTACAACCACATGTCCTAAAGTTCTACATGCTCCATTTCCTGAACTACTCCCCAAACCACGCGAATTTTTAGGGAGCACAGAGGGCACCTCAAGTCAAAAGCTTTATAGATTTCGCATGCCAAAGCGTTGAGCTCCCCTTGGCATCTTCAATGTCCTGCATGTCAGGGTTAGCCGAAGGGAACATAAACGCCACATGAGACTGAAATATCAGAGAGATGTCGACCTTCACCTAGGGCTTAGGAATGTCCTTGGAGTGGAACTTATGCTCACTGGGCAGTCCGCTCACGTTCCCCTTCGCTACTTTCAGACGCATAAATCGAGGGTTGAAAAGGAAGACTTCGTCGCCTACCTTAATTTGCACAAAGCATAGTGTTAGACAATTATTATGTATCCTAGCATGAACGAATTCGAGAATGAGAATGTGGAGTAGAAATAACTACATCGCCACTTTCACGTGACTTCCCTATGACTTCTATACACACAATACTAGAAGTCCACCCTTGCGCTACTTCCTCACGATTCAAACATTACATTTAGGGGACTGATGTGTCTTCATCTCTACGACGCATTGCTACTTCATCTTGCACTTTGACAAACATCAAAAAACTCTCACTACAAACTTAAAGTACATTTAAGGCTACAAAAAAAGGTTGGAGAAGGCACCTTTTCAAACCATGCATTGCACTTCTTCTCCGTCCTTGTTATTGCCTTCAACCTTGTTTCTCGAGGTTGTTGCTTCTCCTGCAAAGACATGCACACTCAGTTAGACATGTCGCCGCTTTGGCAAGGGCTCAAGAGTGGGTTCCTCATCCTCCAAGGATATGTCTTCGTCACTAGAGTGCACAACCTCATTTGCTACAATAGCCAAAAAACAACAATGACAGTGAGCTTCAGCTGTCATTTAATGGTGAAAATGTATGCTCTGTTGCTCTGCTTGTTGACCGCAAGTGGACAAAATTTAGGCATGAGTGAATCAAAATTGAACTATTGCTAGGCGGAGTTCATTACTGATCCCTAAAATCCTAATTTCAATTCATGGAAGTGTGACGCCCAATTACCTACCGTCACCGCCTCCAAGGTGGCTTGTTGTTGTATATGTGAATAAGCTATTGCGAGATTCATCATACCTTTTGTGATGGCCTCGTCATTGGACTCCGTTGCCTCAAAGGAAGAATCACCATGGTTGCTCATGTTGTCCACAAAGCGCACACGTATCCTCATTGCTCCTGCGCTCCGCTCCTTCCTCCTCTCATGACCCTACTTCGATTGTCTCGGTTTTAGTGACTCTCCCTTCTCTCCCCCAACTTCAAACATCTCCTTTCTTCTTTGTGTTAGGATTGTCCCTGTGATGAAGAATCTAGGGAGAGGGGATTGATCCTTAATGACTAAGTGGATAGACAACAAATCAAAACATCAAGGTAGCATGCATAGAGAACGAAAATCGGAATAGTTGGTCCATGCACAATAAGAGAGAGAACATTCGGGGTTGTCGTTTGAAGTCACAAGGTTTTAGGATTTGAATGCCGGCTGCCGACACAACAAGAACAGGGTCCAGATGGCACTTTAATGGAAAAGGCGCTCCATTTCCCAATGCTGGCGTGAATTAAATGCACTTCGACTTGTACATAACTTGGACACGGCTGTAAACTATTCGGAAAAGAATTACAACAAACAAAACCTGACTTCCTCACAATAGTGGGACAACTACCAAGGCACTAACATCAAAGGCAACGCTCTATATTTAAAGACTGTCGGCAAAAACCCTACTTCGCCGCCACCTATGTGACTACAAAACAAAGCAGTTTTACTCATGTACACACAAAGTACTTGTCCTTGTCATGTGTAGAGAGGAAGGGAATGCATTGCCTTTGTTCGCTTATAGAACATTTAGCGTCTCTATTATGCAGCTAAGGTGGTTCTAATGTTGATAATAAGCTTCAGTTGTTGCCTTGAAAATCAAAATGCATGATTGGAAGCGTACTATACTTTATTTCATGTCTAGCTAAAACAAGGGGTTGCGTCCTTGCCCGAACCTCTACCACGTTTTGATCTCTCCACAATTCATACTCAAACTTTTCAGGCGGAAGACTCTCCATTGGATGGAGTGGATTCTTGATCATGGATAGAATTAGTATATGGTCCACTTGCCTTTGTGGTCTTCAGTGTGTGAAGGAATGCAGGATCATGAACGACTACGTTACAATTCACATCAGCATTGCCAAGTCGCCATGAGTTGCATGTGCCCTCTTCGTTCTCACCTAGTGTATTGTAACATTGCAAGCCTAGAAGAAGGAACTACCAAACAAGTCACTATTTATATCTTTAGGCTATTGTAAGAGGAACATGGGTCCATGATTAGGGAGTGTGATTTTGGCAGCTCAACATTAATATCTAATTGTAGTAATTATTGAGGACTAATCTGTGAGTTAACAACCTCAACCTACACGATCTTGCTTTGATTGGGCTTGAGAGCTATGAGTGAAAGAGCAAGGATTGGAGGGGATTAGATTCTATCAATTAGACCTACAAATAGGTAGTCATTATTAAATAAAAAGTATCGCTTTACACCAAAAATTAGAGTTCATAAAGGCCCTAGGTCTCCATTTAGGATCTCAGAAATGAACGAAACCCCCACTGGGTTTCGTTCATAGTTGCATACAAGTTGCCCATAGTTGCATAGAAGTTCTAAGTCATAAAGCATGACTTCTATGCGACTCTTGGAAGTCATTATGAAGTTACGACATGATTGTCAGAAGTCGACAGGAAGTTAGAAGTAATGAAGAATGACTACAGGTTCACTACAATCTACCTAGCAATACGATCACATGTTTAGGGTTTATGATGTCATCATTCTTCTTATTCCCTCAATTTATTTTGTTATCATTTACAATCAACGGTTAGGGATTTTCTAGTTTGGTATGTTTAAGTCGTCTTGCATATTGATCCTCACATGCACGTAATACCCTATGGGAGCCTCTTTTATTGCCACCCTTGTCCCCTTTGTTTTATGATTGACCTATGGACGTTATTGTCATTTGTGTCATTTATCATGCACCTAAACAACCTAGTCATTGTGGAATTCTTGTGGGTTTTTTTATTCTGGGCATTCTCTCTCCCCATTTTTTTTGTTCTAGCATAGTGGTTTATGGTTTGTTTTTTGGAATTCATCCCTCTTGTCTAATTGTTGCCTACATTTATGTAACTACTCCCCTTGTGTTTTTTTTGTTTCCCTTTCTTCATTATAAGCCATATGTGCTGACTGCTGCGCTTTGAGACTTAGCACACAAGTATGTGCTTATGAATGCAACTGTCATGGAAGATTTCTATGCATGAGTGCCTCGTCTAACCACTTCATTGGATGGAATGTCTTATTTATATAGTTATTGAGTATTATTCACATGCGAAGATCCCTATACACCAGTCCTCTACTATATAGGATTTGTGGGCAAGACCCACAACCCTCCTTAAGTATTGAAAGAATAATATTCAGTTGTTACTGAGTCATGATGAAGTCATATACTTGTTATGGAGTAGTTCCCAATAGTAAAATGCGACTTCATTTCAACTTCTTGGAGTCTACTAGAAGTCATGATATTAGCTTGGCTTTCATGTGGAGTCCTACAATGTAGGTCCGCCTGGATCTTAAGGTACTATGAACAATTTCATTCATGGAATATTTAATGATTTAAATGAATGGGGCTTGCAAGAAATGGAAAGCTGAACAAAGTGCGAATCCATCCACTTCAGCACTGGTGGAATGGATGGTGATTGTTGTCCAAAATTCTGATTTGGATATGTGAAAGCCAAAGGACCAAGATTGCTTGTTGCTAAGTGCGAAGCCATCCCAAAGAGCCACGAGGTACTCCCGGATCACTACCTTTGGTAACCACTTCCACATGGACGATGAAACTAGTGCACTAATGCAAAGCTACAATAGTGGCGTGGCGTCGGTTTTCAAATTCCTTGGTGAGAATGCTCACGACTTGTCTGTCAACTATGTAGGGGTGTTGAAAGACATATTGTTGTTGGATTACAGAGGTCTCAATACACAAATCATTCTCTTGTGATGTAACTGGATAAAGGCCCAAGACAATTGTGGGAATGCAACATATACCTGAGATGATGCCGGTTTCTTGGTTGTAAACTTTTGGCACATGTTGCCTAGGATGGCAGAGCCCTTCATTTTCCCCAACCAAGCTACACAAGTTTTTTTCTCAGATGTTGTAGAGAAACTAGGATGGAAAGTTGTGTTACGGAAAGAAGCAAGAGCAAAGCAAAAGGTTGTGGATAGAACAAATGCCTTCATCACCACCACATCGGAGAATGCCAGCTTGATTACTCCAGCAATTTGTCCGGATCCCCTAGAGGTAGCGAATCTCGTAGGGTCAATTGAATTGTCCGAAGAGGACAACATATTAGCGTAGGAGCAATACTAGTCGTTACCTTGGTCACGCAATCATATCCAGTACTTCAGAGTGGTCTCCTCCCCTTCATCTGAGGAGTCCCCACTTAGCCCTAGCGTAGTCATGCTACTGTCGCACTCTTGAAGTACACAAAATATGAGATTATTGTCTTCTACCACCTTCTAGAGCTAAGTAAAAAGTTGTTTTGTTCACTCCTTTCGCAATGTCATAATCCTTAAACCATATACTTCAACTGAGTATGCAAGTCAGAAGTCAATCAAATATGTTGTGTATCTTCATCTTTCATGCACTGGTAATATACTATTGTAAAAAAGAATCCTCCCCCAAGAAATGACTACACAAACATCTCCAACTATATGTACATGAGAGTCAAGACAAAGTCACATAGAAGTGGCTTGGAAGCGTAAACTAGTAGCAAACTGCGACTTGTAGTCACTGGTAAATGAATCAATCCCAAAGCGTTGACACGTCAACACAAGCACGTCCACGTAGGCAACATCAAATTCCTGCCAAACATGCTCAGTGATGTATTAGTCATTCTGGAGTTCCATATGAGTAACACCAAGTCCCAAAATACGACTTCTAGTTCAAGTGGACCAAAGCAAATGAATACCCTCACGAAAACTCGTACTAGAAGTGAGGTTTTCATCGCTTCTTCATCCACTAGTTGCAGGTGTAACTAGAAATGACTTGAACATTATTGACGGAGGCCACAATTAGAGAGGGATAGTCATTTTCTAGTCATTTTGTGGAGATCTGAATGACTGTACAGTCATTTATACCCCCATTTTCTTGTAGTGACATTGCACCTATATATAACCATGCACTTCTATTTTTCTATTTTAATGATTTTAATAAATTAGAAACAAAATGTGAAATCAAAAGGCAATCATATCACTATTTTGTTGATCTACACGTGACCCACAACACTTTTTGTCAATGCAAATTTTTAGATCCATACCTTAAAGTAGTTAGTTACTTAGTTAGTTTTATTTTATATGTTATGTTGAGATCTCTTGAACCATATGTCCCCTGGTCGCAAGGAGGGGTACACGGGCTTTGTTTCATGGCATTGGGACCTCCAGTGTGAAAGTTTTTTTGAATTTTCAACTTATTTTTGAATTTAAAATAAATTAAATATTACTTCTACTTTTGTTTTGATTGTGGCAATGGCACAACGCACACTAGTAGATTCTAAATTAAAAAATTAATTTAGTCATTCATTATGTAATCCAAAAAATTGGCAATATAGTATACCTTTATTACTTTACTCCTTACGAGTTTCATCAACCAATAGGAAAGATTCGAATTCAAAGTGTAGTATCATACTAAGGATTCCAAGAAGCATTGAAAGGAGATTTTTTTTCCCATTGTGAACACATGCAAGACAACATATGGCAATGCAAAAGCAGATACTCCATAAACTAAGCTTACTAGACTACAGGTAATTATTGAAAGCCCATGATATGGAGAAAATGGGGGACTTTTTATACATTAATTAATTAATCAGGCCATGTGGACCTGGACAACAGTATTGTGGTAACGTCCATAACTGAACATCACATACTTGTAAAGCATTGTCACTCCACACATTCCATCTCTTTCGTAGACCTGGACAACCTCAGAAAACACTCAATACACTTGCAACAACAGATGCTTTTTCCAAAAACGGCACTTTGGGGGGAAGAAATGGCGTACACGATGAATACAAAATTCAGGTGCGAAGGTGGGGTGGGGATATTATTAGTGTGGATCACCGTACATATCCAAAAAATGGTGGTGTTAAGTTAGCTTGATCAGAAGTTTTTAGAACTTCCGTCTGTCCATCTTCACAGTGTGAGTGAGGACACTGGAAGTTACAGTCTCCTTGAAGAATACTATTATACAATGGTAGAGATAACGGCAACTGAATTTGTTGGATAAAATCTCAGACCACGGAAACTCTTCTTCTGCCTAAGGCAGCGTTGGATGGAGACGCAGGCTCATCCATTTGTCGTGCCACTCGAACCATCTCCAGAACATGGTCCACTATGACACCATCGACGCCCCAACTTTGTTGCTTGAGAACGGCTTCACCAACATTGCTGCAAAACATCATCACAACACACCGCGATATCAGTTTTTTCGTTCTCACAATGATGGTCCATTAGAAAACACCGTGATATCAGTGTATCTTTTCTGACAATGATGGTTCGTTAGAAAGCCTTCAACGGCAACCAACTATGGAGACATTTTCTTTTGGGTTCAAAATGAACTATGGTATTCATCCTTTTGGTGGCACTTCATCTTGTCATTTTTGGAGAATGTTTGTTTGTTTCAGTCTGCACTGATTTATAATAGTGAGACTCAGGCCAATATTTTGGTGTTATTTAATTTCCTTCCGGCTTCTTTTGAAGAATTCATTTCCCCTCCTGTAGATATGAAAGAGACCACTTTTAGCCATTCAAATACCTCAGGGATAAACTTGTGTAAGAAACCTTCACTTTTTTAAATTTAAAAAAAAAAGGAAATAAAAAAGGAAAAAGAACAATATGGGTAATTGAAGAAAGTCGCTCACTTCAACTCGCCGTAAGTGAAGAAGAAGAGTCCATGTGCCTTGACCAGGGCCACTTTGTCGGGGTGTTGCAACACGGCTTTCACTTCGCTGACCATGCCTTGCAAGTTGCCGCGGCGGCAGACGTCCAGAGCGGCGTCGAGGGAGTTTCGGCGAGCATCGTTGTAGATTTGCCCGCCTCCATTGGTGAGGAAGAACACTGGATACACCGACATTTTGGTGCGGAGCAGTTGCACGGCGTCGGGGTGGAAGCTGGAGAAGTAGATCATGCGTCCGTTTGAAAATTTTCTCACGTCTTCCAAGGTGGCGTCAATCACTCGGTGAAGCTCGGCTTCTGTGGTGGAGCCGTCGTCGTCAAATTTCAGTTCAATGTTGAAGCCGGTGGTGGATTCCACTTGTGCGAAAGCCTCCTCGAGGGTGCACATGCAATCCTCCACATCGGCTGTCCAGAGCGCGATGGAGCCGTCCACCGCTTTGCGGTACATGGAGAGACCCACTTTGGTTGGGTCGGATTGCGGCCCCATGGAACGAAACTCTTCCAGCGTGAGCTCGCCGATGTGTCTGGGCCGACTGTTCTCTGCGAGAATAAGGTCGTCGTGGAAGATGATGGGCACGCCGTCTTTCGTCACTTGCACGTCGAACTCCACGAACTGGGCGCCGTTTCGGGCTGCCAAGTTGAAGGACGTGATGGTGTTCTCTCGGATGGAGGGTCTTGCTTCTGGCGCCATGCCTTCTGGGAGCACTTTGTTTTTGCCACAGCCGCGGTGACCCACCACCAGGAACATGGTGCTGGCGGCCTCCGTGCTGCTGGCGGATTCATCTGTTACATCGAAACACGCGAGCTTAACACTCGATAAGCCCCTGGGGCTTTTCTACCATCAATGATCAAA
Source organism: Straminergon stramineum (assembly GCA_963920665.1). NCBI lineage: Eukaryota > Viridiplantae > Streptophyta > Bryopsida > Hypnales > Calliergonaceae > Straminergon > Straminergon stramineum. The sequence goes on from OY987263.1 coordinate 8,239,123, forward strand.
CTTTTCGCATGTGCACTGCTAGGGGGATGGTGAGTGCAAACAGACGGACGACTCACCACTAGACGAGATTCCAAACGAACTCATCTGAGGAGGAATCTCCAAAGCCAAGCTCTGGCTATGGCCGGGCAACGCAGGCAATGCGGGTTCATCTGCTGCACAAACGCAAGAAAGAAAGCCATCAATATGAGAAAACGGTCTCAAGAGCAATTGATCCCAGGATCAAGCAATGTACACAACAACGTTCACGCTTCACACAGTCATCAGGGACGACTTGACTTCCACCCCAAAAGCGCAATCACACCAATGACAATTAGTGTGGAAGTGCAAAAAAAAAGTGCTGAGCAATCAAATTCTCCAACTCACCGGCGATCATCGCCATCGGTGTCTCCCTCAACCTCGAGCCCTTACGTTCAAAAACACGTAAACTCTTCTTCCCAAACTCACTCCAAACTCCCCTGACCTCCAAACACGATCTCAGGATACCACCGACCCAAATGGACTTTCCCAATGACGAGAGGGCGCCAATAATCCCACACAACCAGGTCGTGGACCTTGGCAGCTCGCGCAGAGCGCAATGCAAGAACCCAACAGAAGCGACGGCCCAAACAGAGAGCGAGGTGAACGGGGCGATCGGAAAGGATGTGAGAGATAGAATTGGAGCAGCCATTTGTAGTCCGTCCTGGCGAGGACGGCGAGGACGGGATGAGGCCGAATTGTTCAGAACAAAGCGCGTCGACGAGCGGGGGCGTCCCATGATCCCCATCCCCTTCCGCCCTGGCTTCCAGTCCATCCCGTCCCTCGGTCAGTCCCCGTCAGTCCATCGCCGCCGTCCTTAGCCATCCAGGGACGTGGGACAGCGCGACGACAAACGCTGATTTCCCAGCGGGCCAGCAAGGAATCGTTCCTTGGGAATCAAAGCATCTGGCTCAATTCCACGGATCTTCCGAATACCAGAAGTGGCATATTCGGCAAAGCATCATCCGCATACCGCAAATGCCACTGCAAGAGCACGACGAGGGGAAGCCTGCCTGGGGTGCATCTGGTCAATGGGTCTGCCGATGAACAACCACTCCAACCAGGGCTGCTAGCTGGTCTCGCTGGGCTGCTTCCATCGCCACCAACGGGGCTGACGGGCTGACCTGCCGCTTCCTACTCAACCAGGAACCAGTGTAAATTTCTTGGATTTTTCCAGATTACCGATGTGGCAATCAACTGTAGGATGAGAAAGCTCAACTCTTTTTAACTCTATTCATTCTTACTAATTCATTCTGAGTTACATAATTTATTATAGAAAAGAAAGATTTGGTGAATTCTACAGTAGACCCAAGCTCAAAAAGAATTGGCAACAAGTTGCTCACCCTAAACTCAAATTTCCTAAGGGCTTGTCACTAGCCCCTAGGACAGCAAATAGCCATAAACATTTGCACTACAAGTAACCCTTAAAAGAATCCACCCTCTCAATCATTTTGCAGGTGATATTAATTTTGAGCCCTCTCTCCCCCCCCCCACACACACAAAAAAAAACCCCACCACTTTTAGCTATTGTACCTAGATATTGTTAGTAGATGGGTCAAATTTTGATTGATTTTCTTGTTGGCAAGTAAAAGGAGATTCCAATGCACCAAAGAACACAACATTTGGATATTGTATGCAAAAGTTGTGAAGGGTCCAACTAAAGAAATTTGTTGGAGGTTCTAAAAGTGTTTCTTCCACATAGGTACATATTGATTTTGGAGATGTACCCAAAGTGATGATGATGGTTTTGAGTTAGTATCGCACTTGGAAGTAACTTACCCACCTCAGTTAGTTACTTGGGGATGCTTTACACATAGAGGCTAGGCCAATTTGTTGTGTAAGAGGTCTGAAATCCTCACTTGTGATTGGACGAAAGACTAGAATTAGTGCAATCCACCTCAAGGGGAATGGCTCGAACTCTACATGTAAAGAAACCCTAATTGTTGTCAAATTGTGAAACCTTATTCCAACTCTAGGGTACTATAAGGTAGTTGTAAGGTAGGAGGCTCTTGAAGTGTCCGGGTTCTAATTGCAAATCCTATCTAGGAATGAATGACATATTGTTTGCAATATCTATTACTGTCAAAGATGAGTTAGGTAGGTTTAAATGGACACTTCAAGAGCCTCCTACCTTAGTCCTCTTTTCTTTCAGTTAACATTAGTTTCTCAACTTCCAGCTACCCCACCTCCACTTTTCTAATAGCCGCCACTCTGCTATGACGTGGAATTATGTAGCAACATAACAATTTCAATACATGAAAGACATTGCAAGAGAAGCATTGCTTTGATCCAAAAATATATACAAAAAAAGACATCCTTCCAAATTTAAATCAATGAGATCCTACCAATGAGTGGATTATTGTTCTCGAGAAAAATAGTTGATTGCAAGCCCTACGTAGGGTACTCTATATGCGACCACTAACACAGAGGTACATTTTGCTTTCTTCAATACACCAATAGTGTACATTTCAAGAGGTAGTCGCTTTTTACTAACCATTGTGTCTTAGCTTCAAAAATTCTTAAGTGATTCGACGAAGGTCTGAAAAATATGAAACAACTTGGATAGTAGATGCTAATCTATTTTTTTGCCTACGAAAATTTACTGAAAATTGTTTCAAGGAGTTCATCTTCCCTTGAAAATGCAATCCACTCTTAAAAAGGTCACTTTAAGAGCAAACTACATTACTAAACCAAAAAGGACAGGCCGATAACCACGGATTCTATCTTCAAAAGGAAGCCTTCACTTTGTTTGTTGCAATTTTGCAATTAGATATGAATGAAAAAAATTGTATTTATTTTTCAGAGATTGAATTTATATGTGTTTGAGTAGATAATAGCAAGATTTTCATGTCTTTTGTTGTGAGAATTTGAAATTCTTGTGAATTTTTTAAGGAAATAGTGAAGAAAGTTCATATCAAATGCTAAATATGCTCATAAAATCTGAAATTTTCACCACAAGTAATTACTCCCTCCGTCCCAAAATGATCTTCTTGCTAGAGAAAATGTTCTAGATTAAGGTAAAAAAATAACATTCAATTTTATTTTTTTGAGTAGTTAGTAGATTGTGATACACTCCTTCTACCCTAAAAATTTCAGTTTCAAATAAGTTGTCAAAAAATAGTTATGGTTTTTTGAAAAGTAGGATTTTGGGGTCATTTTTTTGGAGCACCGCTAGCCAATCATTTCTGAAATTTCCCGCGTAGTGAGCTCTTCCTCCTGCTGTCCCTCGTTGTGCACTACTGTTCCTGCATTCTTCCCACGTTGATATTGTCCACGGCATACTTCCATCACTTCCAACTTCAGGAATTTTCAGATGTGTTTCCACCAAATCAGCTACGGAGTACTGTAGTCCTAAAATAAAGAATTCCTAAATAACAAACAATGGAGAAAAAAAAAGCAGAAAGGAACCATTGCAGTGGTATTTCGGGAAACACTCCAGACCGAAGACCTTGGAGCCCACCATGATCATTAAATTACTCCCAATATTAACTAATTCTCTGGGCCCAGCTACCCCTTGTCTTGATAGTTGCACAGTGTCTACCCAATTCTCCATTACAAGGAAATTCATTTCGTGGGCTCTTCCTCCACATCACAACAGGAAAATCATTTTGGGACAAAAAACTAAGGCCAAAAAGAAGATCATTGTGGGACGGAGGGAGTATTTTAGTTTAGAATAGTACGGTATAAACCAAATTTATTGTATCAATATAAGATTAGAAAATGTATGAATCATGGTTTTTAGGCCCAAAGTTCATATTTCAATCAAATATTTAAATTTAATTATAAAAAAAATCCAATTGGAGTAGGACTTGCACTTGACAAGCCTCATTACTTAGACTCAAATTCAAAGAATGTCATTTTTATGGCTAAAATTCACATCAAGAGTAAATAGCAAGAAGTGGTAGAAATACATTGCAAGGGGATTTGTGGACTAAGCATCTTCTTCTTTAGAAAAGTTCATAATACAATAATGAAGGAATATGAAATATTATTCTCTAAAAATGAATTCATGCAAATTCACTTTTATCTTAGATGAAAAATAGTTTTTTTCCATCTTACAAGTCATTCAGGACATAAAACATCCTCGATGGCATTTTAGGGCTAAAGTCAAACAATGAATTTTCGTGGAGTTTTCATTTTAAATGTAGTTGAGTCTTATAAAGAAAACATACCCTCTATATAATAATTTACTTTGACAATCGTTTGAACAACTTATGAAAATTGGAATTTTTGTAACCTCTTCATTAAAAATTTTGTTTGACAAATTGAAGACCTAAATTTTAAAAATGAAGTTTAATCAATTCAAGACCTAGATGAAGACATAACATGTTTATTCATCTTTAACCCTTGAAAGGCCCTTGGGGTCCCTCTACACGACCTTTATTTAGCTTTACAACTCTTCAATTGTGGTTTAATAGATGAGTTATGATACATTTTTATTTATGTACTATCATGATCATTAGATTACTTTGTAATGAAAAATATTTGGTCAATATTATTCTAATCAAATACCACCAAATACATAATATATTATACAATTGCAAAGCACTGTCAAGCCCTTCTAGGGTTAAGTACCTAAATGACTATAATATGGTTACAATAGAATTACAAAAGAGAAACTCAAGGGTGCAAAAGGATCTAATTTTAAGATTTTGAGATCTTTGAATAGGTATTTCAGTTTATTTCATCATTTAGTGGTTGATTAAAAGAAAATATTCTTAAATTCCGAAGATATGCTCATTATCATAGCAAAAGTTTTTTATTTCTTCCATATATCTTGATTTTGTATTCTTGTTAGATTGGTTATAGAATATTGTGAAGGTAAAGTTAGTCTTTTGCATTTAGCTCACAAATTAAACCTATAGAATGAAGTTCAAAATCACATCAATACTACTAAATTCAAAGTTACCGTGATGTAATACAAAATGTATAATTTTTAAGCATCTCAATTTTCAAAATAAATTAGAAAACAAATTATTTTAAGTTTAAGTTTTGGTTTAGAATTAGGTTGATGAATTTAAATTACACAATTTTTGGCATACTATAATTAAGATGCAACACTATTTAAATTGAATCATAAGAAATATATGCATTTATTTTTTAAAATACTAAAAATTAGACATTTCTACAAAATAAATAGAGTAAGTGCATGTAAATTTGACATATTATTCTAATTTCATATTGATGTCCAAATTTTAAAAATCAATTATTTTTTTTTGTTTTTAGCCCAATTTTTAGTTGTTTAATGTAGATTGGTGTGGATTTCTCTTAGAATTTTGCAATGAAAAATATCTTTTGAAAATCCACCCTTGTATATGAAATGTCTAATTTATGCTTTCTACTCTTTGTTTTGAATCCAAGTTCAATAAAGTCTTAAACTCATATATAATTGTATATATAGTTTTGTTCAAGGAAACAAGTCATTTAAGGCTTAAAGGACAATCAATGTGCCACTTTCAGTCTCATCACTAGTCCTAATGGAATGAATCTACTTAGACAAAAATGTTTTCGATGATGAACAAAAGTTTAGAAAGTTTAATTTGACTTTTTGATTAGTTGGGCAATTTTAGGGGTTGATTGGAAACCTCCATTTTGAGCTTCAGGTGAGACAGCTTTTGCTCCCAATAAGTAATTGAAAGAAAATTTATATTCCTAGAAAACCATGAATTTTTCTATTTTAAAAGAAATTCAAAAAAATTTATGCCAAAAATTAAGATCATAAGAACTTGTCTAAATCTTCAAGAATTTTCCAAGGGATTTTTTGGTCCTTGTGGTTAAATAATCCTAAAATCTTCAAATCAAATGTTATAAAATTATATTCACGTACAACACATTGCAAAAAACTCTTGGAGGGGGGGGTCATACAAATATATTGAGGTCATGTTGTTAGATAGATCTTGGTGCAAGTTCTTCATGTAGCATATGCCATGGATATTATTTTCTATATTGGGCCAAAAGATTGGTTTAGTTTGTCTAAATGATGTACAATAATCTTACAAATTACCAATTGTGCCATATTCTTTTGCATAATATTGAATACAATTGATTTTTTGTCTTCAATAATTAACATTCATTACTTACGCAATCTCAATGAAGAATACCGAATTTCAAATTCAAAAAAGCAAACTCTCTATTTTGTGAATTGTTTCATGTAATAATCATGGTTTTACATGATAATTGATTGAAACTACATTGATTTGGTAATGATTTTCTTAATTTGATTGAATAGATATGTAATAAACATCCATATATGCATCTTTCATGTAAAAAAACCTCCCCATCTGTGCCTTTAAATTAGGTTGTTTGTTTGTTTGTTTGATATGTTGAGATTTAATAAACTGTGAGGCATCCAGTGACGCTCTTGATATCGTTGGAAAGCTCTTTGAAAGGAGGGGTGCATGGACTTTGTTTTGTGGTGTTTGTACCTACAATGTGAAAGTTATTGAATTTCAAAGGTTTTTATAAATCAAAAAATTGAATTAAATTACCTTTCATTTTGGAAAATTTATAACTTTTGTATTGGGTGTCCAAAAGCCACAAAACAAAGCCCTTGCACTCTTTCCTGCATAAGGCTTTCACTTCATATCAAGTATACAACCTCTCATAGTGCAACAAAGCCCTTGCACATACTCCTTTGTGCATAAAAGACATTGCATTTTACAATTTTACAAATTAAAATTAAAAAAAAATTTACTTTTATTTTTTACTTTTTATTTTGGTTGTAGCAATGACACATGGATACACTAGTTAAGTAACAAAAATATGACCTATGTAGAGTTTGATGTGAGGGGTCATATGACTAAACTTTGTAAAATAGATCTCTCTCTATTTTAGCTAGATTTGTTTCCCAATTTGAATTTACCCACTTAATTTATGTTTTCCACAAAATGATCAAGCAATTTGGTTATTTAAAAATATATGAATTCTTCACCCTTGAGGTTTGACTAAAAATAAACATTAATCCCTAAAGTGAAAGTCTAGGAATTTTTTCAAAAACAACACACTGGATTCTCATTCTTTAAAAAATTGTCAAGTAGAAGTAGGTCCATGATTGAAAGAAAAACTAATTATATCGTTAATGCTCTAAGATGGGATTGGAACACCATAATACCAATGGTCAAATTGTTTTAGCAAGAAAACTTAACCTTGTTGAACAAATTTTTTTTAAATTGTGAAAATTGCATCAAAAAATGAATCCCATAATATATTTTTTCTAGAAGATGTTTTGATTGCTCATAACTTTCACATAACAAGTCCAAATGGAATGAGTCAAAGCTTTCCATATAGATAAAATCACAATCTATGAGAAACAAAATTAAAATTTAATTAAAATTCTTTTTTGTGTGAGAGGATTTTTGCCACCGCACCAAAAGAAAAGATGTTTTGTACCATAACTTTTGCTCTTGGGCACCAAATGGAAAATTATATTCCTAAAAAGCTATTGAGTTTGTCTATCTTCACAAAAAGTTTCAAAAAAACAGGATGAATATTGAGACCGTAGGAGTGTGCCTAAAATACATTTTGTCCCCTGATGGGATAAGGGGACTTTAGGAGTTAAATTACAATCTTGTTTTAGATAAACATATTACTTTTTGAAAACTAATAACTCCTCTTCTAGAGTTCATTGTTCCCATAGTATAAAGTAACTTGGATTGAGTTTTCTTTCACTATGCCTAGAACATAAGAATTACAAAACAAATTCCCATCATATATTCATGCATCATATTTTACACATGATATATATTTATCTCAACTTTGTGTGTTTTAAATCCTATACAAATCCTATATCTCATACCATTCTTAAACTTGAAAGCCAAGTCTCTTTGCCTACCATGTCTTGTGGCTCCTATTACAAATGAAAACAATTGATTTTCAGTCCGAGATGACCCTAAACTATTGGGGTGATGGTAGTGAGGTATCCAGACTAAATGGCATGGTTGTAGGTTCAATACCCGGTGGTGACAGGTTTTTTACTTTATGTGAAATCAGGGTCACCTCCTAACAAAAAAGAACTTGCAGTGTGTTTCTTGAACATGCTTGTTTAAAAAAAATGAAAAAACAGAAAAAAAAAAACACCCATTGATCTCTTTTAGAAATTGCTGAATTAATGATCGCCCATGACTATCTAAACCTAGACCCTAAACCCTAAACCCTATGTTTGCATATGACTTTGTCATGGGGATCTGGTAGTCTGGTTATCCACCATATGCTTCATCTTCGAAGAGTCTGTTGTCTTTGTCTTGTTCATCATCGTTGCTGATGGAAAACAACATAATTTCAATGTGAGCCAATAACAATAAAAATGCAAACAAAAACAAATCCATAGCAAAGCTTGTACTCACATGATTCATAGGTCACAGTTATCCAAGTTGAAGCATCTCTTTATTTTTTGCGCTCGCTTTTAGGGTACTTCAGAAAATGGATTTGCACAGCAGTGGAATGGAGCAAAAAGACCAGTCACATGTAAGATAACTAAAGTTAAAACTTTGTGCAACAAAGAACCGCGAGTCTATCCATTCCACCCTAGAAGACATCACCCTGCCAAAGTTGCACAAGAATACAAGATGGACACCCTGGCCTCCTTTCGAAGTTGGCTTTCTTCCAGATGTCAGAAACTTTTTCTGCTTGCCTTCCATGTGCTTTGGTATTGCAAAATAATGGGGGGATTGAGGGCTTAATGACCATTTAAAAGCTGGTCTGCCTTTTCCATGGTTTTTAGTGGACGGAAAGATTTTTAGCTCATTTTTTAGATGAAGAAAAATAGGTGCAGAATGTAACACAACTGGTTTCGTACTTTTTGAAGCATTATTGAATTACTTATGAATTTTCAGAGATTTTTTTTGATGTAGGCACCTATTTCGGACCATGAGTCTCCCAAAATCTGTCCACTTGCGACTTGTATAGAGTCAAATGTGAGGAAACCAAGGAGAATGTTTGGCTTTTGCAATAAATAACACTATTTCCTTGATTTTCTCATTGGCCAAAGTGGTCGATTTAAGGACCACTTCATATCCATTTCAAAGCTAATTAAAGGGGCAATTTGAAGAAGATGGTCGCTTTTAGAGCAAACTACCTTACCTAGAACTATCCGCGTACATAAGCAATCTGAATACGATGGAGAACATGCTAATGGGAAACATTTGTGTTATAGAAAATAAGTCTTTGTATGAAAAAATGTAAGTTGGAACATTTTAAAAAAATTATTTCTATGAAACTTTCAAAGTGGGTATCTTGAAAAATTCAAAACTGTCTACAAGGAGGGGCCATGAACATCCTAAGAGAAATCTATATTCAAACACTAGTTGATTTATAGCTTATGAATAAGTATAATTGAATCACTCAAAATATTTTTGGAAACCTATTATCTTGAAGTTCTTTTGTAATGAATGCAAAATTCAATCTAAACCATCAACTACCAAATGGTAATTGATTTCATGAATTGCTTAGCCCCGAAATGCACTCAATGTTTTTAGGCCCCAAGTTGCTTCAAAGTACTCAAACTCAAAGCAAAGGTAAAATCTTCACCTATGTCTATTCATGAACAAATTCAACCATAGGATCCCTTAGTTTACTTGTTAGAGTACACCCTCCAAAAAATTCAAAATAAGAAACCTTAACAATTGCAAGATCAAGTCACTTAAATTTCAAAAAAGAAATATTTTCAATTTTTCCCAGATGGTTAGATTTCATCTATCAAACTTCTTACACAAAAATATATAGATCATAGAACTTGTTACCTTCCACGATATGTTGAAGAAATAAGTTGAGAATACATATAAAAAATTTCAACAAAAAATATTTCATATTCAAGCTCGAAAAAATATATAGTAGGTAGAAATAATAAGTGTATGATTATACTATAGTAACCATCTATAATTATAGGTTATATATGTTACAAATACCCATATTATAAGGATTTATGATACATACACCTTGTATAGTGTGTGGTATCTATATTATAGGTACCTATATTGTAGGCAATATGCTCACAAGCTTGCATTCTTGGGCTCAAATACTAGCACCGTTGGAAAGAAGTAGAGTATAAATTAAAATACTAAATTGTTAAGAATTTAGTTACGGAATTGAAAAATGCCAATCCCAATGTTTGTAATGTTGTAATAAACATTCTACATTCTATGATTTTATTTTATTTTCCAAAAATATTAAAAATTAAGTGAAATAAAGAACTTCAAAGTTTCATTTAGAGTAGAGATTCTGTAACTGCTAGGAAACTAAACTCCTCATAACTTTCGTCTCATTAATCAAAATGGAATGATTCAAAGCTTTCCACATACATATAAAATTAATAAACCAATTTCAAATTTTTATTTCTTAAAAAAGTGATTTTTTTGAGTTGTTTAAGTTACCTATCGAGCAATAAAAACTACATATAATACAATAACTTTTGACCATGTAGTCAAAGTTATGGAAATTGTGGGGCCTTAAAGCTACTCCTCAACCACATGTTGTCTGAAAATTTCAAAGAAAAATATAAAAATTTCATTCATGATGAATGGACCAAAAACTTTGTTTGGTCCTTTAGGGGTTAACTACCACTAAATAAACTTATCACCATCCATTGAGAGTTGCAAGACTTTCCATATCGTCTCCTCTTTCCTTGTTTCACCTAATCTTTGTACATTTCATTATGACTTTGACTTGAATGCACATGAACAAGGATAAAACTGGGATGGTTGAATCATAGAGTGTGTGGAATTTAGTCTTTGATAGAATTAGATATGCCAACTTTATATATTTGAAAAGTCACTAACTTTGCTTCCAAACCCAAAAAACTCATTTTTGCAATACTTATCAATATAACACGAAACAAAATTTATTAGGAGCTACACAAAAAACATCAAAATCCCAAAGCCACTAGAGCTTGCCCAAACCCAAGAATCCATTTTGGAAAATGAAAAGTTCTAGGTGTTAAATCCTAAAGTCTCAAGTTTAGTTTAGTTTAGTTTTTTCAAAAACAACTCAAAATTATCATTTCTGGGATAATTTCTTTTCATTTCTTTTCAAAAATTATTAAATAGAAGTAGGTATGAGATAGAAGGAAAACTAAATTGTTGATATCACTACCATAATTCTAATGGTGAGATTGTTTTGACAATCACAATTAACCTCATTGAACTTTTTGTTGATGAAAAATGTAAAAAGAGACTCAAAAATGAATCCTATACACTATTTTTTCAGAAAATTCTCTAGTCGTTTGCAAAACAAGATGTTCCATAACTTTCTCATTACTTATCTATACAAAACAAAAAATATAATCTATCAAATTTTATTTTAATTACTTCAAGCTTTTTTGGATTGTTTGGATTGTTTAACCCCTAAACGTCCAGATTCATCTCCAAAATTGACGATTTTAGAAAAATCATTGTACAGTGCTATTTGGAAGCATATTTTGGAATTGATATACAAAGAAAAGTTGTAGATTTTGATTTGTGGATTCCATCTATACGGTAAGATTTTCCAATGCTATCACTAATCTTTTTTTATAAATTTTGAAAGAGAAATTCCAAAATTCCTTCTAAACTCGATTACAAGTAAAATATTATCATTTTTTCACTAAAATTTGTTGTAATGGATTTGAAATGAGGTTCTCTTCACATGGTGATTTTTTAATAATTTTTTTGTTCTTTAAATCTATTACCTCATTTTGGCAAATCCAATTTTGAGCTGAAGTCAATGCAGTTTGACCACTTGACATACTTGCACATTTGTAATTTTAGAAAATATGTACTCTAGTAACATCAAATCTAACTCTTAGATAGGACAACAACTTCGTAACGTATCTCCACAAATTAAAATAACTTTCATCCAAGTAGTTAGGACGATGAAACTCTAGTTTCAATCTGTTCATTGTTTAGAAAATGGATGTCGAAGTGGTTAGGGGTTAATTTGTTTTTAATTATTTTGAGCTTTGTTTGAGATAGCTTTTGCTCCTCAGCATCAATTGAAATTAAAATTATATTTTCATAAAGATTATTTTTTTTCTATCTTGGGGGCACTTTGGACTTTCAAAATTAATCAGTTAACAAAATTGTCTACTTTATTGACATTGCCAAACCATAACTAATCAACTATCAAGTAGGGGGATGATGAATGTTTTGAACCCTTGCATCATTTCATTAATATTAAATTAAAGAAGTTGCTATAAAACTCATGTTATTTTTCATCAATTTCATTAGGCTATATTGAAATGCAAAACCAAATTAAGATAGAAACTTCTAATTGCAAAATTTTCCATTCTCTAGCACCTAAAAATGTCCTTGAATTAACACTTCCAAGACCCAAAATGACCACCACTACTTTTCAAAAGCAACCGATTAGACGATGAGTGTTTGAAGCAACCAATGAAAGGTGAGACATATCATGCTTCAAGAGTGTCTATTCAAGGTGAGTTTAGTGTTATGTATAGGCTACCCTATATTCTCAACTTCAATAATTTGTAAAATACTACTTACTAAAGCATTGGAAAATTACATAATCACTGGAGTAACAATTCTCTTGAATTTGATAATAATCTCATCAATTTCTTTTGGATCATTTGCCTTTTTTGAGGAAGTGGGTCTATATCTGAAGTATTTTTGAGGGAGTGGGACCATAACTCAAGAAAAAGTGTTGACATTGAGGGGTCTTAGGAACGAATTTAGACCTACTTCTGGACTAGATTCACATTGCAAACATCATCCCTAACACCAAGTGCAAACATACCTCTACTACTACTAGGCGTTTCTACCTTATGGCACCTTGTGAGTCCAAGATCTCATCCCCAATTATTGAATGAATGGATAGACGGGAATTGCGAATCTCCGGTCTACGCTCCATCTCCTGAGAGGCACGCTCCGTCTCCTGTGAGCGGCACGCTAAGCTTATATTTTCTCGTGAGCAAACCAAACTCAACTCATCAGCTTCTAGACTCATTAACTTACAAATCATTTCAAACTGATGATTCAAAACTCAAAGTTTCGACTTTCAAATTTCGAATTCTGCACACGACTGATGAGCTTCATTAATTCAATCTATCCACTCCTGGACTGCAGGTTTTAAGGTACTGTACCCAAAAAAGGATTGGAAGATCTTTAGGAAGCTGATGAAATTTAAGTCTGGAGCAAACAAAGCCACCAAAAATGGACTTTCAGTTTCCAGGTGGGATTGTGGGAACTGAATGCCGAGTTGCCACGCCCCATCCACTTACTTATCCACATTATCTACGGCAGATTCTCCTCGTCCTGTACACTCACTGCACTACTTATTAATCATTTTCTTAATAGTTCCTTCCGAGGTTCCAGCAGAACCATCCAAATATAGAATCCTTTCTGTTTTTTCTTCTTTGTCTTTGTCTTTGTCTTTGCTTTGCTTTGCTTTTTTGCTTCGCTTGCATTCACCGCTTCAATCCATGGCCCTCCCTTTTAGAAAGCTGAGTGCCTGGGCTGTGCGCAGACTGCAGAGAGACGTTTCGTTGGGAGAGTGACCAGAGAGCTCGAGTGCAGGCAGGACTCAGGACGCAGGAGCTGCAGCGTTTTTTCGAAGCGTACAACTTGGGGTTGCCGCGGGGAGAGATCTTATCCGGTAACTTACGGGTCCCTGCCGCTGCCCAGAATTTTTCATTGGAAATGCTTTAACCCTTAAAGGACGGACTAGTGACCGTGGAAATCATGGCTTTTGGAACCGTGTGACATCATCTACTTTTGAAAAACCAAAAATAACCATTGGAGGTCAAACTACTGTAGAAGATCTTTCCTTTCCACCCCTAATTCCGAGGAAGAATAGTTGCAGTTTTGTCCTATACAAGAGAATTCCTTGTCATCCATCGGACACAAAACGTCCGTGTTGACATTTAAGGGTTAACCCTTAACCCTAGAAGGATGGGCCCATGACCATTGATTTCAAGCCTCCCTATCCATCACTTTATTTGCTGCCATTTTGCAACTAGATATGAATGAAATTTTTAAATTTTTTTTTCAGAGATGAAGGCATATGTACACCACAAGTCATAAAATTTTTGAAAATTTTTGAAAAAAATCGAAATCAAATTAGTGTGAATTTTTTAAGAAAATAATGAAGAAAATTCATATCTAATATGAAATATACTCAAAAAATCTGAAATTTTCAACATAGATGTATATTACAATACAAAACATCTTGGTATAAACCAAAGTTACCGTGTCACTCTAAAATTAGAAAATCAACAAACCATGGTTATAGGCCCCAAGTTCAGATTGCTATAAAGCACGGAAATTTATGAATTTTTCAAAATTTCCAATTGGAGTAGAAACTGATCTTGATAAGCTTCATTCCATTAGTTGGACTCAAATTCAAAAAATATCATTTTTATGGCTGAAATTCACATCAAGAGAAAATAGCAAGAAATGGTCAAAATACACTACAAGGGTGATCCATTTTTTAAGCATCTTCTTCTTTAGAAAAATCAAGAATATCATAATGAAGGACTTTGCAATACTATTCACTGAAAATGTACCCAAGTACCTTCCAAATAAAAAAATTGGATGAAAAAATATTTTTTTCCATCCTAGAGTCTCAAGGTAAAGTCATCCATCACACACTTATTGTCCGCAATGTCCTTCAAGGGTTAAAGGACGAAGCCCCCATCACCAAGGTAGTCAGCAAAACTGCTATAATTATTGGACCAATAGGTGCATTATGTTTTTCTACAGTCAACAGTGAAGTCATTCATTGGTTTGCTTCGGTGTTTAAGGGTTAATAGTATTTTGGTGTATGGCTTTTGGGGTATTTAAAATGAGTGTATTGGACATGTTCATACACAAAGAAAATCAAAGTGTGCTATATTGTAGACACAACGACAAAGAAACTAATAAGGTGGCTTATTAGTTGGTTTGCAATCACTAGTGGAATGGTGTCCTTGAAACATCAAGCTACAGTGTCAAAGCTCGGTGCTCCAAGACCATATAAGCACCTCTTAGTCAACCCCAATACATTACCTTTTAAAAGTTAATGGCATAACCACCAAACAACCTCAATGTTCTTGGAACATGTTAGAAAACTTGAAACAAATTCAAAACAACTATACTACAATAACATTGTGAAGGAACCTCAATTCCCTTGCACTCAATCTACAGATCCACTAAGGTAGAAGAAAAAGAATTGCTTAAAGTAAAAAGAGAAACACTTGCTAAGCATTAAAAATATCAACAAGATGAAACAAAATCTATGTGACAAATGGGTACACTAATATGTGCACCTTTAATTGTAGTTGATTGCAACGAAGTATAATTACTATCTAATATCAAAAATTTGTTTCTATCCAGTTGAATTGGTAAGTGACTGGGGATTCCAACACATTTTATGATGCATTATTCGAATAAGCTATGAATTTTCTAAGCACTAGTGATTGGTGTAACATAAATTGACACAAAGTTCTAATGTTTAACCCCTAAAGGACCAAACAGTGTTTTTTTGGCAACATAGCGATTTCGGGCAGCTCACTACGAATGAAATTTTTATTTTTTTTCTTTGAAATTTACACACGACATGTGCCCGAGGAGTAGCTTTAAGGCCCAACAATTTTCATAACTTTTGAATACATGGTTAAAAAGTTATTGTTTGATATGTTATTTTCATTGCTTGACTGGTAGCCCGGGTAGCAAAACAAACTTCTTTAAAAATCACTTTCTTTTAAATAAAAATTTGAAATTTATTTTCCTGATTTATATATACATGGAAAGCTTTGAATCATTCCATTTTGATTTATGAGATGAAAGTTATGAAGAGTTTTAGTTGTGGGTAGTAATGGAATCTCTACTCTAAAATAAACTTTGAAGACCTTTATTTAACTCAATTTTTAATATTTTTGGAAAAAAAATAAAAAGGTGAGGTGTAGATTGTTTATTACAAAAATTTAACCACTGGGATTGGCATTTTTCAAATCCATAAATAAATTATTACCAATTTAGTATTTTGAATCATTCTCTACTTCTTTCAACTTACTATTTTTTTCCTATATGTTGTCCAATTCCAAATGATCTAAAATTTTTCAAGAATGTAGCCAACATGACTGGGATAATGAATCCAAAGATTTACAACCATTTTGGACATTTTTTCATAATGATCTGACCTTGTGAAGTGCAGCTGCCCGGATTTTCGCCAGGCCAAAAAATGACTTTCTGTCACTTCAAATGCTGATATCTTGCAATCCAGACAGTGGAAATCTCTGAAAAATTTTCCGCGTCTTCCCAAACCAACGCACTACAAGATCCTATGGTTACATTTGGGGACAAATGTATTTTTTTCTAAAATTTGGTACTTGTACTAGAGATGACAGTTTTGGAGCGTTTTTGGTGAAAACATAGTCAAATACCTTTAGGGGTTAATCCTTGCATATTGTCAAAATCAATGTCTATCAAAGTCAAGAATCTAAATGTGATGAGTTTTGGTTAATGATGATTTTGTACTTACCTACAAGTGCAAGTAGAAAATTATGTGCTAGTGTGAAAGTAGTGAAACTTTGCATTAGGATTGTAGCTAAGGTCGATTTTGGACCTCAAGGCAATAGGTAGGGCCTAACAAAGGTGCAATATTTTGAGAATTGAATTGATTAAATTACTTGCTCAACCCTCTAGAAAGAAATCTTGAACAAATTACAATTGTTGAAAAAATTTGATATGTCATGGCTTAGTTTGAAGGAAATGCAAGGGTTATTCATAGTTTAGTAGCTAAGGTATGCGCACCTATAATCGACACTAATTGCACATGAGCATATGGACTTCAATAAAACATAAATTGTTTTTATTGGATCTTGTTGCTCTAGTATTAAAACGGTTGTTGTGTAAACTAGGAAAAGACCTACAAGAACACCCCATATAACAAACTTGACTATTGGTGGGTCAAATTGGGCACATTTTTGTGATCTATGAGGCCATCATTTCTACTAGTGTTGGCAAGTGAAAAAGGGTTTCAATACACTATAGCTTGCATTGTTTGGACATGTGCCCCTATGAAGAAATTATGAAATTTCAAAATATTGTTTGCAAGTGTACCAAAAATCAACACTAGGCTCTCCTAGACTCTCATGGTTTGATTGAGTACATCTTGTGGTCATCAACATACAAGTTAAATAGTGTTGATTTTTAGTTTGGATGCAAGTGTTGCATTTTGGGCAAGGATGATTATGGATGCACATACCTTAATAGAATGCTTGCTAAGCTTTATACCTACAACAACTATTGTAGTCTAACTTGCCATGTACATGACATTGTACATACATTCATTCATGCATACATATAATTATATCCCTACAATTACAAATGTATAATACAAAATTACTTTCCCCATTTTTTTGATTCATTCTTCCTTTTGCACCTCATCATTCTCATGGTCATAATTTGTGATTGAATTTATTAAGACAAAAGTTCCATAATTATTGTGATGAAATGTCCTATATTAAATATCCTATAAGATGGGTACCTCCACAACTTGCCACTTTTTGCTACAATGCCTAGTTACAATTATTAAACCAATCCAATTTCTATCACATATTATCTTGTGGGCAAGTGAAAGGAGACTCCAATGCTCCAAGGAATGTGACATTTGGATACTATCTGCAAAAGTTATTAAGGATCAAAAGATATTTTGGTAGATGTTTTCAAATCGTTTCTTCAACATATGTACATATTGATTTTGAAGATGTACACAAAGTGATGATGATGGTTTTAGACAAGGTGCAATTTGGGGTGTACCCATCTTATGGTTGCTCAAAAATTGCCCACAAATTGGGTGAATGCCCAAGGGCTAACTTCCTTGGTTTCCACAAGCGACTGAGAGCATGTTTCGGTAACCGTTATAATAGTCTGCTTCTATAGTTATTTATTTATTATTATTATTCTGTTCAATTCAAGGTACTGAATGTGGGTCTAAAATTCAGACTCATGGGTAACCATAACTTACAGTCAATAATTTTGGAAACCAACAAACCGACCTACTTCAATGAAAGAGACAAATCCCAGTCTATGGATGAAAAATTCTACACATGTGTACGTAAAGCCAGTACTAACACTTGTTGATTTGTCTTCTTAGTGCAAGTGACACTAATTTATCAAAGTCACATTATTTTAAAGTAGAAATATTATCATATTGTAGTAATTTTCACAAAAAATAATTTTTGGTAGGTTATACTAAGTTTTTATCCTTACTAATAGGATGAATCAGTGGAGTGGAGTTGAGTAGAGACAAGGTTTGTATAGATCAAAAAAATAACTCATGTAAAGACCTATGTGGAAAATTAAACCACTTGTTGGGTCTTTTCTTAGTCATTTTCTTCATACGAGGGGACCATTTTTATCGTCAATTTCATGAAAATGGTGGTATATTATATTCCATGTGCCATTTTTCAAACCACACAATCTAAATTGTAAAAGAGACATCTAGGATAGGTATAAATTTTGGATATCTTGGATGCTTATAGATTTCAAAAATGTAGAATTGGTATAGATTTTAGACTGCATGGTTTAAACCATCTATGACATATCTAAATTTCAGACATTTAGGATAGGTCTAGATTTCTAACATCCAGGACTAGTTTAGATTTCAGACCGTGTGGTTTGAACCTTAAAAGTGATAAAGTTGCAAATTCGCTCACCATTTTAATAAAACAACGTCGTTTTAACCCCTATAGGACAAAACTGCATTTTTTGGCAACATAGGGATTTTGGGTAGCTCACTATGAATGGAGTTTTTCTTTTTTTTTTCTTTGAAATTTCACACAACATGTGCCTGAGGAGTGGCTTTAAGGCCCAACAATTTTCGTAACTTTTGACTACATGGTTAAAATTTATTGCATGATATGTAATTTTCATTGATCTTCGGGTAGCCCAAAAATTTCTTAAGAAAACACTTTTTTAAGAAATAAAAATTTGAAATTGGTTCTCTAGATTTATGTATACATGGAAAGCTTTGAATTATTCCATTTTGATTAATGAGATGAAAGTTATGAGGAGTTTTAGTTTGTGGGTAGTTTTGGATTCTCTACTCTAAAATAAACTATGAAGTCCTTTATTTAACCAAGTTTTCAGTATTTTTGGAAAAAAATAAAATCCTAGGAAGTAGATTGTTAATTACAATATTACAACCATTGGAATTGGCATTTTTCAAGTCCATAACAAAATTCTTAACAATTTTGAATTTTGAATTTTGAATCATTCTTTACTTTTTTCTACTTATTCTTTTTTTCCTATATGTTGTACAATTCCAAATGATCTAAATTTTTTCAAGCATGTAGCCAACTTGCCTTTAAAATGAATCCAAGGAGTAACTGCCATTTTGGATTTTTTTTTCCATACAAATGTGGCCTTGTGAAGTGCAACTACCCAATTTTTCATAGAGCCCGAAAAAGGATTTTTGCTAATTCAAATACTAATATCTTACAATCCACAAGGTGGAAAGTTTTGAAAGTTTTCCCACATCTTCTCAAATCAGTGTAATATAAGTTCTTATGGTTACTTGTGTCAAAAAATGTTTTTTTCCTCAAATTCAGTTCTTGTACTAGAAATGACAATGTTGGAGCATTTTTGGTGAAAACATAGTCAAAAACATTGAGGGGTTAATAGAACAGAGCCATTTTAATGGATTCGACCATGTTTCTACAAGTAAGGACTTGATCTACTAGACAATATCCATTGTTGAAATAAGGTAACAACACCTACATGCATCCATATTAAATTAGCTTTATAGACAAATGGGTATGCAATAATAAGTAGCAATCAAGTTTTGCAGGTAGATAGATACTTCCGATTGAATCATAATGGAAGTGGTTGCATAGGTTTTGGAATCACTATGAATTAGTTATAAATTTTCAAAGATGTAGGGTGTAAGAGGCTATAAGTGTAATCTAGGTGATGGCAAATTCCATTTGATGCACATCAAGAAATGAAGGTAGTAGTATCAAAATATGTCATAAAGTAGAAGTTAAAACAAAAGAAAGTGTACCCAAGACTACCTTCTTGTAAGATCAATACTTCTACAATACTATAAATATGTCCATTCATTACCTATAAACAATTGTTCAAAAATGAACTATTTATTTCTTGAGCAAATCATTTTTCTATAATCCTATGCTATAGGAAAAAACATTGAATCCAAGAATGATAAGGTTTTCATCTACCCTAAGATCTACACAACATTTGTTCAATTGTCATTTGCTTATGTATTTTTTATTGTTGGTTTATGTTAGGCAATCTCCTTTTTATGGGAATTCATGGCCAAAAAAAGGCCTTTCTCGTCAAGCTCTACTCTATCACCTTCCTTGTCAAACCAAAGTGAAAGGTGCATAGTTCACGACTAATGTTCTTAGATTGGAGCAATCGTCATGGATTCCAAAATGAGTTTGAATAGAGTAAGGCAATCCAAAAATTGATAAATACAAAGCTGAAGATGCTTATAAATGTCCTTATTGCCTCCAAGGATTTGTCCAAAACATGTTTCTATTAAAGTCTTCAACATTTGTAAAAAAATTACACCCTACATATATACAATCATGAATGTGTATTTTATCCTAATGGAATTTAATGCATAACTATTAGTGCTCAAGAATCACACATTATATCAGACCCCCCCATCACCTATCCTTGATCCTAAAAGTCTAAAACTACTTACATGTGATGACGCTTTCTCACCTTATAAAATTTCATCCATTTCTAAAACCATAAGCATTGTTTCTACCACTTTCATAGGGGGTGATTGAAAATGCCTAGGCTAAATCCAAATCCGAGACTCCTACTGTAAACAAAATGGCCCCCAACTCTATGGACATAAGGTGATCCTTAAAATGACCTCTATAGTCACTGAACGGATCAAGGAAAAAAAAAGTATTATTTATTGCAAAGGTCAATCATTCTCCTCACTTTACCCATTTCTCTTTTCTCTTTACAAGTTGCAAATGAACAAGTTATGGAAGCCCTAGGGTCATAAATAGATGCCTATGACACAATTCATTTGAAAATTCATAAGTAATTCAATAATGCTTTGAAAAATATGAAACGACTTGTGTTACATTCCACAACTATTTCTCTTTATCTGAAAAATGAACTAAAAATATTCCCATTGAAGGAAATACATGGAAAAGGTGAACCATCCCTTAGATGAGTGGTTTTTGAGCCTCCTAACTTAAAAAAAAGTAAAGAACAACCAAGCAAGAGACAAAAGGCATCATATCATAGTCGGATTCCATCATTTTGTACATCATGCAAGTGGAAGTTACACATTCAAGTGTTACAAAATATTTTACTTGTCGATCATGCCGTTCTGCTTGTTCACTCTCGCCTTCTTAAGGCCTTCTTTCCACAGGACTTAAGCGTAAAGGCCGGTCTCAGTCTAGCTCCAGTCCACAGGCTATCCATATACTAACTTATCATTTCCAGCACTTCCGTTCCGTTTGTGTGTTCCACCAGACAACTGAACTCAAATTAAAGCACATACTGATATGCATTGTTCCACTGTAGAGGATGAATTTAAGGGTCGAGACAGCGTGCAGATGTCACCAGAATCCTGCGCTACTGCGCTAGCTAAGTAAGCTAGAGAACCACCGCTGTAGCTTGCACCTGTGTGTCGATTGTCACTTCCACTTCCAGTACAGTAGCTTACTAACTTAAGCTTAGCTTTCTTTTTACCGGTTAGGTTGCTGATGAACCGAATCATGTGCGAATCGAAACTCGAGCTCGACGGACCTTTATTGGGTAGGTCGGCCAAGGGGAGGTAACTTAGCTGCTTCCACTTCCACCTTCGAAAAGACTTCGGAAATGGAGCTGCAGAATTGAAGAATTGAAACGTGTCCTACTGTGAATGTGTTTATGATTGATTGCTGGAAGTTGTGCAAGTGCCTTTCCTGGGAGACTGATGACAGAGTGATTAACTTATTAAGGTTGTAAGTTATAAGTTAATCGACCGACTGACGGAGTCCAGGCAGCAGTGGAAGTGCTCGATCATCAGGCCAAGTGGAGGCGTGGACCGCTTCAAGCGGCCGGGAATGCGGTGGCGACTTGGTTCGATACTGTCCTTCGATCGATCTGCTGCATTGCGTTAAGTAGTTCCCTTGTACAGTAGACACTCCGGCTACCTCTCCATTGGCAAGCACACGGCCTGCGGGGACAAGAAACTGAGTAAGCACATGGACATTCTCCATGCGATCTTATTCTAAACTGTCCAAAATCTTTTGTATCCAAATCGTTCGCCCCCCCAAATCTATCGTATATTAAAGTGTTATTATTAATATGATCCTTAACACTAAATAGTCCTTGTGGAATGTTTTGAACTTTACACATGGCGCAACATGACTAGCTATAATGCTATAATGTAATAGCTTGTAAAAGCTAGTCATGGTGACTAGGTTGGAATCTTTTTAGGGAGAATACAATGACTCATCTATATGACACTTTAATCCTAGAAGGATGTTGTGGACACTAAGTAGCCAATGGATGACAAAGAGGCCTCCTATGTAGAATAAAAGTGCAAATTTTCATTGATTCTTTGGAATTTTGTGTGAAAAGTGGAGGTCTTGCAAAATAGTTTGACATCCAATGAGTACTCTTGCTGAATTTTTTTTAAGCAAATGATTCTTGCAATAGCCAAAACAATGATTTCTATAGTGATGAGTTTGTCCTTTTGGTATTAACCCTTTAATCCCTAATGGACTAAGGTACATTTCTTGGCAACATATAAATTTTGGGCAAGTGTATGTGACTAGATATTTCCATGTTAGTTTTAGTTTGTTGGCAGTTATAGAATCTCTACTCTAAATTAAACCTGAAAGTCTATTATTTCACTTAATTTTTAATATTTGGAAAATAAAATAATATCAGAGGATGTAGAATGTTTATTACAACATTACAACCATTGGGATTAGCATTTTTCAATTCTA
This sequence comes from Straminergon stramineum, assembly GCA_963920665.1. Classification (NCBI taxonomy): domain Eukaryota; kingdom Viridiplantae; phylum Streptophyta; class Bryopsida; order Hypnales; family Calliergonaceae; genus Straminergon; species Straminergon stramineum. The sequence continues at coordinate 8,262,035 of OY987263.1, forward strand.
TAACTAAATTCTTAATAATTTAGTATTTAAATTATACTCTACTTTTGTCTTCTTACTATATATATTTTTCAAGCTTGAATATGAAATATTTTTTGTTGAAATTTTTTATATGTATTCTCAATTTATTTCTTCAACATATCATGGAGGGTAACAAGTTCTATGATCTATATATTTTTGTGTAAGAAGTTTGAAAGATGAAATCTAACCATTTGGGAAGAATTGAAAATATTTTTGTTTTGAAATTTAAGTGACTTGATTTTGCAATTGTTAAGGTTTCTTATTTTGAATTTTTTGGAGGGTGTACTCTAACAAGTTAACGAAAGGATCCTATGGTTGAATTTGTTCATGAATAGACATAGGTGAAGATTTTACCTTTGCTTTGGGTTTGAGTACTTTGAAGCAACTTGGGGCCTAAAAACCTTGAATGCATTCATTACAAAAGTACTTCAAGATAATAGGTTTCAAGAAATATTTTGAGTGATTCAAAGATATTTATTCATAAGCTATAAATCAACTAGTGTTTGAATATAGATTTCTCTTGAGATGTTCATGGTCCCTCCTTGTGGACAGTTTTGAGTTTTTCAAGATACCGACTTTGAAAGTTTCATACAAATGATTTTTTTTAAATGTTCACACTTACATTTTTTTGTATGGAGACTTATTTTCCAATAACACAAATGTTTTCCATCAACATGTTCTCCATCGTATTATGATTGTTTATGTAGAGGGATAGTAATAGCCGGTAAGGTAGTTTGCTCTAAAAGTGACCATCTTCTTCAAATTGCCCCTATAATTAGCTCTAGAATGGATATGAGGTGGTCCTTAAATCGACCACTTTCGCCAATGAGAAAATCAAGGAGAAAGTGTTATTTGGGGCAAAGCCAAACATTCTCCTTGGTTTCCTCACATTTGACTCTTTACAAGTTGCAAGTGATTGGACAAATTTTGGGAGACCCATTAGTCACAAATATGTGCCTATGACAAAAAAAATCTTTGAAAACTCATAAGAAATTCAATAATGCTTCAAAAAATACAAAACCAGTTGTGTTACATTCTACACCTATTTTTCTTCCTTTAAAAAATGAGCTAAAAATCTTTCCATCCACAAAAAAACATGGAAAAGGCTTCATCGCAATCATCCCAAGAATATTGTAACCCTTTTCATTTCAATCAAATTACATTTGCAATAGGATATGTTCCAAATGTGCATGCTAATTCTATTAATATGCTTACTTAGAGTCATAGACTACTTCTGAAAGGAAGCAATAAAGGGAGCCAATCCTACCTATATCCAAAGGTATGGATTTTTTTAATTACCTCTGACACATTCCTTGTTCACATTCATCTAAAAGACCAATGTTATTGTTATTATTATTGCTTAATTGGACACTACAAACATCATCTATTCTAAAACAAAAGTGGCCCTATGGTTTATAATTAAGTTATATCTACCATTGTAGTCAATGTGTTGTATCTTTTGCATTCATTCATCATTATTCATATATTGAGGTAGACATTCGATGAGGTCAGTAATGCTTGTATATATCTATATATCTATATATATTTCATTATATTGAGACTCATTTTCATGATTCTTTGCACATAGGAAAAATGGTTGTGGTAGAACTAGCTAGGTACCAAAGTGCCATGACACATGTCCTTCATTTTGCATGCCACAGTCACCTTCAAGTTTTAGTCTATAAGTGAAGCAATTTTGGAAGACTCTACATATTGGACATGGGTCCAGACCAACTTTTGGCTTTCAAATTTCATAGTAAAATCAGTTCAAGCAATAAAATTATCAATTTTTTTACAATCCCCATCATTTCTATCTTTGCACACACAAAAATATTTGTTTTGCCTTATACTACTTTAGACCATGTCCATAATTGCTTAATTGGTCAATTATGGGTGCCTCCACCTTAACCCCTAAATGATGCAGTGGATATTTTTTGTCTGATGAACGTCAAGGAACTCTCCTTTGTAGGACAGAATCACAACTATTCATCCTCGGAATTAGTAGAAAGGGGTGGAAAGGGGAGATCTTCTATAGTAGTTTGACTCCCACTCAGTATTTTTGTTTTTTATAAAGTAGATGATGTCACATGATTCCCAAATGGTTGATTTCCACGGTCACCAGCCCGGCATTTAAGGGTTAACCCTACTGTAGAAGGACGTTGTAGACACTCAATGTTCGATGGATGACAGAGAATTCTCCTATGTAAGACAAAAGTGTAATTGTTCATCCTTGAAATTTTGTGTGAAAAGCAAAGATCTTGCACAGTAGTTTGACCTCCAATGAGTGTCGATGAGTTTCTCTACACAAAATGATTCACACTGTACCAGAAAAATTGATTTCCACAATGACCAGCCCAGCCCGTCCTTCTAGGGATAACGTTAGCGTGAGTAAGCTTATTACATGCCGGCATGAGTCCCACGAAATGCTGCGAAATCCTTGCGAAATGCTGCAACCGTTTCAGTGCAGTTGAAATTGCGACACCTTGCATTTGTTTAGAAAGTCACTTAAATAACTTACCTGAACTTCATTAACAACTGAACGGCATTGTTCTCGTTTCTGCTTCTCGATGACTTAAGTTATTTTTAAGCTTGACTTGGTGAGCATCAGAGACTGAGGCAAGAATCTCATGACAGACGGCAACATGCCCTAATCGACATTTGTCATTGCTAAAGTGCCGACAGAGTTTCTCTCCACATTCACGGCAAAATCATTTACCTTCAAAAAGCTCCTGCGGAGTTCCTATCACTGTTGATGACATCCTCTCCTATAGCAGTGAGAGTCTAAGTATTCTAACTGTAAGGCTAAAGCCTTGCAATTGACCAAAATGGGTTTTCGCATTTTTGGAGCAGTTCTAGTGACTTCGAATTTTGGATTAAATTTTTGTTTATGTTGTTAGTGAGCTTCTAATCATTATCTTCTTCATGTCAAGCTTTGTTTTGTGCAATTCTGATAAGTATTGCAAAAGTTATGAGTTTTTGTTTGTTAATTGCAAGCAAACTCAGAGGTTGGGCAGGTAGAGAAGAAGTTTTGCTTCTTTAATTTGATTTAATATTTTAGGTGTATACTTATATGGAAAACTTTGAATTGTTCTTTTTTATTGATAAAAATGAAAGAATTGAGAAGTGTCATTTTATGGGCAATCAAAGTTTTTCTTCACTAAAATAATATTTGAATTTTCAGTTTCGAAATTAGTATCGAGTATTTCTTGAAAAGGAAAAAAATAAAATTCATAGGGTGTATGTTGCCTACTCAAACATTCTAATCATTGGAATTGGCATTTTTGAATTATTTTTTGAATTTTTAGTAATTTGGTTCTTCTCATCAATTTGTACATTCCACCTTCCATTCAAATACATAATTAAAAAGTACAAAGTATACATTGTTTTAAAAAAAACATTATTTATGTATTTTCAACTTTTTCATTCAACATGAGATTATTTATTCCAATTTTAGGACATGAGCTTTTCAAATAAAAGATTGAAGAAGTGAGTTAAATCCAATTGCAGGATTTTTTAATTCACTATTCGAACAAAGGCAAACAAATAAAAGATTCAATAAGAGAATTAAAAAATTCTACAATTGGATTTATCAGAAGAATAATTAAGACAAAGAATTTAGCATTCTTTAAGATTGTGTATCTTGGAATATTTTTGAAATTGAAACAAACAAATAACTTTAGGGGCATGACAAATGGTTTTTGTGATTCAATTCATTAGGAAAGTAACCCGCCATTGAAACAATATTGTTTCAATGGTTACACAATCTAGTATTGAAAGTATATTGTTAATGTACAAAAGTAGTACTGTAACAATATAGTTTCAATGAAATGCATTGTTCCCACTAAAAACTATTTTGTTGTAGTACTGAGGTTATACTAGAACAATACATTTTTAATACTAGATTGTATAACCATTGAAACAATATTGCAATAGTACTAAGACAGTGGGGGGGTAGTTCTTCATGAGTTCCTCTCCTATCCAAATCATGAACAAACATTCATCCATAGCATCATGTTTTTAATTACTTTAGTCAATAGTCTAGATGACTACAAGAAGTGCTTGCTTGAAGAAGAGCCTATAACGGATAGGACCAATAGGATTTTTTTACAACTCCTATTCCAAACAAAATGAAGCTTAATGTAGACTATTGAATCACATATTGATTGATCCCTATGCACTACTGTAATTAGGATAATTACATTTTCTAGATAAATTTTGTTTTTTTAAGTGTGAAATGGATTAGATGTTTAAAGTTTTGTGAAATTAAGTATGAATGTGATGATATTTGGAGTTAAAGTGTGAAATGACTTTTTGGTTTGAGCGGTTGTGGACTTTGACAGGTTTTTTATTAAAAGATTGGAAGGGGTATGTGAGGAAGGATGGTGATATATAGTCTTCTCTTCTCTCATTATTTTTCTCTCCTTAATTTGTTATTGCATTTGGGATGTGGGGTTGTGTTTTTAAGCTTTTTGTTGTTGTATTATTTTTTAAGAAAATTTATAAGTGTCATTCTTAGTTATTTTATTCACTTAAGTGATAGTGATTATTGCTTAAGCATGAAGTTGAATTTTGATGATAATTTACCTTGAGTATTTTATAAATGTCAAATCAATTAAATTGAAGAATTTAATAATCACTTAAGTGATGAGTAAGTATTCTTTGCCTAGAGCATTATATAAAGGAGAATCTCTTTAAGAAAAAATTTGATGACATTTTGAATAGATTTTGTCTATTGTTTGTATTTTATCTCTTAAGAGAATTTTTGTGTCAATGCTTAAAGCAAGATTTGAAGTATTAAGAGGAGCAAAATATTAAGTTAGTGATTGACTTAATAATTGACAATTCTAGTAATTGGAAATTATTTGTAAACCAGGGATTGGTTTTGAATTGAGTGATCCAATGATTGGATTTTATTTTGAAATTTAATGATAAACCAATGATTGGTATTTATTTTCATTTAAAGGATTGGAATATCTTTGTATCACAAATGGATATGTATGTTTGAAATAAAATTAGTGATTGAGATTTATTTTGAGTTAGAATATGAGTTTACATTTCTAGTGAATAGAAATCATTGAACAATTATAAACCATTGATGTACATTCTAATGATTGAATGATTATTGCATGTTCAATAAATGGTATTCCAAATAAAGACATGAGCACATGTTTGAATGTTTGAATGTGTATTTAAATTCTTCAATTAGAAATTGTATTTAGTTGTGTAAACTTAGAAAGCATAATTTAGAATTTGTATTACAATTGGAGAAAAGAAGAGATCAAAGATATCACGGTGATGCAAATAGAGAAAGCTTAAAGCTAAAGATAGGAGAATACAAAGTCAAATAAAGATTGGAGACTTGGAAAGGAAAGAATTTGAAATTCTTTAAAATAATTTAGCAAAGCATATTATACATCCCTGAAGGGAATTTATTTTTAGAATTGCTTAAAGCATATATGTGTTAATGTGTTCGCTTAAAGCGATGTCCTTGATTGTTTTCAATCCCTAAAAAGGGTATGTGTTACATTTACTTGAAGTAATTGAGTTATTAGCACTTAAAGCAATTTAGATGTTGAAATCATAGTTGTGAAATACAATTAAAGAATTCTCGGTTGAACCGAATTTTGAAAGTTTAATTATATATTGTGAGATGCAGGTTGCAAATGGATATATTTGTAATATATTTGTAATATATTTCAATGAATTCAAAGTATGAGATTTGTGGATGCAAGTTCCCTTAGCTTATATCTTTAGATTCGCATTTTATTTTAAGATAAAACCGAGACGGGCTTAGTGGTTAGAAATTTATATTTATAATTGGACGGAAATTAGAAAGAGAATTCCTTTTCCATTTCTAAAATAGAGTATGAAATATACCAAATGACCTAATATATTTAGATTAACAACATAATTTACCTACAAAGTGACATTAGCTAATAAAAACACTAAGCTAATTTGAGTTTTCCCCCGAACGAACCTAATTGGAATTGCCTTGGGTTGTCGTAGAAAATTATACTACAACTACTAATGCTTCAAAGACCAATATATATAGTTGGGTTTAATAATCTTATGAATTTTGTTCCCCATGCACTACAATTATTTTCAAAAACCAAAAAATACAATCAGTTCCAATAATCTTCCAAAATTTTGTTCCTGGATAGATTCAACGAAAAGTTCACGAACTTTAGGAAGCTTTAGAATACTAAAAAGTGGACGGATTTCCTTTGAATTATTGAAGAGTACTTGATTATCATAACAAATATATAGATGTGAAATTCAAAATCATACAACAATTTGTATCTTTTTTGTATACTATCTACCATCTAGTGTTGTTGACCTTTGCTAAAATTACTTTAGCTTTCATTCTATGGGACATTTTAGAAATGAGCATTTGCACTTGCTATAGATATATTTGATCCTATACTACTTGAATTGTTTGTATCATTTTTGACTTGTTCATTAGTCTGCTTTGGTGTTGCAACAAATCTTTGACTACTTTCAAAAGGTTTTCTATGGTGAACTATGCAACTCCTTAATACCAAATATAGAATCTCTTAGATGGCATACAAAACTTCTTTAGTTCTTATTATTAGAAGGGGATTTAGATATACCACATACCATCCATTCAAGCTTTACATTCTTCATTCTATATACCAAAAGGACATCTAACAAAAACTATTAATGCTCAACCAAATTGCCATCTAGTGCGTTTCATACATAGTCCTTACCAAATGATTCCTTGAAAATAACCAACCTTCATCATAGTATGGATCCCCAATAACTATGATTCATACTTATATAAACCAATCACTCATTATATACTTCAAAAACATCACATCAATCAATTATTCACATGCATCAACCATAACAACCGTAACATGCCATAATACATAATACTATAAACTAAAAATACAGAGCCTCATTCTTAACCCTCAAACACTATACAAGCCAAAAAGTAATCAATGGATGGCGTACCAAATTACTTTAGAAACAAAGATTGCACCTATTGGTCTATACATCAAATGACTATTGGAACAATACCTTATTTATAGATCTCATCCTTTCCAAGGTAAAAGAGGTATGTAATTTTGGTGTCACTTGGTTTAACACCTTGGGGAACCAAAATGAACAAGCCCTTAATTCACATTAGGTTGGAAGCTATTTCTCTCTATTGACTATTGAACTGAACACTTGTAGTCACTTGGATAACTTGTTATGGTCATTTAGGTCAGTAGGTGACGCCTAATACCCTACTTGGAACTCACTATTAGTGGTGCTGTACTCATTTCAGATTATTGAAACTTCAAGATGACAAATTTCTGAAAAATTGATGTTGTACAAAATTCAAATAAAATATCATTTCAAGAACACAGCATTTGGAAAAGTTCAACAAGGAATGAGATGGTCTAAATTCAATGTTACGCTCAACAGCCACCAAGTTGAACATCACTAAACTTAAGTCTCCAGCACTCCCCTAACGTTTGCTAGATTCATTCCTTTCTAGTTCTAGAACACATGCAGCTGCACGACATAGGCATTGTGCAACCAATTTGGAAGTTGAAAAAAACACCTACAACACAATATTCAAAATTTAATTCTTGACTTGGGAACCACATTGCAACCTCCGGTAGACGGTCCAAATACAAGTAACAAACTAATTATTGAAGGTTTACGGCTTTGAAGACAAGTACGAGCAAGGTAAGAAGCTGTGTACATCATTGTATAGAGTTCATACCTTCAGGTCATTTTGGAAACTCATGTTTCTTTCAGAATGCAGGATCAAGGTTCCAATCAAATGATGCTGAAAGACACTAGCCCATTTCTGAAAATCCAGAAGAAGAAAAGAACCCAGAGATCTTGTCAAATTAGCTACACCTTGAGTTCTGTAGTACAACACGAAGCTACAATAATTCGACTTTCCAGCTTCTTGGTTGTGAGGTGAGTAACTGGTATTGTTCTTCACTTCGGATAGAAGGGACGCTCGTCTGCCAGCTGGATGTTCCGGCGATTCCAATGCAAACTTTCCCGCACACTACGAAGAAAGTCACCACTCGATTCCTTCTCACACACTGCAGGAACAGGCCATTCCGACATACGGACAATCAAGGCATCACCTCCCCGTAACTGCTGCCGTCCCTTGCCATCGAAGCTCGCCCAAGCTTGACCCCTACAGTTTAAGGGCAACTGCAGCACAAAAAAAATATTAAGGTAGAGGATGCTGAACCGTTAGGAAACTGATCCCGTTTCCTACATTGACCCCAGTTACCAACAAGAACTCAACTATTGATTTGTTAGGTACGTTATATATCAAGTACTGTAACATGACTTGGCTAAATGTCTGTGGCCATTGATCATTAAATAAAAATGGATTTGTACAGTCATTTAAAAACTGTGCATAACCTCCCACTTCGAAATTTCATCGGAAATTCATAGAAAGTGATAAATGTTTGGTGAAAAAAAACCTGACTCTTGTACCCAAACACATCTCGGCAGCCCTATACATCTCCCCAAAATCAATCCTAAATTTTGTCAAAAGCTTGAAGTGACGATACCAGTATCCTCTACCTTCTGACATGATTTCCAGATTCATATCTTTTCCAAGCGTTTAAGAGTGGCGTACTGAAGAAAAGAATTGGGTCTAATAGTAGTAACTGATGAAAGGAATGATTCTACAATCTATCTACTCAACCAAGTGATGAACACCTACCTGTACTCGCAGTGTTACATAATCAGGCAAAATCAATGGCCTGAATGATAAAGAATGCGGACAAATTGGTGTGAAAAGAATGCCTGGGACCTGCACAGATAAATCTCTATAAGCATTCGATCGAATCCTCCCACTGAAATAAACACCCATCTCATCTGTTCTTCTCAATATTCTAGTTTCAAGGAGGTTGATATCCACGGGTTCGATCAGCAAAGTTTCACAATAGAATCCTTTGTTAGTTGAGAACCGCGTGTAACCTGAACGCAGACTTCAAGGCTACAGAATAATACCTGAGGGTGCACCACAGAGCCTCCAGCTGCCAAAGAATACGCTGTGCTTCCTGATGGACTTGAAATTATTAAGCCGTCACCTTGCACAATAGTGACGAAGTGACCATCACAAAAGCACTCTAAGTTTGAAAGGGCCGATGACATGCCTCTATCAATGGAAACTTCATTAAGAACAAGAAATTCACTGGAATCTGAGCTCATATTGTCGTCTGCTGCAGAACTGTTGCGAATAATCTGGCAATGAAGTCGATGTCGCAGTGTGATGTATGTGGGACCTTTCATTATGGCTTGTAAACTTTCTCTGTACAGACTGCTTTCTGTGGAGTACAAAGTTAAGAATTTGACTGCAACTAATATAGGGGTACATGAAGGTTAAGTGCCATTTCCTTTGTGAAGGAAAAAGGACTAACTCTTGCCAGAATGAACAAGCTCCATAAGCTCAACATAGACGGGAAAGAAAATTCAACCTACAGCAAAGTGATTATGTGGATACGGAATTTTGTCATGAAGCCCAGGGAGCCCATCGAGAAGGCTACCAACGGAGGCATAGGACCTTTGAATAGAGACGCCGCCTGCAGCATAACAGTCCCAGTCGGCCAGATGGACATAAATTAAGTCAGGTCCACCATGCCTGAACTTTAACCTGAAGTATCCATCATATTCAAAACCCAGACGTGATCTATTTCCTACTGTACAATGTTGTTGTAGAGATCACAGCTCTATATACACAGACAAATAGTAACTTCATTTGGGCTCTAGTGGACATTTGAACAATCATTGAGACCTGAAAATATTTTTAAAATGGAAATTTCACGTAAATCAAATCGTAACTAAATCCGTATCCACTCTGAAAATCGGTTCGAGGCAAACACAAAACTTAGCTTTTAATTAGTGATGGACTCTAAACTAAGCATGAAAAGAGAAAAGTAAGCTTGCCCAGAGCATCGTTCCATCACCACCTAAAGTGATGATCAGGTCCAGTCGCTCGTCCAAGTCCATCAGTTGATCCTCTGCTATCACAAATTCACAATGTATAATCCAATTCACTTGATTGATGAAATTCTGTCCTATTCTACTGAATTAGGAATAAGCTGCACAGCCATATGTTGCTTCCATATCATCAACGTGCATCGATAGTTCCAGACATCAAAACCAGGTCAGAAATTTCCAGTCGTACAACTTAGGTCATTGTAAAAGCATTGTCTTGGGGTCTTCGGGGATTGAAGTAAGATTCACTATTGCATGGTGTTAAAAATATGTGAACCATTTAATGCTGCAACAAAGATGTCTACAAGCAACTTCAAAGAATATACCTGTCTCATATGTCTGGATGAACTCAAAGTCGGTACTATCCTCCAGCAATTCTGCCTTGACTCTTGCTTCCACATAAACATTAGCAATATTCTGTTCTCTGAGCCACCTGCGGATCATGGTTGACGTGCTCAGTACAGGAGCCAAGATCATATATAGCACTGACTGCGAGACTCCACTCGCGGTAAGAACTTTCCACAGAGATGCAAGGCTTCTGCACAATGTAAAATATATGCTAGAGTAAACAAAGTAAGCAAGAAGACACGTTTGAAAATTCGGTGCACATTCTAGAAAAATTACGAAAATTTTCCAGACGCCCCAGCTGACTATTCTGAAAGATCTGTAATGATTCACGAACACCACAAGAAAAGAAATTCACTTACCAAACCATTTCTTTACAAAGCCTCTGCACGGCTGCTGCATTCGGCTTCATGAGAATGAACACTGATTGAGGTGGAGACTTCCAAACCAAAGTAATCTATTGAATAGAAGGACGGCTCGTGAGAGAGACTATCATAGAAAACGGTGCACAAGAAGAGACCGAGCTTGGTTGAATCAAAGCCATTGACATGTTTGAACGAAAAACTACAGGACAATTCAAATGTATCATCATCGCAAAGGAGAGCACCTGTTTGTTGCTTCGGATTTCTGTCTTGATGTCGCCAGATTCAAACGAGACAAGATCGTGATACTGCGTTTGTCTCCTCCCGTCGGCGGGTTCCCAAGTGAGTGCAAATGATGCCTGCGCTTGAAAAAATACACTGGTACGTAAATATATTGATCGACCGCTAGTGGTTACGCATAGACGACCTGCGAATATGTAAAACAAGGAGCATTTCAACAATAACACAGGTAATGAGGGAGTTTTCGAGCCTTGAACCCAAACAATAGCCTCTTGGGAGCTTCAAGTACACCATATAGATCCAGGTACCAGGTAGATCTAGACCAAACACGCCAGCTAAATGAAGCCAACAGTAGGGACCTCAAGGATAGGCAGTTTGCCCCCCAAAACCCAATTATGGAGACAACAGTGTCCTTATTCTCACCTTTTCAGGTATGTCGCCCTCCAACTGCGTGTCCAAATTTAGACTGTTACACGAGTCAGCACTATAGTTCAGAACTTCCTGGTTGCGAGTGGTTTCAATAGATTGGGAAGAACCATTTGTTGGTGGCTTCTGTGTTGACAGATTTGGTTCTATTGATTCGTGAGCGTCAGTCTCAACATTGGACATGGCTGAGGATTCAGCCTGTCTTGGAACGTCTGCAGCATTGTTGAACACTTGTAAGCTATATCAGCAATGCGAAGAGCTGTCTCATGCACACAAATAAAAAGTCAATCAATAGAACCAGAAAGCCCAAAAGGATGAACGGCCAACCAACAAAATATTTGACAACCAAGGAGTCTGATCAGACAAAAATAAAAGCAGAATCCTCCAATCAGGCTTGAAAAGCATCATTCAGAAGAAAGATATTACCAACAGCTGCATTATCAGCAAGAAGGCGCTCAAGATGGGAATTTCGGAGGACCTCCATTTCATACTTATGCTTCCATTCCGCAGCCTCATCTTGAGCAAGAGATTTTTTCACTGCAACTTCCTCGAGGGCCTTGGCAACGGCTGTCAACACGTGTGTTACAATTCAGTCGATCAGGCTCAGTCAGCAACATCAGAGGGCTTCTATGATTTCAGGACCATAATTTTTAATGCAAACACATGTAATTATATACTCGAAGAATCAAACCTGAATAAACTAGAAATTTCAGAACCTAAAGATGTGGTCTACGTCGGGTAACAAGAGAAAATATAAACAAAATCCATATACAGAATCTATGGGCATGCAACGTGAATGCGCAAAGCCATAACACACCTATCCATGAATTGTCCACAATTGCTTCAGTAGAGTGTAGACACATTCGTGCAGGTCACCAGAGAAACCTAAACGTTCGTAACGCTCGTGAGCACATCTGGCCCAAGAGTACTATGAATAGTTCGCAAAAAAAATTGTAAAAAGAGAGCAAAGACTTGAGGCATTTAAGAATGAAAACATACTCTGAAGAGCATCCGAGAACTCAAAAGAATTATTTCCCTCGAGAACCATAGCCCGAACTCCGTCAGAACCAATACTTTGAGATCGAATACCCCCACGTTTAACATTGGACTCCTTGCCATGGTCGAACTCCAACCGACATGGAGAACTCCTATGGCCGAATCGAACCTGCATATTGTGAAGCATCAAATACTGCAACCTATATCACTTTTGATGTATCTGAAAAATTTGAATGTTCCACTAGGGCTTCACAATGCACCGCCATTAACATGGACAATTCAGTTCAAGATATCATACTAAAAACGACTGAACAATCATTCATAAAGGCAAGAAAATAATTATCAGCACCAAGTTCTGTCAGCCGTCACGAGTGCCAAATATCTAACCTTCTGACGTCCGTCCTTAATCTATAAACTAGATATTCTTGGTGCAACTCTTTGAAGAGGAAAAGCTGTCGATGACGTACTACGTGCAAACAAGACATAACTGGACCCTTATTTACTTTTATCAAACTTCAGTTTTGCTCCAAATCTCTGCAATTTCCTTTATCAAGAATATAGTTTTTAAATGATCGAATCTACGTACTCAAATGAATTTGAAACAGATTCAAAATATGGTTGAAAGCTTGAACTATAATGGTTACTTTTTCATATTGAACTATTACATAGAATATATACAAGTGACAATGTCTTCAAACTTTTTGTTACATGAATTTAAGATCGAGCAGTGACTTGAGGAAATCTTTTATTGTAGTTAATCAATGATTACTTTCAAAAATAATAGGGGTTGAAGTTTAATTTTGAACTATATAGTGCATCTTTTTAATCCCAAAATTTGTAAGAAATTGTATTAGTAATTCAAAATTCAATAATAAGTCATAACGTAAAGTAAAAGTAAAACGCAGCCACAAATTTTTCTTAGCATTGAACAGTGTAATGCAGGGGTAAGAAATGTGTTCACATGTGATTGCAACTTCCCGTCGGAAACACAAGACAGTGAGATTGCGGGAAGAACACTCACCCTTTTCGATAGCTTGAGAAAGTGCGGTCGCGCATTCTGACGAGGCAATGTCATACAAACCCGCAAGATTGATTCACGAGCTGATGGTGAGAGCTGGTGCGTCCCCACACCGTAAGTCAGGTAAATATTCCAAACACACCCCTCAATTTTACTGACATCCAATAACTACTAAGCAAATACTTTGAGCGCTGCAAAGATGATTGGCAGCTACAACTGTGTTTACCCGAACACTATTGGAATACTGGTATACACTACAGGTGAGTGGTAAGAGACAACACCTGGGATAGCAGATCCATCATCGTTGAGAAAGACAATTTTCTCACCACGGCAAGAATCTCCAATCCTTGTTCATCCTGTCTCCAAATCCATGGCTACTTCTCTGCATTCAGAATTTAGACACTGCCAAGTCCATTTACCAGGTTCTTTAACAACAATCCGCAGCTCCGTCAATTCTCTTATATTCAATCACATTCCACATAAGCACGTGTCGGCGTTACTATACCGCGATTGCTTGCCATACAGCGGGATTCTAGAAAACACAATTCTACCATCGATCAACCTTACCAGGCGTGAGAAGAGAAATTCAAGCCACAGCGTCGTACAAGCGCAAAGAGCACGACGACGATGTCCTACCGAAAAAGCACAGGAGTTTGCGACGAGGAATCGAGAGATGGTAAGGCGGAAACCGTGAAACCCTAATCCAAAAATGAGAAGCGATAGCCAGAACGCAAATAGAGTTCCAGAAGAGAAATGGCGACCGGAAGGAGCAAGCCAAGGCAAAAGAAAGCGAGACCGCAGCTTGTTAGTGAGTTTGCAGTCAACCCTCTCTAATTGCACTTGGGGTTTTTAAATGCACGCACATGAGTAAGGTATGAAAATTTTATTCATTTTAAGCTCATATACACAAATAGAGTTCAAATTGTAATTAGGGGTTTTTGACTTTATTTTAGTTGTGGACAAATGGGAATCATTAATCTTGGAGAGTTTTTTGTAATTTTTGAGATTTTTTAAAGTTTAGACTTGAGGGAAACTTTAAAGTGTTATTCAAGAGTATCTCTCAATATAGACTCAAAATCATTCATTTAAAGCTCTATAACTTGACAAATATGTTGCACTAGAAGTACACGTGAAGTTGAAGACATTTTAGCTCTAATGGTGTTTAAAAGCACTCATTGCTAATACGTCAGATAGCTCATCCTAGCATATATAGCATAATTGGTGGGGCAAACAATTTTACATATTTAGACCTTATACCATTTGATTGTTTGACATATGGAGGTTATTTAATAAGATATGTAGACACCATGCCAAATTTTAGAATAGAGAGAGAGGACATATCCAACTAAAGAGGATTGAGTATTGAATTGTTTAACACAATTGGTTAAATGTATTGATTTGTCAAATAATTTAATAACTTGACCTTATAAAGATGTGGAAGACAAAAGTGTCTAATGAATGATTCTTCACATTTTTGTAGAATATAAGAATGTATGAATTCATCCATTCAGTAGATAATTAAATAGCTAATGATTATAGTGATAGGTTTGTCGCATGCAAGTTGAAAAAATGGATAAATAAATAGTTGATGATTGTAGTGATAGGTTTGTTGTGTTGAGATTGAAATTCAAAATCAAAGTTAAGTTTTTCAATATATATGTGATTTTTCAAAGAAGTCTTGGATCTATATTCTAATTCAAAGAAAGATAAAGTATCCAAGATATTTCAATCACTTCACATCTTTCCTTGAAACATATCTTTGGCAAACATCCATTTATATAGACCTTGACTTCAAATTGTTTGAGGATGAAAGCCACTAATTAACATCAATCGCTTCATTAGCTTTCTAAGAGGGGCACATTGACACTTGTTTGAAGATGAAAGTCAATGATTTATATCAATCACTTCATTAACTCTCTATTGGAGTCACATTGATACTTCTTAGTAAGCAATAGTAAAATGCCTTTGTATAGTAATAAAATTATAAAAAGAGTTGGGCTTGTACCTTAGGTACTAAACAAAGTCCATTCTAGTACCTAAGGTAGGAAGTTTATTGTAGATTGTTTGGTCAATAAAAATAAATACAATTATTGGATTTTTAATTTAATCATTGCAAAATAATGCAAATTAGGGGTTATTTCATGTGTCTTTTGGTCAACTCAATTTTGGAGGAAAAACGATACATTAATAATAGGCATTCAAAACAAAAACAAATAGCTTCCCATTGTGTATGAGAGGGACTATTCCAAGGACTATTTTTGTCCTTCTGAATTCTAATGTGACTCTCATACTTCCCTACATGGTTTCAATGGAAATCCAAAAGCATACCTTTGTAAAATGAAACAATAAATGAACCTTTTGCCATGTGTTGAAGCCACATGAGAGTGTTCATTGAATTCATTAAATGGTGACTTTCCAACAACTTTCCAATCCTTCATTTCCAATTTTGAAACTATGAGCCCCTATTGCACACTCAATGCAATAAAAACTACCCCATACATTAGAATGCAATAGAACCCAATTGGATCCAAAAGTAAACCATAATGGGTCTACTTTCTTTAAGTCACATTAACCCTCATTCAATTCATTGCCATTAAAAAAATTGCAAGGTAGTTTTTATTTAAACTAATTGATGTTCATGAATCTATTTTGAGGATTGGGGACAGTATTGAATCCAAATCTCAAGCTAATACTTAATACAATTGAGCTATGAAAAGATAGCACCATCAAAGCATCACCACTGTTGATCAATATATTGGCCTAGCATGATCGTAATTAACCTCTAAGCACTCCAACATCCAATTTCTGGACAATGAACAAATTAAAACTAGAGTTTCATCCTCCTAACTACTTGGATGAAAGTTATTCTAATTTGTAGAGATACATTACTAAGTTTTTGGCCTATGTAAGAGTTGGATTTGGTGTTACTAGAGTACATATTTTTCTAAAATTACCAATGTGCAAGTATGTCAAGTGGTCAAACTGCATTGACTTTAGTTCAAAAATGGATTTGCCAAAATGAAGTCATAGATTTGAAGGACACAAAAATTTCAAAAAATCACCATGTGAAGAGAACCTCATTTCAAATCCATTCCAACAAATTTTACTCAAAAAATGATAATATTTTGCTTGTAATCGAATTAAGAAGGAATTTTGGAATTTCTCTTTCAAAATTTATAAAAAAAAAAGAAGAAAGATATGTGATAGCAGTGGTGAATCTAACTATACAATTGGGATGTACAAATCAAAATCTACAACTTTTATATGCATATCAATTCCAAAATATGCTTCCAAATAGTACTTAATTATGATTTTTTTGAAATTGTCAATTCTAAAGATGAATCTAGACGTTTAGGGGTTAAGCCCAAATGTGATGCCAACCCCATTGAAGACTCTGGAATGGTGAACTCTAGGCCAGATACTCAAAAACATGGTTTGGCACAACCTCTTCCCATATCATTTTCCTCTATATTGTCTGCCACAAAGGCCCTCATCAGGAACTTCTAGGCATGAGAACATGGTGCCACAATGGTGCTTTGAAATGCAATTAAGTTAATTTGGTGCCAACCTCCATACCAACCTAGTGTGGATAAAATGATGCCAGAATGACCTGTATGAGGCCTTTGGTGTCAAAATGGCACCAAAATAATCTGGCCCAACTTTTCTGATGCTCCCTTGCTGAGCAAATGTGGGAGTGATGGGAGAAACTGCACAACTTTTAACGTGACAAGGTGCTGATGTGGAGCTATTTTTCTCAAATAGAGTGACTAAGTTAGCTTGCAGTGGTGTTGCGAAGGCCGGTGCGGCTGGAGGGAATGCTCTCACACTCGCTCTAAATCAGCAAAGTCAACACTGCAAAACAAAGCTCCCATGCCGAGTCAGATTTCTTGCCAAACAGTGGCCATGCTCTGGCAGAAACCAAAGTATCTGCAGTTCTGCATTCCTCCAATGTTCCAGGCACTTGCGTCACAAGTTCTCACAATGATATCTAGAATCTGCTAGGCTAGCTTTACCAACGATCTCAATTTGCAGTTTGCTCTCCTCAAACCTTGCAAGCGCAGAACTTGATCCACTATTACGGATCACATCACCATGTCCTCCTTGCGAGCTCATCTTCCGCATGTCGCAAGTTCGATTCCAGATTCACAGACAGTAGTGCAACCATGGCGGTGTTCGGGTTCGAGGTTCAGACATGGACGGAAGGTTTGCTGCTCAGCCATGTCCTCGCAGGTCTTGCAGCTGCGTACTGCTACTATCTCGTCACGAAGCTCTCACTCGGGCTCTCCCGCTTCATCTCGAGCATTCCCGTTCTCGCCCTCTACGCGTGTCTTCCGCTCATCTTCAACCGGTCGACACACCTCGTGGGCGTGACCTCTCTGTATTGCTTCCTCACTTGGATCGCCTCCTTCAAGCTCCTGCTCCTGTGCTGGGGCCAGGGGCCCGGGAGCGACCCCTCGTCCTTCCCTCGCTTCGCCATCGTCATGCTCTACCCCGTTCACGTGAAGAGGCCGGGGAAGGTCGTGAAGCGTGTGGAGTGCGATCCCTTCTCCTCATGGTGGGAGCATGTTTCAAAGTCGGAGGATTGGCATATGCTTGTGTTTCGCTCTCTGGTGAAGCTCGTGGTGTTGGTATTGCTCTTGTATATACTCTCCTTTCGACACGGGTTTCCCGGGATGATTCTCCATCTTCTCCTCTCGCTTGAGGTTTACCTCTTCGGAACGATTGTTCTGGAGCTTCTGGCCGCGGTGGCGAATGCCCTCTTCGGCATCCCGGTGGAGCCCCATTTTGATAACCCGTTCGCTGCGGATTCGCTCGAGGAGTTTTGGGGCCGTCGGTGGAATCTGCTTGTAAGTAATTGCCTTCGGGAGACAGTGTACGATCCGGTTCTCTATCTCCTGGGAAGCTCACCCCAGGAAATTAGGGGTTCAGAAAAGAAAGGATCAGCGCAACGATCGAGACGCGCGTCGGCTTCGGAATCAGTACCTGTCGCCCACGAGAAGGACAAACGATTGAGACGCGCCTCTCCGGGAGCTGAATTCGTCGGGAAACAGAAGGGTAACGGACGTCGCATTCATTTGCCGAAATTGGTGGCGATGCTGGCTGTGTTTCTGGTGTCTGGCCTGTGCCATGAGCTGATGGTGTACTACGCGACCTTGGAGGTGAATTGGGAGATACTGAGTTTCTTCCTGGTGCAAGGCGTGGCTGTGGCTGGCGAAGAGGCATGGAAGCTTGCCTACCCTGCCATGCGACCGCCGAGACTGGTGGCCAAGCTGGGGACGATGGGATTTCTGTTCCTGACTGCGCATTGGTTGTTCTGGCCACCGGTGGATGGCATTTCGGAGGAAATGGCCGTGGAGATGCGGAAAATCTACCTCCTCAGGGAACTGAATTGGAATGCCTGCAGTTGAATGCTCCGCGGCAGTCTTGTGGAGCAATTCTCTATCCATGCCTCACACAGAATTCACCAAGGCTCCATTGCTCTATAGCCCAAGCACACACCGCAATTGCTTTCTGTACAATTGTGCGGGGAACCATCACCTCACAGTACATATGCATGCTCCTCTCCAGGGATTTTTTTTTTCATTTATTTTGGGCAGTACGGTAGAAGCACCAATTGGCAACCACGCCCAGTATTCAACCGGTGCGCCATATCCAACCTTAGGCTAGAATTCAAGATTGGAATGTGTTTTTTTGGCCTTTTCAAAAGTTGGGACTCAGAAGGTTATGACACATGTCTTGAAGTAACGAGCAGATAGAATGATGGGAATTGGAAGATTCTAGACATTGGCTACTAGTGAAATGCACTTTTTGGCTCCCAAAATTCACAGTAATTTCACTTTTGGAAATAAAATTCTGAAAATTTTGCTACCTCCACATTTCCTATCTTCCTACATGGGAAAAATTTCCACCACCTCATACTTTGTATGATCTGCTCCAAAATTGCTGAAATTATTGACTACTGGTGCTTCTATTTTACATTAAGTGATCTTAATTAGAGTGATGCAAGTTGTTTACCTCTGTAGAAATGGATGAAACATATAACATATGAATGAAACCTAAATTATTCATCCAAAAGAGTATACATTCCATAACATTGCTAATCAACTAATTCCTCACCCCACAGGTGGAGGTATAATTCTCCCCTTGATGAATGCAAGGGAATTTAGTTATAATGCCAAGAATGACACTAGCTCTCTCGATGTAACTTTTGGTTGGGTTGACGAAGGGGTTTGCAAATTGGGGTTGAGCTGGCCCATCATCGGGCACTCAAGTCAACACAAATTTGATAGTGTGGGTGGGCCATTACAATAAGTTTCCATGTTGGGGGCTCCTTCTTTCCAAGGGTGCAAGAGGATCCCCCCAATGTTGGTGAACAATGTTATGTTCATCCCCCCCAAAAGAACAATATTGTCTATAGAATATGATTTCATCCACTGAAAATGGGGGAATGTTTCATCTAATATTCCTCAAGTTTTTTTGTATTACTTGTGAATGAAATATTATTCAAAAAAATCCATTGCTCCTCTCACCCATTGCAAGCACTAAGTTTTCATCAACCTTACCCAAGTGCCTAGTGGATATATCTTGTTGGAAACTTTGTGAAGGTCATGTTTCAATGGAATATTTGGTTATTTGATTTGCATTTGTTCTCTTGTTGAGAATACAATTTCTATAAGTAGGGTCATTGCACATATCACATATCCCTTGTTCAATGTGCTTCCGACTATAAATTTTTTTAATAATACTTTAAAATTCTAACTTCATGTAAATAATATATAATCGTAGATTCCATGCGAAATTTGGAAGGGTTGGAGAGGAAGTAATATTAATCCTAGGAGGATGTCAAGGCCAAAAAGTGGTCTATGAATGACTTTCAAAATTACTATACAAATAAAGAATGCACTTGTTGGTCCAAAAATCACATCACTTTTGGAAAATTACCTTGGTTATAAGTCTCATTTTTTCATGGTTAGGTTTCAATAGTATTTGCAATATATTTGTAGTATAGTTGAGTACAAGGTAGATAAATCCAAAACTGTTTTGAATCCAATAAAAATATCTAGCCAGTTTAATCCAATTTCCCCCTCTTTCCTTCCTATTGTAGTGAAATTTGGAAAGGGTTCGCATTTGACAAATTTGAATAGTGAGAGTGAAATCCACATTATCCGTTTAGAATCTTTGGTAGAAAGGTTGATGTAGAATTTGAGTTTTTAACCCCTTAAGATTCAAGACTATGTTTTATCAAAAAAAACTTCAAAATTGTCATTTCTATTGCAAAGAGCTATACTTGAAAGAAAACATTTTACATGCCCAATTGTAAAATCTTGCATAAGACTTGTATGACAAGGTATGTTAAAGAAATTTATAAACTTTGACCATTTCAATTGTAAGATAGTACTCTATAGTATTTAAAGAGGAATTTTTTTTGAACCTAACAATCCTAGGTTTTCAAATTTTGAATCCACTTAACTTAATTTTTTTTCACTATACAATTTTGATGGTGGAGAATGGAGTTGAAAATTTAATAAAAAATTTAATTTTTTTACTTCACCCTTTCAAAAAATTGTTAAGAAGAAGTAAATACAAGATGGAAGGGAAAATTTAATGACAAATAGTTCTGAAATAGAATTGAAACATGTCAATCTTCATAGTAAGATTGTTGTAGCAAGTAATCTACCAATAATTGAACTTTTTGTTTTGAAAAACTGTGGAAATTGAATTTAGAAGCAATTCTTATGTAATATTTTTTCAAGAATTTGCCTTCATTGTCCACAAAACAAGACTCATCATAACATAGTTCACATGACTAATCCAAATTGAATGAATCAAAGCTTTCCAAGTAGACATGAATATAATCTTTAAGGAAAAAAATCTATCTAATCTAGAATATTTTGAATTTTTTTAGTACCTAGAGTCAAGTATTTTCCACTTAGAAGGCATAATTTTTTACTATAGCCAAAAATTTAAATAAAAATTATATTATAAGAAAACAAGTACATTCTCTTAGCTCTAAAAGAAGTTCCAAAAAACTATTCCAAAATTTGACACTATAGGAACCTACCCTAAAATTTTAAATACCCATTGTAAGACTTTGAATATTTAGGGGTCAAGCAAAATAAATTATGACATGTGAAGAATCTAGACATCACATCTTCATTTCTAAAGAATAGACAAAAATCCTGTTTCCATATACTTGGATGTGCTTCATTTGTTTCCTATAGCTTCCACAATAATCTTTTGAAAACATTCATAATCCACATAGTAGATGTCAACTCTCTTAGGGATTAACATCTAAGTGGATGAGAATAATCCCTCCCAAGGGACAAGATTGGGAAGCTATGTGTTTTTGCTTTAACCACCACTAATGTGTCTTTTATTTTTTTTAAAGGGATTGACCAAAATCCATATGAAAAATTCTCTAGCTTGCCTTTCTATTACAAAATATATGTGTGAATAAGATAAGTTGAAGTATGTACAAGGACCAAAGAGACAACAAATGGTCATTCTCACTTAGCCCCTTAAGAACCACACATTCAAATTTTGAACAATAGATGAATGCAAGCACATCCCAAGAATACAAAAATATATTGTATCATACACCCATTTTTTTGTAGACTCATGCATTAGTTCTTTACACATTTGTATATTACAACTTCTAAAGAATTTTCTTTTCAAATATTTTGTAATTCAAAGGGTACTAGTAGGACTAGTCTCAAAAAATAATTTTATCAAATAATGAAATGACTTGAATAAAAAAAAGTTAAAGAAAAAAGTTAAAAAATAACTACGATTGGATATGAAAATTTTTAACTCCAAGGAAAAATATTCTTGTGAAAATCCCAAATGTTCAATCTACAATTGATTTTGAAAGGAATTTTCAATTTTTAGCTTCAAATGTTATTTAAAAAATATTGGTTTGGGTACTAATTGATTTAACTATACAAATATGATTTATGGATCATATTCTTCAACTTTTGCTTAACCCTTAAAGGATAGACTGGTGATTGTGGAAATCATGCCTTATGGAACCATATGACATCAACTACTTAAAAAAATTTAAAAATACACATTGGAGGTCAAAGTATTATAGAAGATCTTCCCTTTCCGCACAAAATTCCAAGGATGAATAGTTGCAATTTTGTCCTAGATAGAGAGATTCCTTGTCATCCATTTGATACTAGACGTCCATGTCGACATTTATGGGTTAAGAGTTATCATTAAATTATTATTCTAAATTGCGTTTCATAATACATTTTCACAAATTTTGGAAATCTGAACTACCCCTGGTCCTTAAAGGGGTTAAGTCATGTGGATGCAAAGAGCTCGAGTCAGGACGTCCTTCGTTGTGACTAGAAATCCTCCATCGTCGCAAGAGACGAGAGCTCTCGTTCAAAGTTTCGCTTGCGTCGTGGCTTGCGTCGTGGAGATGGCACTCGACCGACCTAACTTTAACTTTGTTGCGGACCGACGGTTCTATCAATCAGTTCCAGCTGCTTTGTCGATTGCTGTAGCACTTTCCAACTACTGTAGTTGTTACTCTGTGCGCGTAGTCGAGTCAGCCAGATTCATGTCCTCAAATGTGGAGGTGTGAAGGAATTGTTCGCAATTGAAGCATCGCGGACGCGTGGAGCGGGCGGCCACTGCTATTCCATTAGGTTTTTCTCCTCTCTCTTGGATGACGTCTCTCCTGATTTCGTCGCCAGGAGAGAACAGGGTTTTAGGGTTTCTGTGTGTGAATTGCTGAGTGATGTTCGCAATTGCATGCTCTTCAGTGGGACATCAGATTTAGTTTGAAGTGCTTGGAAATGCTAGTTTATGGAAACTGAAACCGGAACGACGGGTACAGAAGCGTTGCTAATGTTTTTGGAACCCTAGCTAACGATCTTTAGTCAGTCGTTGTAGTTTCAATCCTTTGATTTGTGAGCCATAATATATCTCATGAGAAGCACTTTTTTAATAGCTGTCCAACGAGACATAGCTCGCGTGGTTTAACTTAGAAGTGAGTAAAGAAGATGCAAAAGACGAAACTGCTTATCGGGTCTGTACTGTGTGTTGTTATATTTGCTGCGCACCGTTGATTGCGTGCGTGCTGTAATTTTAATACCTTCATTTAGGAGGCGAATTTCTTATCATTAGAAATTCGCCTCCTAAATATATTGACCTGCGGATGGGAACAAGAGACCATGCGGAAATTTTGACGCATCGAGGCTGGTGTTTTGGTGCTTTGGAATTGTGAAGGTTTCTAGGGGAGGAGAGAATGAACTAGGGTTTAGGGTTTGGTGGTTAGAGCACGGCTGGGAGGGAAGGGTCACCATGAAGCTGGTGTGGCAGAAAATCACGAAGAATGGGGCGGGGAGCGTAAAGTTGGTGCCGGAGGAAGCGGAGGACATGTGGCATGTGTACAATTTGGTGGCGAAGGGGGATCTCGTCTCGGGGATCACGGTGCGGAAGGTGATGCGCGAGACGGCGTCGGGAGGCGGGGAAGCAGAACGCGTGCGACTCAAGTTGGAGGTCGAGGTGGAGACCGTGGAGTATGACAAAGTGGCGTCGGTGCTGCGAGTGCGGGGGAAAAACATGTTGGAGAGCGAGCATGTGAAGCTCGGGGCATATCACACCATGGAGCTCGACCAGCAACGGCCTTTCGTGTTGACCAAATTGGTTTGGGACGCGATGGCCATTGATAATCTCAAGCAGGCTTGCGATCCCGCCGCGAGTGCAGACGTAGCCGCCGTGATGATGCAAGAGGGCTTAGCCAATATCTGTCTCGTGGGGGCCAGCATCACCACCGTGAAAGGACGGGTCGAGACTTCCATTCCTCGGAAGCATGGTCCTGCCATTGCAGGGTACGACAAAGCGCTGAACAAGTTCTTTGAGAATGTGCTTCAAGCTGTTCTTCGTCACGTCAATTTTTCCGTCGTTCGTTGTCTTGTCATTGCTTCTCCAGGTTTCACCAAGGACCAGTTCTTTGATTACATGATGCTGGAAGCTACGAGGCGAGATTTGCGACAGATTGTTGAAAACAAGGGGAAGATCGTGTTGACGCACTCTTCCTCGGGCTACAAGCATGCGTTAAAGGAGGTCTTGGCTGCTCCTCCTGTGATGGCACTCATCAAAGACACCAAAGCTGTTAAAGAGGTCAAGGCGTTGGATGATTTCCATGCTATGTTGTCTAACGACTCTGCACGAGCCTTCTATGGACCTGGTCACGTCTTTGCAGCACACGATCGCCTCGCTATTCAGACGCTTCTTATCACTGACGAGCTTTTTAGGAGTGCGGATATTAACACGAGGCGGAAGTATGTGAATCTGGTCGAATCTGTGAAGGCTGGAGGTGGGGAGGTGTTCGTTTTTTCTGTTATGCATATCTCCGGTGAGCAGCTTCAGCAACTGACTGGTATTGCTGCCATCTTGAGGTTTCCGTTACCAGACTTGGAAGATATGGAGTTGTGACTGTCAATGTCCTTTATGAGTGCCTGCAACACCCGTTTTGTATAGTTTTCTTTATTATTATGGAGCCTTGCGAGTTGCCTTTAGATCTGTACTTTGTAACAATAGAGAGTGAGGTGACACGAGTTAAATCTCGTGATTATAGCAATACGATATTCACATTGCAGCTCCTACAATTTTGCACATTATCAGTTACTCTTTGTTATTGCAGTTTTTTACACATTATCAATTATCCTACACCCTAATAGTGGTGAGTGTGCTCTATCGCCTCTTTACGTTTTGATCTGTGTCGGTGTAATTCGGTATTTTGTTTCGGATGTGTTTTTTTTCTTTAATTCTAGAGTTTACCCTTGCCAGACGTTTTGAAGACTTTATTGTTTGTTTTGTTGATTATGTTAATGTCTCCCAATTTTTGATGAGTAGATGGCTGTATCCAGGATTGGGAAAAATTTCCAGCTGCATGATTACCTCCTGCGTAGACCGTCTTTGAATTGCCAATCAGCTTCTGTTTTGCGAAGTGTCTTGTTGCTGCTGAATTGCATTGTCAATTACCGTGACCATTTTTCACGTTTCATGTTTCATTGCTTCCAATCTGCTTCAGAGTCTAGTCTCATTGCTTTCTCAAACCCTGGCATGTTGAGCTGCTGACGGGTGAATCGTGAGTTGGGCATTGCTTTACTAACAATGGCTTGTCTTGCAAATTTGAATTTGCTTTACTGAACCTGCGGAGACAGTTTCGTGGAGAGATGTTTGTTGTGGGAGTTTGAGGTGAAATCGACCAGAGTTGAGTAGGTGTGAGTTGAGTTGAGTTTATGAATTGTGCAGAAGGTGATGTTTTGATTTATATTGTCGGTGGAGACGTCATGTTTCGTTTTGCTGCCTGGCTTTGTTTGGGATTGGATTCGAGTTTAATGTTAAGATTGGTGCGGTGGCGGGAGATGGCGCTTGGAAGGAAGAAGGAGAAGCTTGGGAGCCGTGCCCCAGCAGTTCCACCTCCATCCTTCTGAATTCACCCGCTTGCCTGCTCCTGGTGACTCACAACCTTTCCTTGAAGTAGTTTTGTGTATTGGTAATATGGTTATGCAAAATATCCCTCAGTAAATGCCTGCATCAATCGAGATAGTTGATAAGCATGAACCCCACTTTTCACATTGTGTTGCACTTTGACTTTCTCTGAATGAGTTTAATTAATAATAATGAATACACCCTGCAAATTGCTCCCCTGAATTCAAATTCCTTATCAAATGGGATGTGCCCACAAGCGATATGACTGTTGGAAAACGAAATCGATTCTTCCCCACATTTTCACTTGCACTTCCTAAACTATATGAATGTAATTGATGATTCAATGGAGTGTTTTGTAGTATAGTACACTGATTGCACATCTACAAACTCACATATTTAATCAGATAAGCATCAGAGCTGCACGACTTGAGAGGTTGGGAGATGAAAGTGAAGATCAATAGCGGAGGTAAGACTCTACTACTGTACGAAAATTTCTTTCGATGGGCAAGAAATGATGCCAAGAGAAATTGATTTTTGTTGGTCAAGTTGTTTAGGTTTTTGTAGATGAAGTTTAGTATGTAAGTTATTTGGGCAGAATGAAATTGATCAATAAGTCAGTACTTTAGATAATATAGTATCCAAATGCAAAATTGAGCATGTTTTAACTGGGTCCATTATAGGTACACCTATATTTAGTACCTTGGAAATTCATAGTTTATTCATATTTTGTTCAAAAATTCATACTAAAAGAATGTTCTTTCAATTGCCATCAACACCCAATTAAAACTATAATGGTTTAATAATAGGAACCATATTCAAATGTTTCTAGGGTTGATTTGGGTATAGTTGGATTAGATGTAGTCACCTTAGATTTCATAGGTGATAAAGATGAGTAGAGAAGTGTATAATTGGGTGTGATTTTAGTTGCAGTTGCTTACACGAGAATCAACCACATAATACATACTCACTTCTCACATCCTATTCATGTAAGTAATATCAGGTTCATGTTTTCTTTTTCTTTCTTTAAGAAAAAGATAGGCACTCAACTAATGCATAGAAAAAGGGATTACAAAGTGCCAATCACTTTCAAGTTGGGAAAGGAACAATCAGGAGAATAGAGTGAGGTCAGTGATGTATTTTATCTCAAACCCTAAAAGGTGGTTAGATTTGTGAATGGGAATAGCGCATCCAATGGGACAAGTTTATCACGATTTGGATTTAGTGACCTAGAAGCTAGCTAGGGAGCTTTATGCAACTTGTTTTCCATCGCTTGACAAGGGCTCAGAACTTCAATTCTGGGCCGATGCTTTTGAAATGATCAATCACCCCTTCTGGTCATATGTGAAGACATGATAAATGGAATGTCAACGTGGATATCACCTTGTCTGGGGCTTTAGAGACATGTGCATTCTGAGTGTTACCATTTGCACAAGTTGTGACACATGCATCCTCAGACTTCGGTCACGAGATGCATGACGAGATTACAATGATGGGATGTCTGTGTGAAATGATTTGCACGGCACCACGAAATTGATACCTTCCATGGTTGGAGATTCGGATTCCATCTGGTTTGACTACCAAGTGTTAAAACCTTTTGAACCAGCATCATTGTGAGATAGTTCAGTCCTACTTTCAAACCCTTTCCGCATTTATAACTTAACGTCACTCGGAAGTATTGTATAAAGAGCGTATGGGGTCTTCTGCAGTTAATTCTGTCATTGGTTTGCACGGGTTGTTTTAGTTTGCATATGTTTACTAACAATGCTGGTCTTGGTGCTCGCCTTACAAAGCACATCCTGGCAGGTCTACTGGTTGCAGAAACTTGAAACACCATGGAACCTGACGGTAGAGTATCTTGAATCTTCCATTTGCTTAAGAATTCTTGTTCTCGATATTTCATCTTTTACTACTTGCTTGGTTTTGTCGATCATGAGATTTTGAATCTTGTCCGTTTGGATAGAAATGCAAGTGCGAACATCCTCTTTCACAAGATCATAACGAGCCAAATTGGAGCGAGCATTGTATAAATTTTAGAACACTTTTTGTCACTAACACTGAAATTACCTAGATGAAATTATTTTCAATGTTTTCTTGTGACTACGACTCAAAGTAGAAAGGGTCAATGTAGTGACTATCACAAGCTCAATATTTCCTCCTGAATTTTTCTAGTCACATGCAGCAGACTGTAGATGAGCCCAGTTTCTCTACCCTTCACTAGCTCTTAGGGAGTAGGCGTAATCTTATTCACCAATCGCTGAGTTTTATGTGCAGGAGCAATTTTAGTGGCTACCTTTTTTACATAAGTCATGATTCTGAAGATGAGGCATTCAAGTGGAACTTTCGTGAAAGCCCTAAAAGAAGGTGCAATTTCACATTTATGTATTTATCGAGTTCTATTGTAGGTCCTTTTTTCATTAAAAATATCAAAATAATCAAATACGAAGAAAGATGTTTCAAGGTATTTAGCAAGATTCTGAACAAATATGCTCTGCTGTCAATAGTTATCTGGAACGATTAATACTGCGTGACTTCTGAACATGGAAATGAACTTCGAAGCAGGGCTCAAGGTCCTGACAGGGAGCACCAATGAAGAGCATGTACTCGGGTGGAGTTGTGGCGTGTATTATCAGAGCATGATTCGCTTGGCTAGTATTTTATTGAAGTAGGTCTAAGAATTATTTTTGTGATCAAACAAGGTGGATTACTTCCAGAATATATAGTTTTCAGGCGCTAATGGGACATTGACATTTCAGAGTTTTGAATGCATTGTACAGGTATTATTCATAGAGTATATAACACTATTGAAATTCAAGTTGCACAGAACATAAATGCACGTACAGTACCTTGACAACTCGGGGTTTTGAATTTTCAACCTAGGGGTCGGTTCAATTTGTACATTTGGTTGGAGGATTGTGGACTTTGGATGGTTCATGGATCCCACGATCAATCCACAGCCATCAAAAGCAGGAGCATTGTTGGCTTGAAACTACAGGAAAGCTATGATTTGGGGGAAAGGGAGGAGATTGAGTTCGTGATCTCTGCTCAGCCCAACATCTGAGGGTGCTCATTCCACCGATTGTACGTTACGCAAAGAAGGAGTATCATTCAAGCTTAAACATTCAAAGTGTGAAGACTGCCTTGAGAGCTTAGCCCAATACAAGAGCACGAATTAGGTGTTTGCAGATGTCCTAAAGTGGTGCATCGCCCCTGGAATTGTGCATGTGCTAAATTGCTCCATGACCTTGATCTTTTGATATGATTTATTAATGGACCGGGCAACCTCTCTTTTCAAGGGAAATGATATGACTCAGCTACTTCACACTCAAGTGGTGTTCGTATGATATCATCGACTTTTGTCAATCCTCAAATCGGTCGATCCTTTATTCTTGCTAGATATTTTGAATATTCTTACTCACATTATGTATATGCAAGGGAAGCAATCATCAGTGTTTTACTATAATCAGGAATATCTCCAACCTTTGTGGCTGGAAATTCATATGAGAAGTCCAAACAGGAGTGTATTCCAGGACAGTGGCCGTCTCAAGCTGGTGATGAGGTCTTGTATAGGACAGGTTCATCGACCTTCGTGAAGGCAATAACAATTATTCCTGTCAGGGTACACTTTGTCACTCCATCTCCCATTCTATTTAAACCATTCTATTCACCCTAGAAGTCCTGTACTGTAGTCCGCATAGATTGCTTTGTGGCAAGCTCACACAAAAAATTTTAGCAAGGAAATTATAAGTGCCTGTCCTGTGAGGTGACGGGTCTGGATCATGTGAACCCGTGCTCGTAGATCGTTCTAGATCTTCAAATCAAATCAAATTTTGAGAGTTTCTCACTGTTGGATGCCAAGTGTCTACAAGATTAGACTTTATCCTTGAAGCTAGGCAAAGAGGGATTGCTAGAAAGGACGGAGGAAGGGAGCCTAGGGGAGAAAATCTCTTATATGCAGAAATTTGAAATTTTTGAAACTTCAGAAATTACGCCATTGCTAAACCTTTTGCTTTTCGGTGCCTAGAACCTTGAATTTGCTGTTAAGTTCTATACAATGCAAGCTGTAAGTGGAGAATTGTGCCACCCAATATGCAGGTTAAAACTTCTCGCTTTTCGAGATGGCACTATTGGAGATAACACCAGAGCTTCTTTTCCTCCCCTGACAGCGGGCATCACCCCTTTCTACAGAAAGCATGAGCGAGACAAGTCTGAACCAGCGATGGACGGGATGGGAATAAGTGATGATAGCCTAGCCCAGGTTAGTAGCAATTCTTCCACCAAAAGGTGCAGAGTCCAACCCTAAAAGACCGAAGCAAATCTTGGTGACGGGTACCCAATATACACCCTTGATTCGGAACCCACCCATCATCCTAGATCCAGGGGATAACTGAGAGTGCTGCCTGAGTGGGTTGCAAGGAACCTCTGTGGGCCAGAGAATTTCCCTGAATCATTTCATAGCAATATCATCACCAAGGTGGCTCCACAGGTGCCTTCCGTAGCAATCGAATCAAAGTGATGTACCCTTTTTAAGGCCTTGCGGATTCTCCTCTCGCTTTCTTTCTTTCTTCCGCCTGCACTCTTTTGCTGCTTGTTGACTGCCTTTGTCCATCAATGTTATCTTGATAGGCTCCTGTGGCCTTCCATACAATATTCAGGCTTCAATGGCAAAACGATTTTAATTCTTTTCTATCAGCTGGAGCGCATGATGTGGGGGACTTTAGGTGGAGCTAGTGAGCTGAATCAGTCCTTCGCACATTATAAGAAAAGGATGCCGTGAAGATACGGCCTGCATGGGCGAGGTGATCAAGTGTGCGCTGGTGGATGTTCGATTGAATCCCAAGACTTCTAGACCTTGTGTCAAGATTCTTGGATGTAAACTTATCCAGATGCAGGTACAACCAAACCTCATCACTTAATAATAATTTACTAAGAAAATGGTATGCGAAAGTTTCCTTCCAAGTAAAAGATGTGCTAATGTGGAGATGCTTGCTGAGAAACCAAAGGATATGCTTCCTGAAAATAAAAACATGCATACTGTAAGCCTGCAGATCATTCTTGCTTCTAGTGAGCGAGAATAAGAAGGCAGGGCCAGCTAGGGTTAGCTATGATCACATGGAATGTCCTGAGCCCAAGCCCTTGCTGAGATTGCGCTGGCCTTTGGGAGTGTTGGGGACCACAACTTCTTGTGTGTGCACAACGCCAAGTAGCATCCACCTAAACAATACACATGTGCACTCCCAAGCAAACAACGACGGATATTTCCCGGGGTCCACAATGGGGAACAGTAAAAGTCAAACCAATTGTTGAATGATCTCTCCGCTCAAAAGTGATACAGTACAGTAGAGGACTTCAATTCGAAAACCTAACTGGAGCCCTGAAAAAGGATGGGTCGGAGGGGGCCTATTTTAGTTGCACTTATAGATCTATGGCGGGTTGTGCCCATGTGATTGAATCTTCACGGAAGCTTATTAACTTAATCCACAGCAGCAGGAGCTTCAGAAATGAGAGGGATACACTAAATAGTGAAATTAGGTTGCCTTAACAATTAGGTTGCCTTACCCCAAGAAAGTTACTTTACATGCAATCAAAGTCAACGAATATTTCTAAAAATATTTTCATTTGTACACATGGAGGTTCATGAGTCCCAAATACAGCGATATGAAATTCAAAAGTAGTTCATTCTCGTACAATCACTGTAAATATTTATTTAGTTTCAAATGTCGAGAAATTAGTGAGGGGCAACCTAATTTCACTATTTAGTGTAGAGTTCTGCTTTTGATTCAAGGAGCTTTTGCAAGGACGAAGTTCCCATAATGTGCTTCGTTCTGTGACTGGCCGTGTTGAACCGCATTAATTAATTCATTTGATGGGGTGGTGCAATTTTTCCGTTCTTATCACGAGGAACAGCAAGGGGATCGGACGATCGAGGTTCATGAATTGCAAAAAGGGCTGGGTCAATTGAATTGAAGCATTCCACTGAAGTAATAAGACACAGGGATAGACAAATGGGTGAACTACAATGCACCCTGGCTTGCAGTTGAGCTTATCTTAGAAACCAGTCGCCCGCCAGCCTTGCTCTCTCGGTTTCTCCACCTTGATTGCTGAGGAGCAGTTATCATAGTTGCAGTCCGTAGGCATGTCTGTTTCTTGAGTTGTGGACCTACAGTAAGTTACCAGGTTGTAGGAGGGCTGCTGCCTGAGTGTGTCTCCTCATGTTTGTGTGTGCTTACCTTACAGTACATAATACCTGGAGTCTTGTGGAGCCGTATTCATGCGCAAGCCAAGTGAGGTTAATAACAACAACAAATTCAGCAGGTCCTTGACTGCACCCTTTCTCATGACAAAACAAAATTGCACTGACACTGCACTGTTCAGGTTTGGTCACAACTGGTCATGAAACCACTCCTGTGCAACCATGTGCAGGTGTGCTTGCATCAGATTCCTTTCCTACAGCCTTTTCAACTTCTTTTTTTTATAGAAAGAAGAGAGAGAATAGGCATCATGAATTCCCAATATTCAGGGCATGGCAACTGATTCCAAAGTGATACAGTAGTGTACCTTCATCACTGCTTCAGAATGTGATGGGCTACAGTACACAGTAGCCAACAAAAGGCTTGGAAAGTGAACTCGTCTTCCAGAAACAAATTTTTTTTCTTTTAAATGGGAAAGGCTTGGAAGTGGGAACACAACTTTTCCATGAACAAAAAGGTGGGTGATATATTACTGAGTGATGGCTTTGGAAAAGGAACTTTAGGTAACTTAGTAATAAAATGACATCTAGATATTTTGTCTGTCACTTCAAGAACGCTCAACTACATTAGCTCGTAGTAAGTACAAAATTGGGTTATTTTGAATGGGAGTGTTGGTATTCCAGGTAGTTCGAAATGAAATTGTTAATTCATTTTCATTGTACGGAGGTTATAGACTATTGTAATTGTTTTTTTCTTCCTGACCTGAGGATTTGATTCCCTTGTGGAGCTGGGTGGGTGTACCTTTCAAACAGGAAAAGATTCCCAAGTTATTTGGTAAAAGCGGGGAATGCCATTGTAGAAGGAGCTACTGTAGGTACCCCCAAAGCACCCTTTTCCACTTCCACTTTCCTTTCATTGGACTCGGCCTTAAATCCAAATTGACCTGGCATCGAAGGTGGGTGTTGGACAAGTCCAACACCCAACGAGAGCTTTTCTTCTTTCTGTATTTAAAAAAAATTTAAAACGAAAGAAAGAATGGCCAGGAACAAGGACTTTACCCATAGAATTTTGAGGTTGATTTCCAACTTGGTTTTGATTTTACATTATTTGCACAGCAGAGCAGAGCAGGCCGGCCATAGGGAAGGAAGGACTTTTCAGGAATCAATCGGTAGGCCAATAGTAACATTGGGAAGTACACAACTTGAATCAGAAACTCACCACTTGTAACCAAACACAACCGCCAAATGAACATCCAATGTGTTGTGGAGTACACTCACATAAGCTTGGAATTTTTTGTCACATGCTGCAGACAAAATCATGAATTTTTGGTGTGTCTACTTCCCTTTCTCTTTGATTCCAATCAATCAGGGAATGTCACGACACTCTTTCATTCTATTTAGTGTGGTCCACACATGAATGGACACCGATATATGGAGTAGTATTTGAGATCATTTCGTTTAGTGGTGCTCTCTGATGATTTAAGGGAATCCACATTACTTAGTAATCAAGATTTTTTCTTTTTTACTTTGAATAGTGTTATAATTACTTGTATAATGTGGTCTTTGTCACTTTATTGGGTGTTTGCAATGCCTAGAGGTTCTAAAGTAGAACACCACCATTTTGCCACCATAAACTTGGGAATGATGAGGTACAATTTATAATAATTGATGATAGAAGCTCTATTTAGAGTGGCCCCATGTTTGTAGCAATAACACATCAATTGAAAGGCGACACTAATTAGAATGAAGAGTGTAGTCTCCAAAAGAAATGGAGAGAAATTGGTATGTAGCTTTTAGTAAGGTGAACCAACCTATGACAAACAAAAGGCCCATGACAAATACATAGGGAATGCCCCCATCATAGTCTTGCATCAACCCATGACACACTTTTCTCTATAAATGAGAGTTGGACTAGCATTAGGTAGAGTTCATGACCACAATCAATGTCTTGGGATGATGGTAATTTATTTAGTGACTTCAATAGGAGCTTCCACCTTTTGAGTGCAAACTCATCACAAGAAGTGACTTTTTCAAGCCTTCATGCTCTGGCCACATCACAAAATATTGTGACTGCTTTCGTTGAGTCAGATGATCATTGTGTAAGCACTTGTTGGTTTTGGGGTAGTCCAAAGACTCTTTAATTGGAGGCCAATTGGACAACACACTTCAAGAATTCGTAACAAAGTCATCCTTTGTCCAAAGAAGAAACTTTCAATAGCTCTCCCTGCCCATTTCTCATCTTTGTCTACTGCATTAACCCAGTAAGGACTTTGTGGACTAGAGTGGTCCAATAGATGACGAAGAACTCTTGCATATGAGACAGAAGTGTAATTGTTCATCCTTGGAATTTTGTGCAAAAAGGGGGACGTCTTGCACAGTAGTATGACCTCCAATGAAAACTTTTGTTTTATTTTATATAGATGATTCACACTGTTTCAAAAAAGAAGATTTCTTCGGTGACCAGGCCGTCCTTACAGGGTTAGTGTGTGTGGGGGGAGAATTCTTCTAAAATGCCGAGCAGGACAAACCAGTCCTTCTGTCTGTCTGTCAGTCTGTCATAACCTGGTTATAAGTTACCTTCTTTGCTGCAAGCCGTGAGCCAGCTTCTCAACCTCTCATCAGTCAGTCAGATTTGCAGGAGCTCAGGTTTGCATCCCTGATCACTCCATTCCATGTCGTGGTTGCAAGGACAGTAACGTAATTTCAGTGGGAATTTCCACTCTCAACAGGACTGCCAGACTGACCTGCAAAAGCGCTGTGGAGTGAGCAACTGACGGACGCGAGTATACTTTAACTTAATTAGAATATCAGTAGAACTTGAGGGAATAGAACTTAACTTAGTCCCGCCTTCAGTTCCGAATGGCATGGCAAGGCAATTACGAATAATATGTTATACTGGGAGTTTCTCGGGATCCGTCGCAGTCTCACTGTGCTAATCATCTCTACTGTAGTGAACAATTAATAATCTTTTTTCCCCTTGTTGACGGATATGATGGGAACTCCGTCAGTCCCTGACTCCTGTAACGTAACGCATGTCTGAGATTTGGGGTTTCTGGGATTCAATTCAAGTGGCGGGGTCGTTGAGTTCGCGTGAATAATCATCGACAGTGCTGCACATAACTTAACTTAATATGCGCCTCACTGGTGTTGGAATCCAACGTGTGTCGATCGAAGAAGAAGAAGAAGGTGGACCAACGGAACTCAACCCAATCGCCTGCGATCCCTGTGCGATGAAATTCCGTTTCATTTGTGTCAAATAAACAAACAAACAAAACAAACAATCGCCTCGATCCCGTCCGACGCACAAACCGAAGGTGAGACTGAATCGTGAGAATGTTGCTCACAAATTTGGGGCCTCACTCAGCTGCTCACTCGCTCACTGGTGTTGGCTGTGAAAGACTAGTTAACCCTTAAAGGACGGACTGGTGACCGTGGAAATACTCCGTTTTGGAACCGTGTGACATCATCTACTTTAAAAAAAGAATAAAAAATATTCAATGGAAGTCCATACTAGTGTAGAAGACCTATGCTTTTCTCACAAAATTCCGAGGATGAATAGTCACAGTTTTGTCCTACATAGAGAGATTCTTTGTCATCCACTGGACACAAAACGTCCGTGTTGACGTTGAAGGGTTAACTTGTAAAGGACCACAATGCGCTTTTTGGCAATATAGAAATTTTTGGCACATACATGTGACTAGAGATTTTCATGTTTTTGGCCCAAACTTTACTAGAAGGTGTGGACAAGGGATTTCTTTCATGTGCACTAAATTTTTGGGCATTTGGAAAAATGAGTCAAAAGTTATGGCCTTATATGTAGTTTGTTTCTCAACTCGAGCAATCCAGGAAGATCCAAAAAACTATCCTTTTCCAAAAATAAAAATTTGAAATTTTTTTTTTAGATTTATATAGAGAGAGAGAAAGATTTGAATCATTCCATTTTGATCAATGAGTCAAAAGATATGAGATGCTTTAGTTTGTGGGCAAGTATGGATTCTCAACTCTAAAATAAACTTTGAAGTCCTTTATTTAACTCAATTTTCAATATTTTGGAAAAAAAACAAAAAAAACATTAGGTGTAGATTGTTTATTAAAACATTACAACCATTAGGATTGGCATTTTTCAATTCCAATACTAAATAGTTAACAATTTAGTATTTTGAATCATTCTCTACATCTTTCTATTTACTGTTTTTTTCCTATATCTTGCACAATTCCAAATAATTCGAAAATTTTCAAGCATGTGGCCAACTTGCCTTTAAGAATGAATCCAAAGAAGCACTGCCATTTGGGACATTTTTTTCATTAAAATGTGACCTTGTGAAGCACAGCTGACCATTTTTTCATAGAGGCAAAAAAAAGGATTTTTGTCACTTCAAATGCTAATATCTTGCAATTTACAATGTGAAAATTTCTTAAACAATTTCTACATCTTCTCAATCTAGCATACTACAAGATCCTATGATTACATGTGTCTAAAAATGATATTTTTCAAAATTTTGGTACTTGTATTAGAAATGACAATTTTTGTGAATTCTTGGTGATAACATAGTCAAGGAACTTTAGGGGTTAAGAAGCTTACCTTACCTTAGCCTCCCACTACTAGAACTATACATTAGCAATGGCTCTTCCATGGAGTGAAGAGGCCTTCCAACCCTAGCGCAATACTTGTTGTCTTAACCCTAGAAGGGCTTGAAAGTCCTTTGCGGTTGTATAATATATTATTATTTGGCAGTATTTGATTAGGAAAACATTGATCAAATATTTTTCAATACAAAATAAACTAATGAAGATGATAGTACGTAAATAAAAATGTATCATAACCCATCTATTAAACCACAATTGAAGAATTATAAAGCTAAATACGTGTCGTATAGAGGGACCCCAAGGGCCTTTCAAGGGTTAATACTAGAAGCATGTTGGAGGTCTACAATCTTGGAAATGAATCCAATCCTTGGGGAGGAAGTTTATTTTGCAGTTATTGCTACCCAGACTAATTCCAAGTAGCCAGATAAGTAAAGACGTGGGGAGTACAATATTCAAGCTCAAGCTTCAATTCCTGGGTGTGTAAGTGAAGGTCGGCATAACATTCATTAGAACTACCTCCTTCGAATGAAATGATGTGGAATATTTCACACTCATCAATAACTAAAAGGAAACAAGTCAAAAATGTCAAAAAATTGAATAGAAGTTAGCTACTGGTCAATTGCAATGGACGACTATAAGTCAATAGCACAAGAATTTTTGGTACTTTGAAATAAACAACCTTTGGAAAAAAATACCTATGATCCATTGAAAACAATGCATAGAACCATTAAGTCGACTCACAAAGTTTTTCAAGCCATTCACCGTTATGTTTGGAGGGGGGAAGATAAGCTCTTTCTATACACATGGGCTGGTAGGAGGTAAAACAACCCATGTGGGATATGTAAATTAGAATTAGTGGTCTGAGCTCAATTGCTCATAGTTAAGTCAAAAGTAGGAATTGTGTTTGAAGTAAAATTTTAGATCTCATTTAGGCATAGTGATATAAAATAAATTTAAAAACTTGAACCAAAAAAAAAGTTGGTAAATGAAGTTAAATTTCATATCCAAAATCCATTTGAGATTTTGAGTCCCCAATCAAAAATTATGGACAAATTTTAGAAAGGGGTTGGAAAGGACATTTTCTTTGATATTTTCAAACCCCCTCTTGAATTTTGTCCATAACTTTTGATTGGAGACTCAAAATCTCAAGCGTTTTTTTAGAGATGAAATTTATCTTGATTTATCAACTTTTCTTAGTCCAGAGGTTTTTGAAAAGAATTATACTAGTATGCCTAAATGAGGTTTGAAATTTTACTTCAAACATAATTTCTACATTTTGACAATGTGCAATCAAGCTCTCATCTTTAAATTATCCCATACCCTTAGAGGATTCATGATGGACAATGGATTTTGAATATGAAAATGGCATTTCCTCCCTTCACTCCCCAAAATGATAATGAAGTAATACCTTCATTAGGCCATAAAATTCATTTTTGATGGTGGATGGTTATATGACATTAGTTTCAAAGTATTCTTTGGATTTTCGGTAAACCATCTTAACATTTCTTTGTTGATTTTTTTTATTGGTCCTAGAATTAGAAAAAAAGAATACAGCACACCAAAAATGTATTGCCACTATCTCAGTACTAAAGCTTACTTTAATTCTCCATGATATATAAATGAATTTCGTAGATGAGGATTCCAAAGAAAAAAAGGCAACCTCTCTTGAAGGCTATTGAATGTTAAAAGGGGAACATGTTTGCATAAAGGTAGTGAACAAAAATGGTTTGGTTTACCTTATGCCCTACCACCATGACAACTTAGGCAAGCTTTGCCTAATCATTTTAATTTATACAAAGAAACTAACTCAGGCACATTTTTTTATAAGGTTAGGCAAATGTGCAATTCTTTTTTCCCATTAGGCCATGGATATCTCCACCATAAGGTCCCAATTATCTTCTTCAATATATCTTTAGAGCATAATATTTTTTTTATATGATAGGAGTGGCAATATGATAGGTTGGGACAATGAATATGCTATGATCATGTCGAAGAGCATGTGCTAAGTTTGGAAATTTATCTTAAGGGACATACTCAAAGACCTTAAGGAAAATTTGTATGGCCTTCCACATCTATGAGGTTTGACTAGAAGAACTATTCAACATACTCTTTTTTACGATTGTTTTGGGCCAAATGTTACTTAAATAAAAAAAATGTGGATAACTTCCACAAAATGGTTGGATAAGTCATTAGGAAGTAATCCCTGAAGTCCTAAGAGTCCCCTTAGGAGAATCTTGAAGGTTTGGGCAGGTATCTATGATCTCAATTCTAAGCATGATTTAAAAAACTTTTGTAGTGATTAGGTGTCTCAAGAGCTTTGCAAGTATGTAACTTATTTTCAAATCCAATTCACAATTGAAAAGTTACAACCATTTTTCTAGAAATTGGAGGAGAGGGGGCAATATGTGTGTTGACTTTCACTAAGGTTGCTAGAATGAGGAAGAACCACTACAAAGAGGGGGCAACGATCAAAGATTACAACTTGATGAAGAGGGTAGCCATTGGCAGACAACTATCAGACATGAGGTATGGGACCATAGGGATACAATAATTAAATGATATTATGCAATAGGGAATGACATGGGTTTACTAGTAGAAGCTTGTAGAAATTTGAGATTTTTTTTTTCAAATTTGTTTCCTAGCTTCTCAAGTATGAGTATATCTTTGAATCCACCACCAAAATTATTTAGTTCCAAAATTATGTTTTTGAAAAATTTATTAAAAAATAGCATAATATATTGTCAATTCTCAAGACATTGTTGCATTGTAGGATTTTATTTGATGTGTATAATTTTTTACATTGCCTTGAAAATTGGTATAGATATGACTAGTATGATTTTGAACATTTTAAAATTTTCATGTCAAAGTCTATAGTGTTCAAAAAATCCACAAACAACAAGCAAAGTCATTTGAAATTCTTGGATAGGGTCAAAAAAAACTTGCACTACGAATACAAATACCTTTCTATCTATATGGTCAAACTTCCAAAATTTTTTTATCACATCATTTTGTACAAGTGTGGCACAATCCTATGGTTAAAATCTCAAAAAACTCATCTTGTAAGTATTTGGGGCAACACACTAGAAGTGGTAATTTTTTTTTGAAACATACGGCCTTTAAAGACCATAGCAAGGGCTGACCTGATACTGCCATGGAAAACCATGGACCAATCTCCGTCAGGAACAAGCGGAAAAACAAACCCCCTCCCCATGCAAACAAAGCTCTCACAGCATGGGGAGCCCCATGCGAGTAATGTCAGCATGGGGAGTTGAACCAGGAACCTCATGGGGTTCCACGAAAGTTCTTCACATGGCCATCACCCAGGGTAGTTTAGGGTCATTTCGGACCGCAAAGTGGTAATTTTGAGTAGATTTTGAGGAAGAAAATGCCTTGGGATTTTAGAGCTTAAAACAATGCAACCATCACTTCAAGAAATTCTTGGTTAGTTCTATTCCCATAGCAAAGTAATATCAATATACTCCCCAAGAGATTGGATTGCTATGGAAAAATGTCACTAGTAAAAAGAACTTTTGGCACAAAGTGACAATATGAGAGTTTGTCTACTCAAATCAACTATCTAATTATTTTTCTCTCTTTTTCCAATGTCACCATAACTTTTTAGAGGAAATAAAATTAAAACACTACAATTCTTCTTTCATGAATAATTACACCTAAAATTCCTACTACTCAATTCCATATTTAGAAGAAAATAACTTAACCCTAAATGCTTGAGGTACCAAATTCTAGTGTCAATAAAACTTTGAAGTTAGAAAAATCTAATCAAGTTACTATTTGTAGTAGTTTCTATTTTTGAAAAATTCTTTTTGAAATCTAGTTTGAACATCCAACATCCAATTTTGAAAATGAATGATTATGATTTCTCTAATCAAGATTTTGTGCAAGGTAGTCCATTGCAAATCTTGATTTCCTAGTATTGAGGGTTCTTGGAAATGATCCTCAAATAAATTAGATCTTGGAGAAAAAATCACATTAGAAATTTATTTACAAAAAATTATAGAGTAGATTTCGATAAGTTATAAATTGATCAAGGTTATGCATGTTATGCTCTTTAACCTTATATTTTTGTAGTGACCAATTTTTTAGATTTGACTTGTGAAAAGAAGATTGAAAGATTTCAAATCACTTTCACACTTTTAACACTTTTATGATCAAACATTATAATCTTTCAATCCATAAGTGATATTGATGTGTTGTTTTTTTCCAATTGATATCTAACATATCTAGTTTGAATTTGTACAGTTACTTTTCAAGAAAATTGATAAAACTTATCAAAATGTTGTCTTTTTGTTCATTTTAGAGTAAATTACAAGAAGCAAAAAACAAGCCTCGGGCTTTTGGGGGGTAATAATATATGTAGCTCTTACAATTCTAGGTTCTAGATCTATGCATAAGGTAGTGTATTCTAGAGGTGACCATTTAAGAGTTCATTGCCTTTGGAGGGAAGCCAAACTCCTTGAAACAATTTTTAGTAAATTGTCATAGGAGGAAAAATGGAATTGGTATCTAATCCAAGTAGTTCATATTTTTTGGTCCTTTGTGGAATTAGTTATAAATTCTGAATTTGAAATACACAAGTTACTAAAAGTAACCACCTCTTGAAATGTACATTGTTGTTACATTGAAGGAAGCAAAATGTATCGTTGTGTCATGATCACTTTTACAGCATGGCCACTTTTAGAGCATACTACCTTAATGTGCAAGTATTTGTTGGTAATTGGAGACTCTCTACAGTAAGATTTATGCTTGGAAACTAGGCTAACCATTCCAAATCTACTTAGTAGCATCATGAGAGTAGATATTTGTCCACCCTTGGTAAATACACCAATACAACTAGGTTCTTGTGTTTGGGGGTTGAGTCTTATCTTAACGGGTGCCTAACGTCGGTTCATTGTGCCTTCCAAGCAATGGATCTTTTCTAAGCTCCTACGTCCTACAAATTTACTAAGAACCTCCCCTTCAAACTATCCTAATTGTAGAAGCTACTTCAACTACCTTGATTTCTTGACCGTTGGGTCTCCTGATGGTAATGGATGCAATCTAAATCTCTCAACTTGAAGATGTATATCAGTTCATGCCATTTCTAAAAACCTAAGATGCATAAAAATTGGACGTTCCTACGAGGAGTTATGGTTGGATGAAGTTTAATCCTTCAAGAGGCTATCTAAACTTCATCCACCTCTTTGGACCCCTTCCCTAATTCAAATGACCCTGAGTTTTGTGAGATAAGCTTGTACTACCAACTAGTGTGTAAGTTCCTAATTTGGACTTGGATGGATGATTTTCACCCGACTTCATCCATTTCGGGGCCCAAACTTTATTTACTTATATCTCCCTCGTTATGAGTCGGTTTGGGGTGTATTTTATACTCCCGGAATCCCTTTGACTTCTACTCTATGATTCTTAAGCTAATACTAACATGAACCTCTATTATAAAGGTGCTACCCAATCCTAGGCCTCGGCCCTAACCTATACTTGCTAAGTAAAACAAACTAAAAGGAAAAGGAGAGGGTCAGTATCCTACCTCTGCTCCAAGATCCTCAATTAGATGGGTGAGACTTCCTTTCAACATGTCTCTAACCGCCATGTCACCCTCATGGAGTTTGGCGATTGATTGAGTAATTCCGGATGTTAATTTCAATACAACCTTTGGCTAACTCCCCATCTTTCTCTCCTATTTCCTTTTCTTTCCCTGTCTTTCTTTCTACTGTAACCCTCGTTCCACATAGATCATAGTGGTTGGGGTGGCCACCTACTATTCTGAAAGCCCTAGGCCAAGTGTTAATGACTACTTGCACCTACTTTATCACCTCATCTCCACTAACCTACGAATCCCAAGGCAAGGACTGATGATCCCTTCTACTTGAACTACCCCTACTCCCTAATGGTTGGAAGACGTCCCTAACTCCTATTAAGTCATTTTCTCCCCCTCTTCTCCTTCATTTGTTATGTGGTGGTTTTCGTTGGAGAGTTAAGGTTGTTGTAGAGAGAGTGGACTTGTAGGACTTGACTTGTGGCTATCTCCTTCTAGGTTTTTGTTCCTACTACATTTTTGTTTTTAAACTCCTCTATGTAATCCCCTTCTATACTTTCTATTATTTCCTATTCCACCCTCCTTCTCTCTCTGCCCTATTCTACCCTTCACCTAATTCTTCCTCCTATTCTATCCTAATTTTATTTCCTTTACCCAACCGCGAGGTCCCTAGACTCCCAACTTTGGCATTGCCTTAGCTTCCAACTCTGGCAGTGCCTCTAGCTAGCATGGCCCTAATACCTGGCAGCAAGAGTCTTCTAGGAAGGCAAAGTTCAGTTGGTTACTGGAGGGGACTTTGGAAATTGACACTTTCACACACTAGAATATGGGAGGACCATCACTTTGACTACCATAGACCTAAAGGGGGAGGAAACACCTAAAACTCAATAACTAGGAGCTCCTTGTCTAAATTTTGGGTACTAAACTTTGGTTTGTTTCTAAGACGTTTTGGAAACTAAACTTTGGAGGTGATCACCAAATAAGTTCAAAGCTCTACCATCAATTTGGGTTTAACACCAAATCTATGACGAGGAGGTATTTTGGGGTTCAAAGCTCCACCATTGGTGGGACCTTTAACACACAATCTAAAACTTGAGACTTACGTAGGATTCAAAGCTATGTTGTCCCAATGGGACTCACAACACCATGTGCAATGCTCAAACAAAGTTAGTTGACCATGGGGACTTGGGACATACGCAAAGACTCATGATTCATGTTAGTATGATAATGGTTAGTACAAGACTCAAAACAAACTAAAGGCCCCCCAAAACAACATTGTCAAGGTATGGTGGTGGGGTGGCTTTAGGATTAGTACAAAGAACAATAGACACCTACAAGAACTCCAAAGAA
Source organism: Straminergon stramineum (assembly GCA_963920665.1). Taxonomy (NCBI): domain Eukaryota; kingdom Viridiplantae; phylum Streptophyta; class Bryopsida; order Hypnales; family Calliergonaceae; genus Straminergon; species Straminergon stramineum. The sequence goes on from OY987263.1 coordinate 8,305,552, forward strand.
CATGACAAGACCCAAAGGAAGGAGACAACAACACCCTCTCTAAGGTCAGTAGAACTAGATGCTCAAAACTTGAGCAAACTTAAGACAAGTGACTAAAAAGACCCAAAAAAACTTAAAAACAACAACACAAAAAGATACAAGGTGCAAACGAACCCCGAGACCTCTACAAACTTGTAGGAAAACACTAACAAAAGGCAAAAGAGGACAAGAAAATAAGCACCACCAAGGTTTTGGCTAAAACACCAAAAGTCCCAACACAAATTGGACCCAATGAACCCAAATACAACAATAGAGGTGTTTTGAGATAAAAAAGGTGCCCTTTTTATAGGTGGTTGGGCACCCCATCTTCTCTCTAAGTTACAAGTTGGTAACTCCGTTCCAAACATGGGAACCCTAGAACCCTAGATCTTCACTACATTTTCACCTACACCTAGGGCGTTGACTTCCTAGCTTTTATGTTGGGCCAATTTCTAACTTTCAGAGATTAAGTCCAATTTGCAAACGGATTGCACCATTGGCTCCATAAGGCCATTTTTACAATATGAATCCCCCTCCCCTTTACCCTTCCTAAAAAACCCATTGTAACCTAGTGCCAACTTCATTCAAAAAAGGATTGAAAATTTAACTTTTGGAGGTCACCTTTCTTGAGGAAGATGATAGGCTAAGGTGGTTTGGTAGGTCAAATGGGTAAGATAAGACCCTTCATTGACTTCGTTTTGATTCCGTGTGCTCCTGGAACACTAGTCAACTCCCAACAAATACTGCCATGTCGTTTATATTAGAGGGAACCACTTGGTTTGGTTTCCTCCCACTATCGGAATGTCTTGAAACTTGTCGGAGTGTGTTATTAACATAAAGGAACCTATCCTAATTTTTAGTTAGATTATACATCCCTCCAGGAAATTTTTAGGAATTTCCCGTTGTGGATTTTGGTGGTTAATTGTCTAAAAAGGGTATTTCTATAAGGAAGAAAATTCTGAAATTTTTTGTAGGACACATGTGTAATTCTATAATGGTTGTGCAAGCTCATAATTTTATATTGCACATGTAGGAACGGGGGGGATATATCCCACCCTTCGCTAAATACTTATGAATCAAAGAATCTCTTACATACAAGGGAGTCTTAGCGAATGGACTTGACTTCCAATCCCCTGTCATGTTCATGAACCCAGATCACCATCCATGGGCTGTAGATTCCTCCACATACCTATCTTGATGTAGTAACCTTTGTAGTGCTAACAATTGGAGCTTCTAAGGTTTTGTTCATAGAATGGGAAAACTGAGACCTATTCTCAGAAGGGTACCTAGAGATCTGATAGGACTTCTCTTAAGTCAATCTTAGCTAAATTAGGTCACCGACTTAGTAGGTTTGGCTATTTTGGAACAATATCACTCAAACCTTCTAACTTCCACAATTTGGGAGTTGAACCTATGTATAGATGGACATTTGAGGCGTTTTAGACCTAAAACCCTATTCTATACCAAATAACTACTTTGGTATGTCACAACCTAATTTGGCCTTATGCTCTTTTCTGAGCTTTTTGCATCTAATTACCTCCTAAATTGTGAAATTTGAAAAAAAGAAAAACTATGAGTTCCAAGTGACGAATTGGGAGCTCACACATACCTAGTTGATTGTGTCAAATTGAAAGTTTGTTGTGAAAATCCTCTTTTGAAGGTGTGTTGTTGTTGTTGACAATTTTGAAGATATTTTGTCCTCGAACATCCATCATCACATTGATATTGAAGCACAATGGACTAATGGTGAAAGTTTTGAAAGCCTCAATCACACCCAATGGAGAGATGTCATGAATATTGGACTTGAGATATTTGATATATATGCAATTACAGAACTCAGAATCCAATACACTATTTAACTTAGATGCCAATAACTCAAACCACACCAAACCTCTCCGTAGTTTCTCTCAATTTGATTTCACGATGTCACTTAACCCATAAAGGATTGTCCAAATCTAAACAGCCTACCATTAGGGATATAAGCCAATTTTAAGGTAGTTGGACTGTGTCTTGACAAAATCTTGATTCTACAACTATGTCTACAAAGATGGGAACTCAATGGATGTGGAAAGAAAGAAAAGACACATAAATTGTGCATACAAGAAGAGAATATTTCAGGTATTCTCGTTAGGCTCGAATTGTATATGTTTTCTTAAGGGGCCACATATTTTTGGTCTTCTAGAATTATAGTTTACACTTCATGAATTAGCTCGTGTCAAATTCAACTATGTTATAGCAATAGAGAAAGAAAAAAAATGACAAAATGAAACTTATAAGCCCTATTGAATGTTGAAATACGGTCAAATATGGCACTTGCATAGAATGCAAAGTATACAAGGAATTTTCCTAGATTTCAAATCACTCCAAAAAAGTGGTGAGAATTTTATGTTGCTACTCAATTGTTGCCATGTTATGTTGTAAAAATCTTATCTTAAGAAAATTTCAAGAAGGAAGTCAAAAAATGTTGTGTACACAAAAACTTTGGCAAAAGCAAAGGAATGCATGCATCATGAGTTGTATCAAACATCTTAAAGGGGTTAACTTACTCCTCCCTTTAGCTATAACATGAACAAGCTTCTACTTTAGGGCTTAAGCTACAAAAAAAATTCCCACATATGATGAAGTTAGAGAAGGTTCAAGCGTTTTTTCCATGTATGTGAATTGTGATATCTTTGCTAATTTATATCGGCATTTACAACAATCATTGTTCACATCTATGTGAGTATGGGGGAAACAAGTAAAGGAGTAAGATTGCCTTATTGTCTAAGTAAACTCAAATGTGCTCATTTTTCTCAATGGAAATCTTTAACAAAGTTCCACAAGTAGAGTTTTTATCCAAATTAGACATATGATGTACCATCTACAAACTCACAACAATATCTTTCCAATGGTATAACATGAACCTAATTTAGAGTTGAATTGTGATTATTATTATTATTATTATTAATGATACAAATGAGAGTGTTTTATTCCAAGAGTAAAATTCAACAAAACCCAACCTACTCACAACTGAGAAGAGTCAACAAGTAAAATGAAACAAAACTAAAGTAAGACACTACAACTAGAACAAACACTTAGCTCAATGCACCTAAAGCACAATGCTTTCTACAAGGGCTCTCTTGTTTGTGTTGGGTTCCTCTTGCTTATGTCTTTGTTTGCTATCCACCAACCACTTGTAGATGGTTGGCCTTGAATTGTTTCACTTTGCAATGAAAATTGTTCATTTATGTAAAAAAAACAAAAAACTCCATAGGGCCAAAGAGAATCCACTTAGGCTTTCTATCAATCATATTCACAATATTGTTGTTCCTATATTACCTCTCAAAGAAGCTTTGGATTAACCTCTAAAGGACAAAGGATCCCTTTTGGAGTTTTCAACATTTGTAGGCAAGCAATTACAATGCTAATTTTTAGATTATGAGGTTGAAATTTTCATGTAAATTTAAACAATAATTATCTTGAATACAAGCCAAAATTTTGTAGAATTGGGATTAGTGGTTACAAATTTATACCCAATTTAATCATTACTTTTTCAATAAGGGCAAGTGAGGCAACTAAAAACTTTTTATTTATTAGTATTTGAAAAAAAATCAATCAATTCTTGACATAAATTTCAAAACAAATCATCAACTTGCAAAAGTTGTCAAACATATATATTTTAACAAACAAATTTTGAAAGACAAACTATGAATTTACAAAGGCAAGTGAAAAAACTTCTTGTCAAGTTTATGCATAAATATCTAACAACCAATAGGTTTTAATAATGTGAAATTTTAGTAGGAAAAATACTTCAAGGATTAGCTAAATGATTTTATAGTTGAATTAAAGAAATGATTTTTAAATTAAAAATTCTAATTGCCCAACCTCCCCTTGTTGAGAAATAAAATATTTTTCATGTCATATTCCATGCCCACTTGGTCAAATAGGATATAAATTTGTAAGTTTAAAGGATACTAGTGTGGCAGATATTCTCCCCCCCCCCCCCCAAATTAAACAATATTATATTCAGGCTTTACAATGGCCTGCTCCAAAATGTAAAAGCCCAAAATGGGTTCCTTTGTCCTTTAGGGGTTAACTTAGACAATTTTTTATGTTTCCTCTTGACACACTTTGCACCTTTTTTTCATAGTCAATAAAATTCAACTTAAATTGTGATTCTCAAATTTTTAAAACAAGTCACAAAATCATGTTGAAAATTTTGAAAATTTATGAAAATTATGAAATTTTTTGTGCCTTAGAGATACTCCTCGGGCACATGTGTGAAAATTTCAAAGAAAAAAAAAGTTTCATTTGCAAGGAATTGCTTGAAATTGCTATGTTGCCAAAAAACCAAAGTTTGGTCATTTAGGGATTAACCCTTCAACGTCGACATGGACGTTTTGTGTCCAATGGAAGTCAAAGAATCTCTCTATGTAGGATAGAACTGCAATTATTCATCCTCAGAATTTTGTGAGAAAAATATAGGTCTTCTACAGTAGTATGACTTCTAATGAATATTTTTCAATTTTATAAAGTAGATGATGTCACAAGATTCCAAAAGGGAATATTTCTATGATCACTAGTCCGTCTTTTAAGGGTTAACAAACTAGCAAAAGATTCTTCAAAAAAATAATGGATGAAAAAATGCATTCTTGCATGCTTGGGATGTGTTTTTGCTCCTTTATTGTTCAAAAATTGAATGCCTAATCCTTTAGGGGTTAAACATAGCAAAATGAATTATCTTTTAATAGATAATCGTATTTTACATGGTCTAACTATCATAATTAATGAAATGAACACAAAGTGTACAATATCATTGAAGTACTAATAATTTTTTATTTGGGAAAGTAATGATATTTTCAAGATAAAATCTTCAACCATTTTTTTCTAAACAACGTAAGATAAAATTTTAGTCAATCATATAAAAATCTACCTAAGAAAAACATAAAATATAATTTGGTGAATTTTAGTGAAATGTGTTTAAATTTATATGGTTAATATTTATAAATATTTTTTCACTTTACTATGTAAATAATTTCTAATCATGATGCATAATGTAATTTCTTTTGATGAAAGACTTAAGAAAGTTGTAAAATACACATTTTATACCCTCTCAAAGACTTACCAAGTCCCCTAGGGGCATTAGAATATTAGACTGAACTTATTGCTTTACTGAAACTTATACTGATCTAGGGCTTTTTTTTGCCACCAGAAAAAAAAAATATGGCTAAAAAATGATGACAAACCCTAAAGTTATTTTGCCAAAAATCTTGGATGAAATCACCAAATTGTGGATGAAAACATAATTATAGATATGTGGTATGTGCTAATGTGATATTTTCTATTCGATATGTGGATGAATGCTGAAATTTGGAGCACTACTATAACATTTTATATTGCCACTTTGGCATCTCATAAAAAATGAAAAAAAAAAATTGCTTGTCTTATAGTAGGTTTGGCAAATGAAATTTTTGTTCAATGTTTTATTTATTCTTTTCCTTATTCCAAATCAAGTCATAATTTTATTCAATGTTCAAAATTAGAATTGCAACAATCAATTTTTTTAATGAGCAAATGAACAAAAAGTATCCATACCTGAAGTTAGGTTGTTTGTTTTGTTTTGTTTGTTATGGTGAAATTTCTTGAACCATGCATTGTCCAATCATGTATTTGGTACCATTGGAAAGCTCTTTACAAGGGGGGTGGGGTGCATAGGCTTCGTTTCGTGGCATTTGAACATACGGTGGGAAATTTATTGAATTTTTGAGTTATTTTCTATTTTTTAAATTAGATTACTTTTACTTTTGTTTTGGCTATGGCAAAGACACATGGCACACTAGTGGAATATGAAGATAGGATTAAAATCTATTATTTGGAAAAAGAGTAAATGAATTTTTAACCCCTAAAGGACCAAGTGTTTGTTTAATATACACAAGAAATCTTGGGTAGATTCCTAGGAAGTCATTTTTGGTTGGATGTTCATGAAATTTGGACATAATGTGTAAACATGTACCTCCTTGATGAAAAACTCATTTTTTTTATTAGGTGATCAGATCAAAATTTATGATGCCCTGAATTTTTGGGGCATCTCATGCAATTTAACCCCTAAAGGACCAAGTGTCTGTTCATCGTATGCAAGAATCTCGGGTAGGCTCCTACGAAGTCATTTTTAGTCAGATGTTCATGAAATTTGGACATGCAGTGTAACAATGTATCTCCTTCGTGAAAATCTAATTTTTTTTCCGATTGGGTGCCCGGATCAAAAGTTACGCTGCCCTGAACATTGCAGGCAGTTCGGGCAGTTTTGGGCAACATGTGCAAAACTCTTCCTATGATTTTGAAATTTGGCAGGTGTGTAGCTTACATCATCCAAGTTGCAAATGTAAAAAAAATAACCCTATTTAATGTAAGAATCTCATTCTAGAAGGAGTTAAAGTTTGCAAGCCATGTCGGGCAAGGTTGGAAAAAAACTTTTTCACCTAACTTCAAACGTTATAATCTTTCAATCCGTATGGTCAAAGTTTCTAAAAAAATTTCCACATGTTCCCAAAGAAGTCTAGTTCAAATTTGTAAGGTTGAATTTTGAAAAAAAAACTTTCTTTTTCATTTTTTTCTTGCTGCCCTAAAAAGTGGCAGTTTTTGACAATTTCTGCCCAAAATGTGCCTCAGTCCTGTAGGGGTTAAGAATCTTTTGCAAAAAAGCTCATTAAGTTTTGAAATTTGGCATATATGTAACTATTAAAATATGGTATACAATTGTCCCAAAATTAAAAAAATTGAGTCCTCACATCACGTCCTAAGAGGAGTCAAACTTTGTTAGCTATAGTGGTGTGGTTTCGAAGAAAAACATTTTCTTCAAACTTCAAGTTCTATTATCTTGCAATGTGTGAAGTCAAAGTTCTTGAAATTTTTTTCACATTTTTTGGATGTTTGAATCTAACTTTTCACTGTTTAGATTTCAAATAAAAAATTTCTTCATTAAATAAGAAATCATCAAAAAATGACTATGGAATTGCCAATTCACTTAATGTCCTTGCATTACAAGATGATTTAGAGTAAGCTAGACTCCATATTTGCTTCTAAAATTTTTCATTAGTGAACCTAACATCATATACTTATAAATGGTCAAAATCCTCATTCTTGTGTAGAGCAAAAATTTTACCGCAAAAGGGCTCAAAGTGTACTGACCTTGTTTCGCAAGAATGAAAAAAAGTTGTTTTTCTCACTTCAAATGTTATAATCTATCAATCTCTGCAGTCAAATGGGCTGAAAATTTTCCAATGCTTTGATAAAATACTTTACTTTTACTTTATATGGTTGAATTTTTTTTTAAATCAATTTTTATTATAGAATAACATATCAAATAAACACAATTTTTGAGAAAGTCTTTCCAGAAACAAATCTCAATCCTTTAGGGATTAAACATCAACTATTTTTCCAAATTCCACTAATATAAAAACTATAATTTTAGGTACTTAGTGAAAAGTTCAATTTTCTTAATCTAATAAAATGAATTGACATTGAAGTTTCCAAAGTTGAATGCGTTAACATTAATTTAGCATGTTGAGGATCCTTGAAGATTTCAGAAGTTTGCATATATGAATAATTTCAAAACATTATGCCTCCCACTTTGCTTTTGATGCAAATTTCAAAAAGGTTGAAGAGGTCATGTTTTATAACAAATTCAAATATTATTTTAATCTACAAATGGACAAGACACCACATTTTGGCATCAACACAATTTGAAAAATAAATAAAACTTCAACAACTTAATATTAATAATATTTAGTTTTGAAAAGTCACTCTTGTTTTATGTGACATTACATTTATTGGTAGACACAATGTTTATAGACTTTTCAAGTCATTGCTTTACATAGTAAAACTTTAAAACATCAACTTTCTTGTAGGATTTTGTTTTAAGCTTTGAAGAATGATTGGAGAATATTTGAAGCTACTCAATCTATTTTTAAAAATCACATAATTATGATCCTTGGAGACTCATTTAAATACACTACATGATGGTGGCAATAGAGTGGACATACATATTTCAATTCTTATTGCATACATATTAACACATTGTAGTTATAAAATGAAATTTTTTGTTGCAATTCTTTTAAATAAGTGAGTTTTTTCTCCTTTATAAATTATAGTTATTGCATTTGGGAGAGGGGACTAATGAGACTCATTGCATTTTGTAATCCTTGGAGCATGTACAAGCTATATTAACACTCTACTGAAAATTTTGAATTCAAACTTTGGACTTTTGTATAAATTTGGTAGGAAATGATGTTATTTGCAAAAGGCAACTTTGGCTACAACTTTAAGCATGGTTTAAGGTCTACATTTTGAATTATTTTGAAGAAAATATTCTTTATCCATTTCAATTGCAATAGTGCTCTATCAACAAGTGTATAAGAGTTCCTATAGTGGCACAACTTTATACATAACAATATCTTATTCATAATATAAAATCAAGTCATGATTTTTACCAAATTTGACATTTCTAATTGAATTTTCTATGATTAGGCATACATTTGTTCCAAAAACATACTCATAAATTCAAAACTAAAAAACAACTATATTTTCAAAAACAAAATTGAACTCTATAGGATTGAATCTATTTCCAAAATTCTATATTTAACTTTTGAATTGTATACTTCAATATTTTTATAATCCTTCCAATTACAAAATGGATTTAGAAAGGAAAAATTCAATTTTTTAAATCAATAGTGTTAACTAAAAAAATCAATAGTGCCAAATACTTCTATTTTAAACATTTTTCCAAATGTATTTTATGGAAAAAATAAAATATTTAGCTGAGAGGTATTGATCTTGTCCTTCTTTGACTATAAACAATCGTATAGAACTTAGCAAAGGTTTGAGGTTGCCTCTATTGTCACCTACTTTCAATGTTTATTAATTTCATTTCATCCTCACTTAGATGGAAAAGGATATGAAGAAGATGAATGAAGAGTGGTTCAAAACACGTAGTATTGGGTCTTCGATGGAATTGAGTTTGTGTACCTTAGAATGGGCCGGGGTGGATTACCCCCCTCGCTTGTCCCCCCCAAGTCATTCTAGGGGTGCATGTAAGAAAAAAGACCCCCTAATTTGTGCTTCATTAATTTATCTTCTCTACCTCTCCTAGGTAATTTAGGGCCTCTAATTGCAAATATGAATTCAAAATTTGCAAATTTTATCATGTGTGAAAAATTAAAAATTTCACGGTTTTTACTTGGGGACAAGTGAGGGGGTCAATCCACCCCGGCCCTTAGAATGGATGGAAAGAGTGTTTTTACCTTCTTCATGTTTGTTCCCATGAAACCGTGGGATCACGGGGGTTATGTATTGGCAAGTGGCCATTTGACCTCCATGCCTAACTTTCCACAATCGAGTATTTCCACTATCTCAAAATAAATCCTAGGTACTCCCACAGTTTTCCACTAGAAACCACATATTTATTTTGAGAGAGAGGGTGTACCTCAATTATTGGTAGTGGAGCAAAAAATAGTTTGTACATACAAATCAGTCTACAACAAATCAAGATCATGACTTTGTATACATTATGGTTGGTCTCAGTAGCCACCCACTTGGACATGTTTTTTTGTTTTGTTTTTTAACCCTTGAAAGTCCCTTAGGGTCCCTCTATACAACCCGTATTTAGCTTTATAATTCTTCAATTGTGGTTTAATAGATGAGTTTTCATACATTTTTATTTATGTACTATCATGATCATTAAATTATTTGGGATTGAAAAGTATTTGGTCACTGTTTTCCTGATCAAATACCACCAAAGTGAATATGTAATATACTATATGGCCGCAAAGGGCTCTTAGGCCCTTCTAGGGTTAAACAAATGAAAAAAAAATTACACCCATTCATGTTCACTCAAATCAAAAAACTTAGTGGGAGAGGTTCACTACCACCAAAATTGGAATCATTCCGTTTCATCTGTTGTTAAAAATAAAAAATAAAAAATTGGAACCGTTGTACAATCCTATCAAGTATCTTACAAGCACCTCTATTTTTTAATTAATTAGTCTAATGGATTATCTATAGTGTCAGTGACAATCACATTATTCATTTTCCAAATTGCAATAGTGGACATTAGGGTTGAGATATTTGAAGCAGTATATTAAATTTTGGTTATTAACCCTTAAAGGATGGATTGGTGACCATGGAAATTAACCCTTTCGGAACCTTGTATCATCATCCAATTTTAAATATTAAGAAATACTCATTGGAGGTCAAAGTACTGTAGAAGATCTCCTCTTTCCGCACAAAATTCCATGGATGAATAGTGGCAATTTTGTCTTGCAGAGAGATTCTTTGTCATCCATTGGACACGAAATGTCCATGTTGACATTTATGGGTTAATGTATGGCATGTCAAGAGAAAAAAATCATAAAAAGGTTAACAATTGTCTGAAAGGCCATCACGAATGAAGTGTTTTGATTGGGAATGGCTCCACGTAGAAGCTTGTGACCTATTTCCAATGACTCAAGGAATTTGATCATAGCAAAAGGATGGATTTGGTAAGGGAAAAATTTCCTCATGTAGAGAATTAGATTTAAGAAGGATTGGAGATTTTTTTTTACATTTTTTTCCTCAAAACTAAAATTACCATGAATTTTTTTCATGAAGATTCTACGAAACCTATTCTTGTTATATAGGTCATTATATTTCCAACCATAGGATAGTTACAAAATCAATGTAAGTGATAATTGTGATTTTCAATGTACATACTGTGATCATTCTATCTTTTTAATGTACACTTTTTGGAGATTTATGTTGTTCATGATGGTCTTGCTCAACGTGAATTGTCACCAAAACCAAAGTTGATCGAAAATAGATTAGCCTATATTCTAGAAATGAGAAGGGGGTCAAAATGGGTAGGCTACCTTAGATGGTGAATTTCATCCTTGATGCCTCTGTTGGAAAGTAAAGCCTCATGGACCTAAGGTAAACCAACCTATGACAAGTAGAATGATTGGTTTGCTTTGTTGGCATTGTTGAAACAATTTAAATATTTCCCCAGATAAAGACAAACATGAAATGGGGGAGAGCAAATGAAATTTTATTTTTTAGATGAAGGATGAATTTGTTATGAAATTTTTGAGGTATGCTATCGAGTTGGCCCCAAACAGTTTCTAGACTACCCCAAAACCAACAACAAGAGCATCCATAATGTTCATTTTACTCATTGAAAGAAATCACAATATTTCCTAATATGGCCAAACATGAAGGCCTAAAAAAGTCACTTTTTGTAATGAAATTACATTCAAAAGGTGGAAGTTCCCTACTGTAGTCACTAATTACTCCATCACCATCATCCAAGACATTGATTGTGGCCACTAACTCAACCTAATGTAGCATGAATCTCATGTATTGAATTTTTTTTGTCACGGGTTGATGCAAGATTGTAATGGATCATTCCCTAGGTGTTTATGATGGGTCTTTAGTTTGTAATGGGATAGTTTTCTTTAGAACTTCACTATTTATGATGACTTTGTTGGCTAGCCTTGAATATAGTTGAAAAAACAAAAGTTGAAAACAGGCAATTGTAATGCCCCCAAATGTCACAAGTAATGCCATATTACACATTCTAATAAAGGATTCTACAACCAATAAATCATGCATACCCATTATGGACCTTCTTTTCAACTCCATCTCTATCTACATTAGTCTAACATTTCAATCATTGAAATGCTAAATATATGGTGGTAAAAACACAATTCGAAAGAGAGTGTCCATGATGGATATTATGAACTGATGTTATGCATTATTCTCCAATCCATATACCTCTTTTAATGTCCAAGTCTATTTTTGCATATCTTTGCTTGTATTTTTGTATGAATATAGTATTCCCTTCAATTTCATCAAATTGGTTATAAAAGAATGTTTTGTTTTTTTTGGAATATTGAAGCACTAGACTAGATAAATGAGAAGTTATTTGGACAAAACATCACCCAAATTATTTTGTTTATCATCCAAAATATGACCATCAAAATACATTGGGGTTTATGTAGTAGACATAGGACAATTGCAAGCTACAATACATTAAAATAATTGGTCCCAAGAACTGGTTTGCATTATTTTCATAACCTTGGGAACTCCCATCAATTATAGTAAATTGAATTTGAGGTGAATGAAAGTTTTTTGTTAATCATATTTACTTACTCAATGAACATGATTTGTTAGTATACTTTACTAGATGTCTTCAAAGGCATAAAAGAGACTCACTACAAAATCAATTGTAGGTCTTAAGACCTTCGTGAGGCCCTTTGAGTTAATGAAAGGCATATGGATCAAGTTTGTCTAGTAATTTTGGAGGATTGCCGAATATAATAGGACAATGTCAAATTGTACCATTGCACAATTCATAAGTAGGGGTAATTTTGTTGCTTGGTTATTTTTCATTAAAGCAATCTAATCTTTCATCCATGTAGTAGATGCACAGAGGAAAATCTTTGCATTTTCTATGATGTTCATTCCATATTCTCACTAAGGGAGTCATAGTAGGGAGCCCTCGTTCCTCCAACTCATTGAAGATATGCAAGTGAAAGGAGATGAATGGATAATCAAGAATACTTCTCCCAACTCGTTGAAGAATCTTATTACCCCCCCCCCCCTAGAGATGAATAAGGATTTTTTCAACTTGCTTGACCCCTTAAGTTCCTTGACTACGTTTTCACCAAAAATGCTCTAAAATTGTCATTTCTAGGGTAAGTACTAAATTTTAGAAAAAAAATAAATTTTGGACACATATAACTACAGGATCTTGTAGTAAGCTAGTTTGAGAAGATGTGGAAAAAATTTCAGAAATTTTCACCACGTGGATTGCAAGATATAAGCTTTTGAATTCACTAAAATCTTTTTTTGGCCTTGCGAAAAACCAGGCACCTACACTTCACAAGCTCACATTTGAATGAAAAAATGTCCAAAATGGTTGTGCTTCTTTGGATTCATTCTTCAAGGAAAGTTGACTACATGTTTGAAAAATTTCACAACATTTGGAATTGCACAACATATAGGAAAAAAAATAGTAAGTAGAAAGAAGTAGAGAATGATTCAAAATATAAAATTGTTCAGAATTTAGTTATGGAATTGAAAAATGACAATCACAATGGTTGAAATGTTGTAATAAAAAATAAAGGACTTCAAAGCTTATTTTAGAGTAGAGGATCCATAATTGCTCACAAACTAAAACTCCTCATAACTTTGGACTCGTTCATCAAAATGGAATGATTCAAAGCTCTCCCCCATATATATATATATATTTGTGTATGTGTGTGTGTTTGAAAAAATCAATTTTTTTATTTGCCTAAACTACCCACCCGGTGAAAAAAGTAACATAGTAGGTCATAACTTTTGACTCATATTTCCAAATGTCATGAAATTTAGTGCACATGAAAGATATTCCTCATCCCCACCTTCACTTAAAATTTCAACCTACAATATGAAAATCTACAATGACAAGTATTTGTCCAAAATTTCTATGTTGCCAAAAAACGAATGTTGGTCTTGTAGGGGGAACTTCATTGTAGCTATTGTGGCCTTCCCTTACATAGCTATTTGAGTCCATGTACTCATTGATTTAAAGAAGCTTTGAGTTATCTTAAAGAGATTTAAAGGATACATTCCACAAATGTTTGGAAAACCAAATTCAACAAGACAAGCAATCATATTGGATATTCTTCAAACAATAAATAGTTGCATCTTGTCAGGATGAAATTGTTCAATTTTTAGTTGGAAAATGGTACTTATGAATGTATTATATTTATCCATTATGTGAGTCATTATGTGAAAATATGTTGAGTCAAATACAATATAATTCAATGAAGCATATCAAATTATAAACTACATCTATCCAAAATCAAACTAAACATTGATCTCGTGTACTAAAAAGAGTGAAGGTCACCTCCAAGTGTTGCAAGGTCACTATATCCACCAACAATAAACCCAAGTTTTTATATATGTATCATTCTCCTTCTATAAACTAAATATACAATCTTTTCAAACCCAATGTTGTATAAAAAAAATTGCTACATTTTTATGTAATGTTTATTACAAAAGTAAATGCATGGCCACCTTCACCACTAACATATCTATGCAACCCAAAAATTGGCAAGTGAATTTTACCTTCTTTACATCATTCATGTTCTAATGAAGTGATAGTTGTGTTAAGTCTCATCTATACATTTCCAATTATTTTCCAAGAAACATTCAACTCATATAATATAGAAATTAGAAAGTTACCCCCTACATGATTGGTGTGTTTTTCACAAAACAATATTCAAAACTACTACTTTCTAGTGCATTGAGCATATTAATTAAAATATGAAAACATATCCAAACTTTTAACTATAAAAATTTGTGCAAAATTTATCTAGAAATTTTGTGAAAATAATTTTAGACCATTTGACTACTTAGATTGCAAGATTATAATGTTTCACATTAGAAGAAAATAAAATTGGGCTATGCACAACATAATTTGACTCAACTTTGTAGAGAAGGAGGCACTATCCAACTTTGAAAACTTGGACCATTGGGTACATATTTATGTTAGTTACTTTGTGGAAATCCATTTAGAGGATGTCCCCCCAAAGCAACTACATGAGCAAGATTTCAATTTTTTTTGGAGAACTCATTTTTTGGAAGAATCAAAATCCCAATAGTCAACACAAAGATTTCCTCCCCTCAATCAAGTACAAATGAAATAAAAAATAAATCTCATGAATTTACATTAGAATTTGTGCTAATGGTTCCAAATTATTTCTAAGACTACGATGTTTAGTGCATTGAGTGAAAGTTGCAAAAAAGTTTTTTTTATTATTGTAATACCAATTTCTCTGTACTACTATGAGAATTTATGGAAAAAAAATTTAGACAATTCAGCTTTATAGATTGCAAGATATAAGCAATCAAAGTTAATGGAAAAAACTTCAAAGCATTCACGATTGTTTGCCCAACTCCTTGCCCACTCTATTAGCATGTTGCCCAAATTGCCCCTAAACTTTTGAGCCCCATAATTTTTTACTTGGGCACTCGATTGGAAAAAAAATTATATTTTCTGAAAGTTTATAAAAATATGCATCTTTCATAGGAATTTCACTTTCATCCACTCAAAATTGACCTTACAGTAACCTACCACTCATTGGACAATTGCCATCAAGAGATTAAGTTAGCTTCTATTGAAAAATGTTTGTTTGTAATTTGAAATCTCTATTGAAAAACTATGGACAAATCTTTGATAAATAGTAGGAGTTACATTTTCATACCTTGTGTTTGAATCTTGTACATAAAATTTGTGTAGAGGCTTCAAATCACAAATATATTATTGAAGGTGGAATGCAGTCAATTTGCAACTTTTTTTAACTAAATTTTCTTGTGAATTTAATTGAAAGAAAGATTAACTTTAACTATATGGTATGATTAGTGTACATGAAGAATTTGTTTGTTTAAGGTAACATGAGTGATTTTGAGAATGGTAGAACATGGTATCTCATGGTGTGTTTGAGAAAGAGCTTTGTGTAGTGAAATTTTAGGATATGCAATCATTGAAGTTTTGTTAAAGTTTGATTGTTTTCCAATTTATGCTTGAACAATAAGAAGTTGGTGGCATATTTGAATGCAATGTTATTGATGTTGGTTAAGGGTGATTGCAAGAAACACTTATCCTATTTTTTGTCCCCTTTCCCTTGGACAAGTATTTTTTTGCTCATAACTTTTGCATCATTTGTCCTTTTGACGTGAAATTTGGAATGGAGGTACATGTGGTAGTTTCAGACATTCTGTAATTTTTTCAAATTTTTTCAAATTTTATTATTATTTTTAACCTGCCCTCGATTGGGTGTCTACCTAGGCCATTTAGAGGGATTTAGTCCTATTTTTGACCCAAAAATGCGAATTCGAAGCCGTAAATTGAACATGTTGTAGGTCTACTAACATTACAAGGTGTGATGATGAGTTTTTATGAAAATAGTAACATGTCGGTTGACCACATGGGGCCAAAGGGACCTTCCTTTGTGCAAAGTCTATGAAGAGGAAAAAAAATTCCTAAATGAATTTTTGGTGCAATGTGAGCACAGTCTTCTCTAGCAAAATGGCTTTTCTATGGAATTCTTTTGATTTTTTTTAAATTACTAAAAATGAAAAAGTCCACAAACCCCTTTTCTAGGTTTTTTTCCCCCAATGACTTATGTAATATTCCATAGTAGTCTATAGTATTCCATAGTACCGAATAGTATTGAATCGATGGTTGAGATTTGCAAGCGCATGATGGCAGGCAAAATTCATAGTAGTTTGTAGTATTGTTAGACCTATAGCCAAAAATCGCGTTTCTAAGCCAAAAACATGAAGTATTTCTTGCAATCACCCTTCATGTCGAAGTTATGGTAGCTTTGGGCATTTTTGAAGTGTAGTGAAGGAAGGCGGGCATGTCATTCCTCTCATATAGCAAGCCATTAGAACTAATAGCGGTCTTGTGTTCCATCCATAGCTTTGGGTGTTGTCAATCAAAGTGCAGTAATTATTTGTTCATTTTTTGAATTAACAAATTCAGAAGAGAATTAATCATTGTAGAAAGTGAATTTTGAGGAATTGTAATTTGGTTTCAAGGAACGGCGTGTTGGGGGTGCGATGTGGTCGTATATAAGGAGTTGTGGGAATGCATAAGATGTTTGGGCATATTTTGGCTTCGCATGAATTTCTTTTACTATACATACACAAGGTTTGAAGTTCTTCTATAATTTATATTCCATACATCATCAAAGATAATGACCTCTACATAAGATTTGAAGTTCTTCTATAATCAGTTTGTATTTCTTACATCATCCAAGACAATGACTCTACATGAGGTTTGAAGTTGTACTATAATGAGATTGTGTTTCTTACATCATTAAAGATAACAACTTGACACATCGAGGTTTGAAGTTCTTCTATAATTTTGTATATCTTACATTGTCGGTCATCAAAGAGAATCGTGACTCGACCAAATTGAGTTGGTCTTTCCCCTACACTGACTTTCCTCCAGGGTTGGTTCACAATTGTGGTGTCAAATTATTACTGTGCTCAGTTGCTGACACATAAATTTCCAAAAATTTCCACTCAATTCGCTTTTTTCAGTGTCTAAGTTAAGAGAAGCTTTAAATTTTATTTTATTTTTTAATTTTTGAAAAAGCTTTAAATTTTTTTTATTTTTTATTTTAAAGCTTTAAATTTTGAGTTTGCACTCCGTCAGTCACTCAGTGCATATTCCCACTTGACCGCAATTTCAGGACCAAAAGTGTTGTTAGTAAAATGCCACGAGGAAGGGTCCAGCAAAAGAGCATGTAGTGACTAGTGAGAATCATTAGTGACGAAACATTCCTTGACAAGAATCTGAGTGAGAAGATTCCAAGGACTTACTGTAGATGCACAGCAGGCGGCCACTGGTCAACATGGGTACTAAAAGTTTTTGTTTTTTGTTTTTGTTTTTATGTTTTTGTTTTTGTTTTTGTTTTGTTTTTGTTTTTGACACAAATGAAGGGTACTAAAAGTTAATGTAATGGCCAGGGTGAATTGATCCCCTCATTGCCCTGCATTTTACAACACTGAATTTTTAAAAATTTGCAACACATGATAAAATTTGTAAATTTTGAATTCATATTTGCAATCAGTGGTGTAACTTAGGTTTGGAGAGGAGAGATGAAGAAGTATCAGAAAATGTGGCACAAAATAGGGGGCAATTTTTTACAATCATCCTTCTGCGGGGCAATGAGGGAGGGGTACAATTCTCCTTGGCCTAAGTTTGATTACTCTAATTTTACCTCATTTAGTGAGGGCAAGAGAGTTAGTATCACCTACAAAAACGAATTTCTCTAAACACACTATAGATATTCTTTTGACTACCATTTTCAGAAATATCAAGCCACTTGAATGTATTTTGTAATATACAAATATACAATCTTCCCTACATGAGATGGGCTTTAGAAATTGCATTCCCCCCCAAAAAAATCTTATTTCAATGACAAGCATATAGCATATAGGCTTGCATTTGCCTAAGCTCATGGAAGTTGGAATTTTGAGGATTGGTGCAATCTGATTTGGTCAAATAGTGAGTCTTCAATTGAAATTGGTAAGAATTCAAGGCAAATTAGAGTATGCCAAAAATCTATGCGTGGGATTGAATAGGGTCATTTTCCAAGTCTAGTTGTACTTCAAAGATGGTTTGGGGTGCATTTAGTGGCTTAGATAAATTCCCTTGTTATTTTTTTGATAAAAGAGCATTAAGCCGGTTGTTTTTGCACAATCACCTTCGGTAGTTGACACTTAATGGAAAATGGCGCTCAAATAGTCTATCCCAACTTACTTCCATTGCAATGGAGACAAAGCCTCATGGTGTGACAAAACTAACATGGCCCGCAAACTCAAATCTCAGGACTTGAACCCATTATAGAGAATGTACGGAAGATTGTCAAAGATTTGTTGCACCATGTCATACTCCAAGAAACAAGGTGGAAATGGTGCAAACTAATACAATATCTCTCGAACAACTCCATCCCTTCATTAGAATAACATGCAAGAACAAAATGCAAGCAATTCATTTCAACAAAAGCTGGCAACACTAGATGGTAGATGACATTGTGTTATAGTTTTGTTTTTCCTTTTAAAAAAATTTATTAGTAGTATCGCATGATGCTCTGGTCTTGTAATGTAAACTTAAGCTTATTATGATACATTGCAAAATTGGACTCCACCATCTTTTTTCTTTCCAACGCACTTTCCAGCTTACAGTGAATTGCTGAATTTTGGAGCCTAAGTTACCACCTGTAGGGGCTTCTTTTTCTTTTTAAAATTTTTTTAATTTTTAAATGGACAATTCCTATTGCCTGTAGGGGCTTTTCAACTAAAGTTCCTGGCCGGTGGTTTGTAGGATTCTTTTTTCTTTCCCGGCCGGGCCTTTGCTATGAAATTCCGTTTCATTGGCTGGTCAGTTTGTATTGTTTCTCTTTTGCACTGAAATTCCAATTCATTGGCTGGTGGGTTTGTATTGTTTCTCTTTTCCAATGAAATTTCGTTACATTTGTGTCCAAAAATAAAGAAACAAATAAATAGAACAAACCGTTCCTTTTTCTTTTCTTTTTTCGTTTCTTTTCTTGAAACACTTGGACCATTTCATAAAACCGTTCCTTTTATTCTAAAAGAAAAAGAAAAAGAAAAAGAAGGTTCCTAGCTGAATGTTTTTTGTTTTTGTTCTGATTCACCTGGGGAGAATTGAACTTGGAATAATTTTTGGGACCCTACTCTACTCTCCTAGGGCAGGGCAGGGCAGGGCAGGGCAGGGCCAGGTGGCTTCAGTTGGGATAGTTGGTGAAGTCCATCATGACCGTCGGTCTGTCCGTCCCGTACATCGGGAAGTCAGTATGAAGTGACTCACCCCCGGACTTCCAGACTTCCAGACTTCCAGACTTCGGCAGACTTCGGCAGACTTCCAGGTCTGTAAGTAGCAATGGTATCAGGTCAGTCAGGCCTGCACCAGCCCTTTTTTGGCACCACGGGGTCAGATTGCACCATTCCAAAATAAATGTCTACTTTTCGCCAGAAAAAAGTAATCGTTTTTCGCCAGAAATTTTCCATTTCTATTTAAAATGTGGAAGAATTCACCAAATTTGGATGAAAAAGTGTATGAATATGATTGAAAAGTATTTTTTGGTCCTACTTTAGAAGGATTCTTTGTCATTCATCGGACAAAAAACGGTTGTGGTGTCATTGAAGGGTTGATCACTGTAAATTATAACTTACATCCCTCAATCCTTCAGTCCAAGCATGGTTTCAATAAAGGGAAAAAACTTCGACCAAACTTGCAAAATTGAATTGAATCTCTCTTATCTTATAGATACACAAATATAGGAGGCCCTGTATTACATTATCTTGCATCCACACTAGAGAGTTTGGTAAGTTATATTATTTGAAAAAATCTCATCATTTCAAGCTAAGCTAAGCCCAGAGCCCCACCTTGGTATTGGCGAACAAGGCTTTTTTTTGTTGGACTAGTGTCCCCGGTGTTGGCTTCACTGCACAGGCCAGATTTTGGAGGGCCAGATTCACAGTGGTCAGATTCTAACAGATCTGACAAAATTTCGCCAAAAAAAAAAGCACTGTTGGCGAATCGCCTTCATACATTCTGCTCGAGTTCCAGTGGGAGAGCCATCACATTGGTGGTAAGTTAAGTTAAGTTATTATTAGGGCTTTCATTTGAAAGGCTCTCGGTGAAGATGCCTGATAGTGATACCCCTGTATCCCTGAGATATATACAGTAAGAATAGTACGGAGTATTTCATTGGGTGTAATAATAATAAGCTTAAGTTAAGTTATTCCCACGTTCAGTACAGTACAGTTCAGGAGGAGATGCCGCTCTCGCCCAACCACGTGAAAAAATTCCAGGCCAGCCAAGGCCAGGCCAGGCTCCTAAATAATAATATCCTACTAACTTAAGTTATTCTGAACTACAGACTATTCGCCTGCCACGTGGGCGAAATTGATATTGGCAGATTGTACCCCCAAAAGAAAGAATCTGGCTTAAGAAAAATGGGGAAAAACTCCGTCAAGTTCTCTGCCAAAAAAAATTCAAATTCAATAAGAAAAATCTTGGATGAAATCCAGCTAGATTGTGGATGAAAATAGTGTTATGGATATCAATGTGATCAGTGATGTTGGTGGTATGTGCTAAATAATGTGATATTTCCCATTCAATATGTGGATGAATGTTAGAGCCCTAAATCCTACCCCCTGCTAAAGTAGGAGGCTCAGTAACCGCTCATCTAATGGCTGGTCTGCCTTTTTCATGTATTTCCTTTGATTGGAATATTTTTAGCTCATTTTTCCGACAAAGAGAAATAGATCAACATAATGTGAGTTAACACAAGTTGGTTTCATATTTTTCAAAGTATTCTTGAATTAGTTACTAAAATTTTCAAACGAGTTGTGTCATAGGATCCCTATTTATGACCTTAGGCTCTTCTATAACCTATTCACTTGCAACTTGGAAAGAGAAATGGGGAAAGCCAAGGACAATGATTGGCTCTTGCGATAAATTAACCCCTAAACAATACAACGGACGTTTTTTGTCTGATGAACGTCAAGGAATTCTCCTCTGTAGGACAAAATTGCTACTATTCATCTTCGGAATTAGGGGTGGAAAGCGGAGATCTTCTACAGTAGTTTGACTCCCAATGAGTATTTTTGATTTTCATAAAGTAGATGATGTCACACGGTTCCAAAATGGTTGATTTCCACAGTCACGAGCCTGACGTTCAAGGGTTAATACCTTTTTTCCTTGATCAATCCATTCAATGACTAGAGTAACTTCCCATTGTAGAGGTCAATTCAAGGACCATCTCACATCCATTTCAAAGCTAATTCAGTTCTAAGGGCAATTCTCAATGAATGCTTGAGCAAATTTCAAGCACACACACATACCCCTTTTTTTAACTTTCTAAGAGAGTTCCAAGATGGAGACCACTTCAAATTTGATGAAGCATTGTATTTCAACATTCATCCATCATTCATACCCGAAACCACTTTACTTTTCAATCATATCCATGCACTTTTTCATCCAATTTCAGTGACTTCTTCATCCACATTTCTATTAGAAATGGGAAATTTTTGGCGGAGAAAAGATTACTTTTATTTGGCGAAAAGTAGACTGATTTCTACCCGTGGTGCTCCCCCAAATAGATCTGATTTCGAGCCTCCTCCCTCCTCCCTTATTCACTGAATCAAAGCCTCTCCCTCCCTCCTTCCCTCTCTCCGTCAGCCAGTCCCTCCTGCTGCTGCGTATGCTGCTACGTCTGCGGCGTCTGCGGCGTCGTCGTCGTCTGCTCCTGTCCTCAGCTGTGGAGGCCCTCCCGTCCGCTCGCTGCCTGTCGACGTATCCCCCCGCTCTCAATCCCCCCAGCCCCCTCCAACCACTTACTCACCATAAGAAGTCAAAGGGAGTCTGAGTGATGAGGCAGCTGCAAAAGGACGGAAGGAACTGAAGGAAGGGACGAAGGAAAGGAGCTCTGCAGCACGCCACTGGGCAGGGGAGGAAGAGGCAATCCCCACCGCCCACATGGCGCAGAAAGCAGTCTGCCACGCTCGGCACTCATCACTGAGCAGCGAGCAGCACTTCACGTCACGGAGGGAGGGAAGGACGGAGGGAGGGAGGGACGGAGGGAGGCGCCCCCGACGGGCGGACGGACGCTGTTGTACGACGAAAGTCCAGTTTCAGTTCAGTTATTATTAAAGTATGTACACTGAATAGGGGTATTAACCCCTGAGCGCCCAGAGCATGTTCACCAAAATCCAGACCCTTCTCAACTCCTTTTAATCAAATTGTCACCCAAAACAAGATCCACATAAATTGACCATACCGATTGGTAGTGGAGACATGCTCGGAGTTGCGGGAGAAAGGACAAATGATTTCACCATACCATTGAAAAGATTATAATAGTCAAATATGGCAACCTTTCATTTTGGGGAGGCCATATTTGGGGCGTTGGGGTGCTTAGGGGTACCCAAGGATTAAGGGGACCAAAAAATTAAAGGGAATGATTGTAGAAAATTGTAGATGTTTGAAACATGATGTAAGGTAGATACACCCGAAAGCGTCACAAATTGGTACTGTGCATTGTTACTAATATTGGGCTGATCAGATTTTTATATTTCCTTGTTGGCAAGAGAAAGGAGATTCCAATGCACCAAAGAACACATCATTTGGATATTATATGCAAAAGTTATTCACAATCAAAGTCTGATTCTAAAAGCGCCCAATGCAAATAGGTACATAACTAAATTTAGGAATGTTCACTTGTTGTAGATGGCGCTTTTAGACACAGGGCGATTGTGGGAGTACCCACCATACATCCCCCGGACACTTCAATAACTATAGATGTACAATAAAGGTAGATATTTATATAGTGTGGAATGTCAATTAATCAGTATGGGTCCCCTTAATACCCCAATTCAGTGTAGTATATTGAAGACCATGCAACCCCTGCCCTGACTACCAAGGAAGGGAAGGGCATATAGGAGTGTATTTTTTAGGGATTTTGGACCAATGGTTATATGGCCTTTCTTTCAAGAAGGTTTTTAGTTTCTTGGTTTCTTCATTTTGGGGGATCGCATAAAAGGAGGCCCAATTTTGAGTATGTAATTTTTATATGCAATTGTTGTATGTGCTAGCTTTACGCGACAGATGAATTGAGGTTTTGGAAACATTATAGTAATGGTGTGCAGGGCCATGATTACAGTCTAGCATTTTTTAACACATTTACCCTCTTTTTTTCCATAGGCTTGAAAGAAATCCTGAAGCTGCCCATTTCTTGTTGAGGCAATTGGGCATTTAAATGCATAAAAAAAGCACTGGCGCATAGTATATCCCTCCCTCCCCCTCACGCCCCTGCACATGACCCTGCATATTCTGCTGCAGTGCTGCCACTTGATGGGGCAGGGGATCCGGCATCATCGTACCTTATTACCTGATGGAGCCTGGCTGGCCCCACCACCCCTCCTTCCAGGGAATCTCCGTCAATCATTTTCTGAAGTGGCGTCGTTGAGGGACCTGCTTGCCGGGAGGAAGTGCTGCCGGGGCTGCGGTGGTCATGACGGATGGGCGGGGGAGGAGCGCAAAGACCGGTATCTTCTGCTCGGCGAACATTCACTTGTGCCAATGAATGGATGCCTGTTGGAAAGAAAGAAAGAAAGAAAGAAAGAAAAAGACGGGGAAAAAACAAGAAAAAGGAAAGAATTAACCCCTGAAAGGCCCTTGGGGTTCCTCTATACGACCCATATTTAGGATTATATTTTTTCACTTGTGGTTTAATATATGAATTGTGATACATTCTTATTTATGTACTATCATAATCATTAATTTACTTTGTATTGACAAGTATTTGGTTAATGTTTTTTTGATCAAATACCAACAAATTCACAATATACTATGTGGCCGCAAAAGGCTTTAAGGCCCTACAAGGGTTAAAGAGATGGTAATGACCATTGGTTTCAACAAGAAATAAATGATAGGGAGTGACTGGCTATTTGAATCATTTTATTAAACAAATGATGACTTTGTGTCAAAATAAAAATAAAGAAATAATAAATGATGACATTGGTACCAATTATTCAATTCATCCCTTATAATTATCTTTTTCTTTCTTTTTTCCTATAAAACATTAGTAACCTTCAATTTAAAAGTATAGAGAAAGAGGAAGGGGGAGGGGATTAGTTTGAGACCAGATAGATAGGCTTGGTTGATTTGAGAGAATCTGCCTTTAGTATTTCTTACAAGAATTTATTATATCAAAATTGATTAATCCCTAAAAGTTCTATGAATGTATTCTACCAAAATGAAAACTCCAAAATTATTGTTTCTATTGCAAAAAGAAAAAAACAAATTAAAGCCATTTTCTTTTGTACACATGACTAGTATGAGAATTTGTTAGGAAAAAAATTAGAAATTTTGATCTCATAGATTGCAAGATATTAGTGTTTAAAGTGAATAAAACATGGGGGGGGGGGGACTTTTCATAACTACATTACAAGACTTTGAATCCTCTTCACTTAGAAAAAATGTGAGATCTTCATGAGGATTTGAATCCTTGTGACATTTAGATGGCTTGATCTCAACACACCAAGAGACCACCATATTTGCTAACTAAATCAATTCAACATTTTCATATAAACCTCTAACTTCAAGTTGTGAAAGTAGTTTTGTAATATCTAATCAATCATCTATTATATCATTGGAGAGATCTTCAAATGTGCTTTTTATTAGTATAAAATATGCCTTCTAATTCTAAAAATTGATAAGACATGAAATTTGCCAAAGTCTTCTTTCTAAAAATTGGGAATGGTGAATAAATAGGGAACATAAGGAATGAAGTACTAATAGAAGTTGCCATTTTATATTTCAAAATTCCTGCAAATGATACAAAATAATTGTACTCAACTTATTCCATTCATATATAACTTTAAAATTCATAAACTTTCACTATTCTTTCTTTTACTATGCATTTGCCTCACCACAAACTAGGAAGTACTAGTCCAAATTTCTAAAATTGTGAAGATGAATTAGAAAAGATAACTCTTAAAATAATTATTAAAGGATGAATTTCATAGAAAAGTCATAAAATATGATTCAAAGATCATATTTATATAGTTAGGTCTAAACACTACACCAAGCAATATTTTTGAATTAAATTTGAAGTCAAAAATTGAGAATTCCTTCTAAAATCAATTGGAGATTCAATATTTGTGAATTTTGCAAGAACCTTTTTCTTTTAATTTCTAAATGTTAAGTTTTAATCATAGTCGTTTCCATACATTTTTATTTTATGTTTCTACTCAAGTTATTTTTAAGGGTCATTTTTTGAACTAAAAATGTCATTTTTTTAAGTCCAACCCTATTAGTATCCTTTAATTTGAATTATAGAAGCAAGGCCTTCAAAATCTATATTGTACAAATGTTAAAGAAGTGCTACAACAAGAATCTACACTAATATTTGATGGATGCAAAAACACATTTTAGTGTGTTTGGGATGTGTTGGAGTTCATCTATTGTTTTTGAATTTGAATGCTTGGTCCTTGAGGGGTTAATAAAAACCTTACACAATTCTTGGACAATCAATCAAAAGATGAATGTTGTGGTTTATGTCATTAATGGAGCTTTTGAGGACAATTAGTGAATCTGCTACAACTATATTTGCATTAAATTCATACAAATTAGAAAAAAAATGGATCATATGTAGAGAGTTGTTATAAGTTTAAGAATGAATTCAAAATATTATATTAGACCTTGTTGATAAAATTAAAGGATGCAAAGTTCTTTTTCTTTGAAGTATGAAAAATAAATAAATTTTTGAACTACCCACATAACCACCCATGTGAAGAATTGAGATTTACAAATATATAAATAAAAAATAAATCCTATAGATTGAGATTTTCTCCAGGTGAATAAGCAATAAGGTAGGTGAACCCAATACCAACCATTGACCTAATACCACCCAAATGTAGGACCCTTGTTGATCTTAGAATGAGAATCTTTGAAGGAAATACATGCCTTAACTTCATAGTAAGTGAAGTTAAGGCATGTATTACTGTCATAGATTCTCACTCCAAGATCAATAATAATCCTACATTTGGGTGGTATTAGGTCAATGGTTGGTATTGGGTTTGCCTACCTTACCTCGTGCAAAATCCCATCCACTTCTTTTTTTTTCTTTACTTTTCCTTTGAAATAATATAAGTGAGTCGGTCCATTAAGGGCAGAATGATTACATATTTGGTGCACACTCCACGCCTTGAATGTTCACCACCATTACAATTTTGCTCACAATGGGCTTCCTTGTAACTTACTACTTACCTTTTAGTGACAGTACAAGCCCACGTCTTCAGATCGGATTCTTTGATTTTTTTCCATATATGAGAAAATTCTGAGTCTTTTTGGCAAATATCTCCCACCACACTGAAGCTGGTTATTTTGGGTTCCCATTTCTTTTTTTCTTTTTCTTTTTCTTTTTCTCCTTTTTTCTTGGACACAAATGAAACGGAATGTTCCCATTTCTTTTGAGTGAGAGGAATAAAGGACCCAACACCCACCCACCCTCTGCCACGTCATATTCCCTGCCCCATTCCCCCCAAATTTACATTCCTTTTTTCTACTACGATACAAACCCAAGCCAAAAAAAAAAAAAAAAGAAAAGAAGAAAAAAAGAAAAAAAGAAAAAAAGTTAATATACCTCACACTCAACCCTAAAATTGGATCCCGCGTGCTCAATAATACACAGTACTTAGCACTCAAGTGTCCCTCTGCATGCCTGCCTGCCTTATTTTTTTTTTTAATTTAAATTTTTCCATAGAATGCTGGCGGGGGGTGGGGTTGTTGCTATATTAAAATTTTCTTTTGACGTACTTGCTAAATATTCTTTGACGTACTCCTTAATTTTCCTAAGATGGGGAATGAGCTAAGTTAAGAAAAAGAAAACCCAGTGAGCATAGAATGATTCCCCCCACAAAATGTAAAATCTGTCCTTTTTAGGAAAAAAAGAAAGAAAAAGGAAGGAAGGAAGGAGCCAGTGCTGTGGAAGTCCGTCCGTCGATTCGTCGGTCCGTCCGTCCGTCCGTCCCCTTATATTACTGTAGTAAGCGGAGTACTGTTCCCAGTCAGATCCACCTCCGGTTGAGTGGCACTGGACCCAAGTTGCCGAATACTGTACTCGTACTACAGTACCTCTCTTGGGAATATATTAATATTATTATTAGTATGGGTCGACACTTATTAGTATGGCACTTGAGTGGCAGGCAGGCAGTACTGAGTTAACCGCAGTTTGCAGTCCACAGAGCTTGGGCATGGCAGAGTCTACCTGTGGTTACTGGGCTGCGGCAGGGGCAGGGGCAGGGCGGCCTTTCCTGTGGTTGGGGTTGAGGTGCAGATTCCCGGCAATGGGCGAGCATATGCGAGCATGTTTCGGAGGGCTCTGCTTGGATGCTGGCGTTGCGGCGTGTTAGAATCAGTGGTTGTAATGGAAATTGTCCATGTGTTTGAAAAAATTAAAAATTTCAAAAATTAAAAAATCTATGGGTGTAGACCAGTGGACATGGGTTTTAACTTAAATAAGGTAAAGGTAAAGGTGAAAACACCCAAAATCTGTACGGGTTTCCATTCCTGGCAAGTAGACTTCTATTGAAAATGTCCCTTGAAAGTGTCATTAAGCTCTGAAGTTTATGGGGTCAAAAAGTAGAAAAAAGATTCCCTAAATTTGTTCAAATAGTAAGGTAGGAGGTCCATAAAGCGCCCATCTAAGACCTGAAACTGAATTTTGGGGAGGTGAAACTTATTGAAATATTTTTCAGGAGATTTTTCTTGAAAGACAAGAGGAATTGACATCTAATCCAAGTCGTTTCATATTTTTCGGAGCTTTGTAGAATTAGTTATGAATTTTTGAAGTCGAAATGGCATAGGGCTCTAAAATCACACACCTCCTCAAATGTGCATTATTGGTACATCCTTGTAAAGATGAAAAAACCCCATGTACACACAATGTACATTTGAGGAGGTGTGCAGTTTTAGAGCTTGTGCGGATTTCGAGCCTCCTACCTTAGTATTCTGCTTTTGCTTTGGTTATAAATAGTACTAGTGTTTCCTTTCTATGATGAAAGGTTTGTTCCCACTTGACATTAGGGTGGGGGAGAGTTGTGTTACATGATGGGAGTTCCCCACTTGCAGAGTTTTGTGTCCACCGAGCCTACGTGATTGGAGATGATGTGGCACAGAGTTTATACCATTGTTGAGGCTACTAATGGTGGAGTTTTTTTTTAATGGCTTCCCATCAAGAAGTAGTAACAAATCCAAGGAAAATGTAGATTTCAGGAGATGATGTCGGTTGTCACATACTTGGGCTACTGGGGGCCCATTATGAAAGAGCCACTTGCTTTGTCCTTGTGCTTACCTTTTTCTAATGACAACCCTATCACCATGAACAACCACTACGTAAAAGTTCAAATCCTTTTGAGTAGAACTAGTTCCAATGCTACTCTTATTTGTGAGCCCTAATTTCACTTACTCTACTCGTCCCTGTGCTTAGCCTTTTCCCTTTGCTCATATCTAGGGCTAGTTGGGAATGGACCTCAAGCTATATACTAACTAGTTTCAATGGCCCAAGATGTTTCTACTTTAAAACATCATAATAATCACATGTCTTCTCCAAAAATTATAATCCCCCCCCCCCTCCTTGAAATTTCATGACTTTCAATTGCTTCTTGTATATAGAGTAAATTTGCCATTTACCATACACATCCAACAACCACACAACAACTATTGCCATTTACCATACACATCCAACAACCACACAACAACTATTGCCATTTACCATACACTAATTGCACGATGCAACTACCAATACAATTGTCATGGGAACAAAATTTTATATCACCGCCCAATGACTACACATTGAATAGTGAAGGTTTAACTAGATTTTAGTTCCATCACCTTTAGATTGCAATAAAATTTGTAGTAAGAAATCTTTTTGCATTCTGTTTTTTTGAAGGTGAATCTTAACATGACATTTAATGATCATGCCCAAAATTTCAAAACATATAAGTCTCTATATTTATGTGGAGGAGTATTTGAATTTTGTCTGTGCGATGATTGGCAAGTTTATTATACTAACCAAACTGTTTTTTCCCCCTTGGAAAAGGTACCTCCAACCATGCTGAATTGTTTCTTTGGACCAGTTTTTGGGGAGCGTGACAGTTTCACCTTCAAACAAGTTAACTTAGCAGCCAGCATGATAAGTTAGTCAAGGCAGGCAATCGGTCCACCCAGCCTGCTGCCGTTGCTGCTGTTGATGAGGAGTGCCGCAGGGATCACCCGGGGCTTGGTCCTCAGGAATCTTAACCCCTGAGCGCCCTAGTGCCTCAAATCTGGCCTCCCCAAAATGAAAGGTAGCCATGTTTGACTATTATAATTTTTTCAAAGATATGGTAAAATTATTTGTCTTTTCCCCCACAACTCTAGGCATGTCTCCACTACCGATCAATAGGGTCAATTTTTGTTGATCTAGTTTTGGGTGACAATTTGATTAGAATGAAGTCACTCAAAAAGGTGTGGATTTTGGTAAACACGCTCTCAACACTCAGGAGTTAAAGGTTAAGCATGAATAATGTGAACTAACTCATTGTAGTGGACTACTACAATGTGTGTGTGTATATATATATATATATATACTAGCACAAACCTATAACCAATTGCAATGTAACATGGAACTTAGGAGAATATGGACTACACAACCAGTCGACTCTCAGCCTTACATATCCGGATGAAAAAACATTCAAGATGATAGGATGAAATATTAGGGATGAAAACGTGACCGTATTTGTGACAATGGGTCGTGACAGATGGATTGCGTGACAATGTGTATTTAATATATCACAGGAATACGGTAAGTAAGCAAGCTACAGTACTGTACAGTAGCCGCAAGCCAGGTTCGGCAGGTCCTGGTAAAGTTTTAAGATAGTCAACTCGGTGGGTGGAGTGAAGCAAGGGTTCATCCCCTCCCACAATGAATGTTCTGCTTATACCCTACACGATCCAAAGCATTTCCCGAACATCCCCACGCAACCAATGGAAGCGTTGCACCCTTTATGATTGGCATTTGGCGGAAGCGGCATGCAAGGGCAGCTCCAGCGGGGCCTGCGGGGCCTGCGGGCCTGCAACTCACAACTCACAACTCTCCACTCCCTCCGGAAAGGAAGTAGTAAGTTAACTTGAACTTTAGATTTAAGGTAAAACAGCCCATTACGGACCACGTGGGGTTGTTTTGCCCTCTTGTCGTTTCTGAAATTTTCTAATTTTTTTTTCCAGAGAAAAAGTCAAGTGGTAGAAATGGCGGAGAGCATTTGAAACTATATTATTTCGACAAAGTGTGAATTTGTTATGAATTTTGGGAGTGTTTTTAGTCCATCATGGCTTAAAAGGGTTTGTAGACTACTCCAAAACTTACCAAAACTGATCCATAATGCTCATCTTACTCACATGTTGCAGTCAAAATATTTTCTAACATGGGAGATCTGAAAAAGGCATTTCCTACAATGAACTAACACTAAAAAACTGAAAGTTCCTATTGTGGTCACTATTCACTCCATTTTCGTTAGTGAAGACATTGAATGTGGCCCAAATCTCAATCACTCAAAAAAACCCCATAAAGGGGTCATTCTTAGGAGTCCACAATGAATAAATGGTCCGTAATGGACTGTTTTATCTTGGACAAGGGAGATCTTTGGAACCGTGAGCCCCCCAATTGCGTTCTTTGTACCATCGAAGAACCCTTTGCAAGGAGGGGTGCATGGTTTTTGTTTCATGGTGTTCACACTTACGGTCGGAAAGGTATGGATTTTTCAGTTATTTTTGGAATAAAAATTATCCTAAATTATGGATCTTTTGGAACATCTGTCCCCTAGTAGTGTTCTCAGCATTGTTGGAAAGCTCGTTTGTGAGGAGGGGTGTACTAATATTTACCTCATTTTTGAAAGTTTATTAATTGGAAAAAGTGTTGATGTTTTCATCACTAAATCTCATGTGTTTTTTTACAAATCAATCAAAATACAATTCTAAGGGCTCAGGGTCTTGTTTGAATTTCCAAAGATAGAAATTGAATTTTTGGTAAATTTTTGAAGTTCATTTGAAGAAAATCTACAAACAAATGAAATTTTATGATGATACAAATATTTTATACTCTTTATGCCTAATATTGTCTCATTTGATGCAAACTTCAAAAAAATTAAGAACTTATCTTTATAACAAATTTTTATTTTGTTAGAATCTTTGGATCTTTAGAGGGTATGGGGTTGATGTAATTTAGAAGGCATCCTTTAGTTTCATTGGCCCACACATCTGAAAAAAACACTATACAATTTTATTGAAGGACCTCTTGGTATCTTGGGGAGCATAATAACTTTCTTCCTCACATCAATGGGAGAAAAGAAGAGACTTGTAAATAATGATATGTTGTATTGAATGTTATTTATTTGTAAAATTAAAACATTAGGAATAAGGTGTAGAGAGAAGTACAATAATATCAATTTTTTTCTATTAGGAGAAGAGGAATTGTTGTCACCTAGAAAATTATTGTAATCACAAAAAAATTATACGAATTGGTGCAATACAATCATTTTTACATAGACTAATTTAATTACTTGATAAATGGTGTGACTTTGGTAAATTAGTTTCACATGCAACAACAAAACAAATCAATACAATTATATATGATCCAATTTATTTTCTTTAATAGCCTATTCAAAATGACACAAACATAGGTGAATCACTAATCTACACCTCAAAAAAGTTATTGTTGTAAGTAAAAATGAATTGAATAGCCAAGGCATATCAATGAATAACCAAGTAACAATACCAACTTCAGATTTTGTTTAAGATTTCTACTTAAGATTACAATTTCTCCGTGGACATGGGGTTGGAAGAAGTACCTTGAATTTGTATAAAGATGACAAACACCTTATTGTGACATGTTTGTAATACCACCCCATCTAGATTCTTGCCTGAAATGTAAAACCTCCATACATGAATGTCCAGGGTAAAAACCATACCTATTTTTAGTACTTTGAAAATTCACAAGTTATTCATAAGGAGTCCCCAAAAAATGCCTCGTTGAAAACTAAAAAAAACTAAAAAATTCCTCTGCAACTACCAACAAGTGGCAACCAAAGCCTTTACAATTCTATAATAGGAACCATGATCCAAACCTTAACCCGGACGACATTACATTACATTTAGGTGTTGTTTTGCATGTTGTTTTGCATGTTGTTACGTTAGTGTTTTTTTTTATTGTTTTTTTTAACCAATGGGAATCCATTGCAATCTTAAGTTAGTGGGGGTTTCACGGTGCGTTGCACCGAAGTGAGAATGGAAGATGCCGAAGGGATGAGCAGACGCGGCCACCAGTTGGTCCGCCCGGCGAGAATCCCCAATCCGTAGATCTCCCCGCAACTCGCATCTCGGGGCGGGTGAGCCGGAGCCGAGACAGCGCCCCCTTGGCCCCGTTAATTCCGTCGCTAATCCCAGGGCAAATGATGATTACGGACCTGCGCGTTATCTACGCCCTTCATAGATACTCACTCCGGCACGGACGCCGGGCCTGGGGAGCTCCGGAGGTGAGGTGGTGGCTGCTGTGTTGTCCGGGAGCAGCTATGTAACTGAAGTATGGCCGTGGGAAGGCGGGAGAATTGTGTTGCTACTGGTGTTGGCGATGGTTGGGAGACGACGAAGATTCGTTTGTGCTGGAAGCGATTGCAGCGCTGACAAAGCAAGCTGCCTGTAGGAAGTGTGCCATTGGTGTTTTTCTTCTGGCAGTTGTCTGGAAGGTTTTCTGAACGTTTTCTGGGGAGTTGGAGTGGAAGATCGAGGGGGGCGGAGGGAGCCTGCGGGTCTGTTGGGAGCAGAGCACTCGAGGGAGGGAGGGAGGGAGGGACGGACAGAGAGACGGGAGGGAGGCATTGAATTGCGTGCACTGTGGACGGCAGGCGGGCAAGTGTGATTTCGCGGTTGCCGCGTTGGCTCGGGAGGTGCACAGGTAGCGCGAGTCTGCGAAAGGAGTGGCTGGCTGGCTCACGGGCTGGCAAGCGTTCGGTGAGAACTGTGAAGTCAATCATCTTGACATGCTGTCTGAATGCACTGTTGTGCCACATAGAGCCGGGACTGCCTGATCTTTGACGTCCACTGACGAGCGCCTCTGACCGTACTGACGTGACGAGACGAGACGAGCGTGCTCATGCTCTGGGGGGTCGGCCGGGCCGTTTCTGTCGACGCTTCGACTGGGATCGAGGGAGTATAAAAGACGCCAGACAGGTGGAGATCGACTTATTGTAGCCCTCCTTCTTTCTCTGCGTAAAGCGCGAGGTGCTCTGTGCTTCCTGGACCTGGCGTTTCTCTGGTTCAGTCGAGTCGAGTGAGGGGGGAAGGAGTGAGACAGCTCGTTCGTTTAAGTTGAATCCCCGCCTTCTCGCGTGCTTATGTTGTTCTCTGCGATCTGCACAATTGTGTGTCACCTCTCGGCCTCAGGGGTTTGAGATTTGGGGACTCAGCATTCCTTGCGTTGGTAGGTACTTTTCTCGATCTATGCTGTGAAGTCCTACGTCTCCACCCCGGCGTTCCTTAGTCATGAAATAGTAAGCGAAGCAACCACGTTCTCTTCATTCTCCTCGGTTTGGGATTGTCTCACAGGATTCGTCGAGGATAGATTACTCTTGAGTATGAGAGTGGAGGGAATACAATGCCTGAGAAAAATAAAGATTTGGAATCTGTAGCTTTGCTGACACAGTTTTTCAGGTCGTCCGTGTAGGCGGAGTTCCTCTCAGTTACTGATGGAACCATTGATCGGATAGTGTATTTTTCGCGAAGTGTTTAGGATGTGAATTTCATCTACGGTGCGGTAGTGGTACCATGTCTGCTACTTTTTATCACGAGGCTCAACTCCGAGACGTAGCGCTGACTCTTTAAGTTAACTGTTCTTACTTCCCTGTAAGTGTTGCCGAGTTGCTGGTAGCGCTGGAGAAGTTCTAATGCATGCCTTGTAAGAAATTGCTCGAAGTCGGTACTAAATTTAATGCCTCCTGATGTTTTAGAAATCATTACCTCAGAGAAAAGCCTTACGGATATTCAAGATCTGACGGTTTCTCTTAACAATTCAATGACACTTAGCAAATCTAGTTGTGGTATTCTGAAATTTTATCTCCATTGATGGCAGTGATTCTTCTTGTGCTTTGTAAGTTAGTGGTGCTTTTTGAAAAAGGAATGTGACTGTCAAAGAGACACGTGGTGTCTTCTTTTTCCTCCCCTTTTTTTTTCCCTCTGAATATTTTTCCCCCATTTACGGTTGAAGGAGTACATGTTGTGATGACCCTCCCCTGACCATACATTTCGTGTCTGTGCTACAGTTTCCCGTCTGGTGCTTGGAGATCTGAGGACTGGCATCCGCGACCAATTTTATTAAGATAGTCCAGTTCTTGGCCGTATTATTTCACTGAGAACGGCATCTTTGCCTACACTGATTCTGCTCTGCAAGTCAATGATTCAGCAGTTCCTTGTCTGTCTGCGTTGCCTGCCTGCACATCTTCTGTATACCTCTCGACTGACAGGGGTTAGTGTGTCATCTACGGACAAGTGAGAGTGTCGCTATGCAGAGCGGTGAGAGTTAATATTTTCCTTCTGAGAGCTTTCTGATTAAATTTAGTTAGGTAGTTGGGAGCGAAGCAGTGGTAGTCAGCTGCGCAGTTTGTCCGGGTACTCTATCTTGTTTGGAGTCGAAGGCGACCATGGTCCTCAATGTGAGCGAGGTTAGCGGTAGCCTGGATAGATACCACGGTGACTTTGAAGGCTCTGAAGGATTGCTACGAGCAAGCATTTCCAATTTAGGGGAGAGCTTCGTCGGAGGTATGGCGGTACGACCCAAGCGTTCAGCAGTGTGTTCTGAGTCTACATCCTCTTCTTGCGGGTCGACATCCCTGCATCCCCATCAAATGTCTTCTATAATCTCTACTTCCCCTTCGAAGTCATCGGTTCTGAATTCGAGCTCAAAGCCAATTGCCGTAGCCCTGCCGAAGAAGCACAATCCGTACTCCGACAAGGGTCAATTTCACACATGGATCGATGCAATGAGGGCTCAATCGCCCCCTCATACTCATTCACTTCACGGAGATACTACTGAAGCTTACGATTTGGAAGCTGCTCATTATAAATCCTGGCTTGTAAGCACCTTCGCGCTTTATTGCCGTCATAGCTATTGTCTCGTCCAGGAGCACTGATTGGGGTTGACAAATTGTTGGCTCGGCCTTTTGGGGGTTTGTCCCTTCGAGATGCGTTAGTTTTATCGTCTAACCTTTTTTCTCCTGCTTATGAATGTTGAAAAGCATATCCTCCGAAGCTAATGGGTGCTTAAATGGGTGATATCTTCTATCGCAGGATCGACATCCGTCGGCTCTGAACTCGTTGGACAGAGTGATAAAAAACTCTCTGAAGAAGCCGATTGTGGTTTTCCTTGACTATGACGGAACTCTTTCCCCTATTGTGGAGGATCCTGAACGGGCGTATATGTCAGCTGAGGTTAGTTCATCTCGAAGTATTCTGGATGGGATTTAGAAAGAATGACGCTGTGGTCTATTTAGTCAATCGCTTGTGCTTCCGAAAATTCTCACGCTTACGCAGGGAATTATTGTGTAATGATGAATAGACTAGTGAACAGAAGAGCACGTTCTCTTTTGAACAGAAGAGAGCGTCACTACATCAGTGATTTTAATATGACAATGTGATCGAATCTAACTATTTGGTTGACATGGTCATCAGATGCGGGCGACTGTGAAGGAAGTGGCTTCTTGTTTCCCAACTGCAGTGATCAGTGGGAGATCTCGTCCTAAGGTATTTTTGTCATTTTTTCTGTGTTCTGCCTCTCCTGTTGTACCACACGCTCGTGTAAGAGCATGGACGTGATTTTTTCGCATGCGTTGTACTTTGTTGTATGTAGTTATCAAGGTATCATGAAAGGATTCGCAGGGTTGAGTTATATTGGATCTGAGTAGTGCTCCCGATAATGACGCTCAAACGATTCCTTTGTATCTGGAGCAGGTGTATGAGTTTGTGCAATTAGCCGAACTTTATTATGCTGGAAGTCACGGGATGGATATCATGGGACCTGCAAAGAGCTCTGATGGTTTCCGAGTGAAGGGAACCAAATGCAGAGATAAGAAGGTACTTCTTTTTCTTATGACGTTGAACCTGGCCTCTTCCTGAGAAACTCAGCGACGTCACATCAATAATTTCAATTGCAAGGTTTTACATTTTCATTTTGAGAATTTTATACTCTCCACCTCTAACTGTATTTCCTGTTTTCTGCAGGGAAATGATGTTGTTTTATTCCAGCCGGCTAGCGAATATCTGCCCATGATCAACAAGGTATTTATGATGCTACCGTTTGAGAACCTCTGTATTTTAAAATGGTTACCATCTGTGGATGGAACTTCTACGCCTAATGACAATTACTGCATTTACTTTTTATAGCTGTCATGTGTTCTACGGAGGCTTAACTTATTTGTTGGGACGTTTCTTCAGGTAACTACTGCTTTGCTTGAAAGTACGAAAGTGATCAAGGGTGCTAAGGTGGAGAACAACAAATTTTGTGTGTCAGTCCACTTCCGGAGAGTGAAAGAGGAGGTATGTCGGAGTGTTTGACTCTCAGTATTATATCGTTGTTGAATTTCATGAATGTAATCTCTTAGTTGTGCTATTGCATCGGTGTTAATTGGAATATGTGAAGCTTTGACACAGCGAATCGTACTCATAAATGTATTCTCAATTTGGAGGAATTTTGTTTTGATTGTGGTGCAGCTTTGGGAGGCGCTTGCAGAGCGCGTGGGAAATGTTTTGAAAGATTATCCGACTTTAAGCTTGACGCACGGTAGAAAGGTAGGTACTTTGCTTTGTATTATTTTGTTTTGGAAAGTGACGGTGGAAATCATGCTCTTTGTATTATTTGGTACACGCAGTTCTGAAATTTAAGCATTTATGTTTGTTGGACTTACTCATTTTTTCCACTAAGACCTCTCCTATGTCTTCAACAGGTTTTGGAGGTTCGTCCATCCATTGCGTGGGACAAAGGCAGAGCTGTCGACTTTCTACTCAAGTCTCTCGGTGAGGACCCGTATTAATTTTTACGGTAGCAGTTTGCATCTCGTTTTGGTCGAATTATGATGCTGCGTGCAATAGAGCTCCTTTCTGATTCGTTTCTTCAATTTTCAGGTTTCAAAGACACGAGCGATGTGATTCCTCTGTATCTTGGAGATGACAAGACTGACGAGGATGCTTTCAAGGTAGGCGCCATCTCGTATTCTACCCTTTTTAAAACTGTTCAATGGTCCTTATCTGTAAGTCGTACTGGTGGAGGGTGTAGGATCTGGGAGTTAATGATAGGTTGTATTGTTCTTATCTTGAAATTAGATTACCAATCAGTATATTACATCATCTTCATTATTAGATCACAAAGATATTTATGACAAATGGTGCCACTTTCACTCTTTGACACTTCTTAATGACTTCGTTTGTCAGATGGTCAATGAGACGAAGCATGGTTGCAGTATTCTGGTATCTTCTGTTCCGAAACGAACTGCCGCAAAGTTCTCCCTCGAGGACCCATCGGAGGTATGTGCTGTCTCTAGGCCAATGAAATTATTCGATTTTCTCTTTACGAAACCGCATGAAGACAAGTGGCTTAGGGTACGAACTTTATGCTGCGACTTTGCAGGTTATGGAGTTTTTGCGTAGGCTCGTGCACTGGAAGCAGTGGGGATTTGAAGACCGAAGCAG
The DNA here is from genome assembly GCA_963920665.1 of Straminergon stramineum. Classification (NCBI taxonomy): domain Eukaryota; kingdom Viridiplantae; phylum Streptophyta; class Bryopsida; order Hypnales; family Calliergonaceae; genus Straminergon; species Straminergon stramineum. Next base: position 8,343,437 of record OY987263.1, read on the forward strand.
CAATCCAGTGGGGGTGCCTTCCATACCATAAATCCATCAAATCTTCCCGGCCAAACTTTGCTTCCCCCCCCCCGTGTATACAGCCACCTATTCTGGTCACAATGACCTTGAAATGCTCCCACTTAGTCCCACTTATCTGTAAAAATATCACGCCCGTTCAACCCACCGTTAATCGAGCCGGTGGTTCTAAACCCTGTACTCCAGTATCACCGGTTATCACCCGAATAGAAGCCTTAGCAATCCAGGTCCCAAATGATGAAGAATTCAACACCGTTCGAGCATAGCACAAGAAACTCCGGGGGTTGACGCAGCAGTGACATAATTAAAATTGGCGGAAATGAGTGGGGGCGGAAGTGGCAGTTCGCAGGCAAGTTTCTGTAACATTAATCGGACGGATCGTTATGCTGGTGAGGATCAAACCGACGGAGGAAGATTGATTCAGATCAAGCAAAAACATATATAAATATATATACATATGAAGAAGTATATCCATATATATGGCGATCTGGAGGGGAGTCGTCACGAATATTATTCTTAGCCCGACATTGAGGCTTAAATTTGCTTCTGACATATTATTTTGTCGCAAATTTGACGGTAACTGAAGTATTATCCGTATTCGAGGTCTTTGCATTCAAGCGAGACATTTTGGGAGAGTCCTTCTATCTCTAAGATATACTCCGTATATATCTGGCCGTTAGTGCAATTTTTGCCGCCCGCTGACCACTCTTCTACTCCTTACCTATAGGCTCTCGAACGCTAGTTTCCGAGTGTGATCATATTCCCAAAGTTTTGTTTTGCTTAATTCTTTCGAGACCACTCTTCCTTACTTTAGCTCCAAGTACATTACATTACCTGTTAATGATCTCCGTTTATGTGAAATATCAGCATATTTGACATTGAGAGTAGATGCTTGAAGGAAACAGGAAACCGTTGTAAAGCCTCACCTTGACTATTAATTAAATAAGTGCATCATGCTCTTGGTCAATTGAGGACAAGCTCGACGTTGAGTTTCTCTTTGCTTTGTGCTCACAGTCGGTTTAATTTGTTATAGCAACATATCTGAGTCCTTGTTCCGTGCTCGACTTCTCCCCCTTGTGGTTGTGTAACGCTCATGTACAACAGTACATTCACTTTCTGTATGGTCAAAATCATTGGAGCAGTGACAGGATTCGGTGATTTTTACAGATTCTGTGGGCCGCTTGAGATGGACGGCGATGAACTGGTGATGCGGGGAGCATCACTAATTTGTTCTCTTAGTGCATGTTATGAAATGATTGAGCTTGCATAACGTTTTACAAGGAATAATTTGAACCATGATGTGTGTGTGAACCCTAAACTCTTTCAATATGCGTACCGGGAGCACATGTACACAGACAATGGGTAAACATATTTTTCCCTTGGAGGAAAAAGTTATAGGTAAGCCATATGTAAGTTCATTTTATATTACACACTAATAGGACAAGTCACTGTAGCTCAAAAAGCTGGAGAATATCTAGTAGATAGTAGTAGGTTCAATTTCGTGGCCTCACTTCTGTGGCTTGTGAAAATCCTCCAAACCCACAGATCATTGACCTTGCATGCAAAGAGCAAATTCAAGCCGGTTTCACTCACTGGTGGTGTGAAATTGGCCTTGGAGTCGTAAGTTAGCACATGTACTTTCTGCCCTTCGCATGAGACTCCCGGGGAAGCTTCGCTTTGCCAATGACAGATTTGCTTGACTTGAAGGCACTTCTAGTTGGATAAACAGTCCGGGGAGTTCTGTAGGAAAATCGGAGAATTTCCTAGCTTCTAGAAGGTGGCTTGGATTTTTCTAAATGAATTTCTTACGTGATTTTTCGCCAAAGATCTAGTATATTTGAGGCTCATTTCCAAGAGCCCCCAACACTATGGAAAGTCAAGATTGAAATGGATACCCTTGCAAAAAATCTTGAATTAGAAATAATAATCAATCATTTTCAAAATTGTACTTTTGATGCTAAAACTAGAAATTAGAAGAGATTCAAGTACCTTGGAAAACCGTTTCATGCTGGTTCAGAATTTAAAAATATTAAAAAAAATTAAAATATTGGTTAAAATATTTATTTATTTATATTGAGAATTGAAAATTTTAATTATTATTTGACGTGGCCATCTCTTGGCCACGTCAACTAGCTATGTGGCCGAGTTCCCACAATCTGAGAACTTGTGGGAACTTGCAGGAACTTGCGATTTTCTAGAGTAGCTAAATACTTTCTAATGCTTCAAAAAGAATTTTTCAAAAACATAAACTACCAAAAATAGCAACCTAGTTAGGTTTTATCTAACTTCAAAGTATTGTCAACACCAAAATTTGGTACCTCAAACATTTAGGGGTTAAACTTTCCTTTGACACCCCTTCTACAAATTGGGGTTAACTTTATGATTAACTCTAATACTTGCAAGTTATGGCATGACAAAAGATAGGGAAGCTTTTCATAATTAGGATGGTGATTTGAAAATTGTATGGAGGGTTTTATCAGTACAGATGGATGGACCTAGCCAAATCAATTAGAGGCTCACCTCTCATAGTTCAATGGAAAAAAATTGAGTGTACGGTGATTATTATAAAGTCCCAACTCATTAACCCCTATGTGCTCAAATGTGTTTTTCCTATGAAAAAAGAACATGGGTTTATAGTTATCACCAATGAAGCAAATTGTTTTTTTCCTTTAGAATCTAACTCCATAGTTGTTTTAAGAGCTTGCTGATGAGTATGCTTTCCTGTTTTGAGTGTAACATTGCTTAGGAGTTGTGAGATTATAACAAGAGAAATGTATATATCCTATTTTTAGTATGATGCCCTTTTCCACAATGTTTGAGAAATTTGCATGTAAGAGTTTTTTGGGATTGAAGGTGACATGAACAACTAAAAATTGTGTTAGTGCACTAAAATACACTTCCAAAAACCTTAAGTTTAAATGAAGTGCTATCAAATTCATTACACAATCCACCTTGCAGTTGTAGAAATGCATTTTTTTTACAAGTAGAAATCGCAAATAACTCCAAATCAACACTTGCATGTTTAAATTGTTAATGGTAGAAATCATGAAAACATTCCATAGGGACCATTTTCAAAGCAAATGGATAAATACAATTTTTTAGATATCAAATTAAGTGAAATTGGCAAACTTTACTTAAAGCCAGGAAATGAAGTAAAGTTGGCAAGTTTTATTCTTCCTCCAATGGTACATATATGCCTTGAAGGTTCAATGAAAAATAAAAGCTTCCAACAATTAACCTTCAAAATTGCCTATGTTTTTTTTAAATGGTCAAAAGAATTTAACCATCTACACAAAAACAAGCTTGAAATTTTAGATTGACCATATATGGTTGGTTAGGTAGTTAAAGATTAACCCCGAAAGCCACAAGAGTCCCCTAGAAAGACTCTTGAAGGCTTGGGCAAGTACCTATGATCTCAATTTTCGGCATGATTTTTTGAAACTCTTTGTGGAGATTGGATGTCTCAAGAGCTTTGTGGGTAATTGGGCATATACTTTATTTTCATATTTGAACTCACGGTTTACAAGTTATAACCATTTTTTTGGAAAATGGGGAAGAACCAAGGAAGGGACAATATGGGCGTGCTAAATCTCATTGACTCTCACCTAGCTGCTATTGGAATGCACAAGGACCACTGCAAAAAGGGTGCAATGGGTATAGATTTAGACCCACAATAGGAAGTAGCAATTAGTGGGCAACTACTAGACATGAGGCATGAGGGCATGGAAAAATTGTACTTAAATAAAAAGTTCAATTTAAATTAATCTAAAAAATTTCCAATCTACAAATAAGTATAAAGATGGTTTGCCAAAAATTCAAAGGATCTATTGGGTCAAATACAAATCTATCATATGACCATGTGCCATCAAGAAAAATTTTGATAGCAAAATGAAAGGACTATTTCACTGAAATTATGTGGTAAAGATCAATGGAGAGGTTGTTTTTATAATGAAATCCATTGTCCTTTATGAATCTTCTAAGGATATGGGATAATTTGAAGATGAGAACTTGACCACTCATTGTCAAAAAATAGGAATTGTGTTCAAAGTAGAATTTTAGACCTCATTTAGGCATAGTAGAATAACTTTTTTTCAAATATTTTGAAAAAAATAAATTAGGAAACCATGCTAAATTATATCTTCAAAAATTCATTTGTGATTTTAAGCCTTTAAAAAAAAAGTCATGGCCAAAATTTAGAGAGGATGTTTGAAAATATTCCTTCCAACCTCTAATTGCACTTTTGTCCATAACTTTTGATTAGAGGCTCAATATCTGAAACAAATTTTGGGAGATAAAAGTTAACTTGATTTTTTACATTAATTTAGTTCAAATTTTTTTCAAAAATATTCTTAGAACTACTATACCTAAATGAGGTCTAAAATTCTATTTTGAATGTATTTTATGCTTTTGACTTGAGCTCTTACTAATCTTAATTTACATATCCCACATGGATTGCTTTACTTTTGTCATGTGATATGGCATCAAGTGTGACACCATGTTAGATGGATTTAGTTTCCTAAATTGCATTAGTTTATGTCATTTAGTCTTGTTTGGAAACCTTAGGATGTTCAAGACTTCACCTTGGGTGGCACTTCATGTATCCACTTAGTATCACTTTTACAATAAGCTTAATCCCCTAAAGTCCCAACTAAAGGCATTTTTGGCTCAAAAACCACTCAAAACTACCATTTATATTGTGATGATTGAAAAAGTTTACAAGATGAATTTTTTGAGAATGACACCATAGGATCTTGTACATAACTTTTATTAGATAATTTAGAAATTTGTTCTAAGGTTTGACCATACAAATTGAAAGATGTTTGCATTGAAAGTGAAAGTTTTAATTTAACTTTGTCTGAGAATTTCAAATGGCCTTGATTGCCAATTGTTGAAACTTTTTGCACTATAGACTTTGAGGTCATAAATTTTTCTTATGGTTAATCATATTAAGTATATGCATGCCAATTTCCAAGACAATCCAAGACACTAAACACATCCAATAAAATCTTGCAACATTTACCTCAATGTCTTAAGAATTGGCAATGTACTAGGCCATTTTTTAATCAATTTTCCCACCACACATCTTTCGAAAAAAAATCCAAATGGTGGATTCAAAGATGTATTCATACTTGAGAATTGGAAAAAATATTGCAAAACCTCAAAATCTCTAATTTCTACAAGGATGTAATGCTTGTTGTGACCTCCCAAGAAGCAAAGAAAGCCATTAGCCTTTGTAGAAAGAGACCCTAGATGTTCCCAGTAAGTTTTTGGTTATTTGCCATGTCACTCTATTACCCTTGAGCCATGTTCTCATGCAATATGAGACATTTGCATTATGGGATCCATTTAATTAAGGATGTTATTGTTCACTTAACTTAGCTTTTGTATCCTAATATGGCTATTCACTCTAAGCATGCATGAGTCTCTCACTTAGCTTCAAAAGCCACTTAATGTGTATTAGAAAACAAGAAGAAAAGCTATTTATATACGTGGGGTGGTAGGAGGTGACATGTGAATAAAGATCGTAATACACAACATATTGAGTGACATAATTGAACCTACATCAACTATGAATGCAAATCAAACAAAAATCTAGAAAAACAACACTTTCAACAATTAGATACAAGATGTGAACACATTCAAGGTAGCAACACCCATAATTGTGAATTTAAGGGTTTTGAACATGATTTCTATTAATAGACATACAACAAATTATTGGACCCTATTAGCAAGAGAAAAATAATTCTTGTACACTTTTGAATGCATTATTTGAACACTATGAGTATAAGTTGTGAATTTTTAAAGAACCAACTATAAATGCCTCTAATACCAACACTAGAGGTTGATATTTAGATGTATTACATCCTTATAATCACATCTATTCACTTCCAAAGATTTTCCAAGATTTTAGAGAAGACATTAGAAAAGAAATTGAGCTACACTAGAAGACCATTTTAGGTTGGTTCCCAATGCTAGGAACTAGTCACTACATGCTAGAATTTAAAAACATGAAAGAATTATTATTATGAAAATATATTTAAAAAATTCAAAAAAAATCTTTTAAAATTAATTTTAATATATTATCTGATGTGGCCATTGCTTGGCCCCGTCAATTTGTTGTTGAAACCAAGTTCCCACACTCTAAGTACTCGTGGGAACTCACAAGCTTCCAGAGTAGCTAAATTTCTTCTAATGTGATAGTAGGTGCAAAAAAAAGTTATAGGTGCTGCTACCTTACAACAAGCTACCTCTTACTCCGCAAAGAAAGAATCTAAGAATGCTAATGCAAGAGAAAGTTAATCTTTACTAAAAGGCAAACACCATAGCTAAGCAAACTCCAACAACAAATTCTCTCTCTCAAAACACCTACAAGGCTCGACTTGGTAAAACATGCCATGTCAAGGGAGTCTTGAAGCCTAAATATTTCAAATCCTAGTTGACAGGAACAAAATATGAACAAAGTGTTAACTTCACCTTGGATAATTTCTATTATCAAATCAATTTGTACAAAAATGATCCACCTAAAAATTTGATTTGATGTTCTTTTGGTATCGATACTTCTTTTTATTATGTATTTATCAATTTATTGAAAAAATGCTGAAATATTGAAATAACACTAAATCTTTTGATAAACAATAGACCTTATTGTACGGAAAATATGAAAACCTAATTTACATGATAACTCTTTTAATACCTATTCAAGAAAGCATTTGAAATGTTATCCAATTTGAATTTTGTTGGAATGACAACAAGGTATGTAAGTATACAATCTAATCAAAGTGAGTGGTCTCCTTCCTAAATGGAGGTTAGGTCCTTCTATTGCAAAAAGAGATGATCAACAATGCATTATGAAATCATTCATTTGATTCCCTCCATGAATTTTTCTGAACCATTTAAGGTAGGAGACCCTATTTGCATCATGTGACTATTTGTACCCCTTCATGGTCACTTCATATTATTGCAGTACATTTGAAAGTTTAAAATGTACACATTCGATACATAGTGGCGCAAATACCGGGTTTTTTTTTTAATTGTGGCACAAATAGGGTCTCCTGCCTTATCTTGACAGTCAGGAACATAATATCCTTGGTGGAGTCCAAGAGCATCCCTCCTGTCGTGCCAAATCATGCTTAAATTTGATCAGCTCTGCATTGTTACATCGATCCAGTACTACAGCAGGCTTCCGACCCTGAATACGGCCGGCGATTCTCACCTCGAGCGGTTGCAAATCCGTGGCCAACTTCCTATCCAAGGACACACAAATCAAGAGCTCCTTCAGGCACAAATTCTCCCGGAATTTGTGACCACATTCTCCAAACACAAGCACAATCAGCTTGAATGTTCAATCATATTGACCGTCACCAGACACTCTAGTTTAGGCAAGCCCTGGTGGTCTTGATAGATCTTTTCTGCGCACAATGCATGATTTTAGCGTTCCAGCACTGTTCCAGTTGCACAGGAAAGGAAATTGGCTTGAGAAAAAATGTTCAAAGTTTTAAAATTGAAGTGAGTGTTTACTGACGAATCTCATACTAATTCATGCGAGTTGAAAAGGGTGTGATTGGTTCTTAATAACGTGAGCCCCTTTTGGACGTGCATCTGAACACATACTTAGAAGACTGTTTTTTGAAATCCATTCTATTGTCTGAGCGAAGATGGTGCAGCGCCTCCGTAAATTAGGTTTTTAAGTGGGCATTATTACTAACGGACACTGCCTTGTGAGATCATCGCCGCGTTCCAAACGTCTTCCATTTCCCTACAGCTTGTAATCTGTGTTTGAAATAACTGGGATGTTGAGTGCTTTCTGTTTACCGTGCAGGTCCAAAGGAACAAATTGAAAGCATGCAAGTCTGATCTACTTTTTGATACGATACTTGTGGGCGAAGGTAATCTCGTGCCTCTCAGTTTGATGTAGTTATGCATCTAATATGTCATCAATATATAGTAGGCACATGAAGGCTTCATGTTTAAAATGTGAGACCTCTGGACATTGCAGAGGAGCCAAATTAGGAAAAGCATATTCTTGAAGGCTTGCATTGCAGCCTTGCAGGATGTAACCCTGAAGGGACGATAATGGTTCGTGACAACCTGAAGACTGACATACAGGTACTCTCGAATTGTCTACTGGCTTTTTATACAACTTCCTACATTTTTGGAATCCCCTGACATAGTTGTATTCTATCGGTGAATTAGATTAAATTTTCCTGGATTTCATTCCGCAGGGTGTCCCAAAATGTAGGCTTTCAGGCCACTGTCTGGGTCAATTTGCACGACCTGGAGGATCTACCTGCTGGAGGTGCAACACCGGATCATACCATCTCAAACATCGGGGAGCTTCCTGGGGTTCTTCAAACATTAGAAGTTGACTTGGGCCAGTAGTTTTCATAGAGATTAATGGATTGATCATTTAATTGCATCCGAAATAAACCAGACTCTAGTATTCGTGAATCCTAATAAGAATGTAAAGCCGAGCTTCTCAAGCAGGTCTCCTATTGCGTTGCAACGATGCTCAGAACCCTCACGTGCTGGAGCACACTACAAGATTGGGTTACTCTGTAAGTGAAATTTTTGAGTTTTGAACTTCAAAATTCTACTGGCCAGTAATATGCATAGATTGAATACCGACAGAACACTACATTGGGATGTCACTGCATGGACCTTAGGAGCCACCGAATAGATGGTGTCACGGCCTCTGAAAAGATTTATGTACAGGTAGTGATGTCGCAAGGTGTTCTGTTGAACTGAAACAATTTGAACTCGATAAATCATCAATTTCGTTAACTAAGATTTCCACAGCTTTGGCACTTAAGTGTGTGCAGCCTGACACGTAATTCTAGTTTTTAGAGCTTTGTGAAGATTTGGGGCACAATCTATGGATCCGGAATCTCAGCAGTTTTACGAAATTGACGGTATGATATTTCAGTTTGACTGTTGTATTTGCCGGCAATTGATAATGCTATTAATATCCACCGGACATTAATTGCGAAGGTGATGGAATGTGCAATTAAGTAGTCAGGGAGAGAGATTCACCAGGCTAGGGAGCGCAATCTGATTATATAAGACTCCAAGTCATAGTCCCGAAGTTACAGGTCGGGTTTCAGTTTAGCCCATGCGTGTTGCTTCACACAATTACAATTCCGTATTTATAAGTTACTGCACATTCGCGAAGGAGCACCAGACCACCGAGTGCTGAGCACGCGGCGGACTACTCTTTCACCATTTACTGAGGTATTCCTTGCACTGGGCATACTTACTGGCATACCTCGTCCTTTGGACTGCCTCTCACAGGGTCCACAATTGTGTATTGCTCAACTGGAATGATCTACAGAAGAGTTTCTGGACTTGCATGTTAGGAAATGTTTCTGAAGGAGGTGGACGTGATGATTAGAATGCTCTAAGGCACACTTGCCTCGAGTCTCAAGTAAAGTTCCTCCGATATCTACACTCGGTTGAGTGGCACATGTGGCTAGTAGTTAATCGTAGGTGATCACCCTAACATGTGAAATTGTTGCAGCCCGGCATGGTACTAGGTCCGTATCTTCGGCGTTACAATCAAACAGATCTTGTTTGATTCAATCGGTCGTCTCTTTGTAGGGCCTTGGATGATCAATTTGAAAATCATTATCAAATTACTGAGGGTCTATGCCCTTGTTCATCCCTTTTGTTGATCATCTCCTTGAATTTGGAGACATGGAGCTTTGCAGTTGCAATCCGGTGCAGTGATATTGGTCTTGTGAGAGATGTCCCATAGCTTTGGATAGATCATGGATTGACCAGACCTTCAAATACTCCAGTCTGCGTAGCCCTGTCCTTCTTCCGGGATGAGGTCCATACCGATTTCAATGAGCGGATGGGCCACGGCACTCGGATCCATCGCACTTCGGATATGCACATGATTATCAGGAGGGTGTTACCCCCAGGATATAATTTCTAAACCCTGCCCTTGACTTTCTAGAAGCAGAAAGCCGAAGGGGAGTGACATTGAAAATATACTCCGGGAGGTAACACCCTCCCGGTCTTCCTGTGATGTTAGCTTTAGTATGTGCTCAAGCGTAGTATGCAGGTGATAATTTGACGCAGCGGGGAACTTGCCTTCACTCCAAGCAAAATCCAATACAGGAATACGATTATTAACGGAATTTCTCTGCAAATGGTGCCTTTATATTCACTTCCTAAAGAGGTCTCACATTGCTCGTCTGTTCTGTCATCGGAAACTCTACAGTCCTGCGTGATAGTGAACAACACGTTCTAAGCATAGGTGGAGTACTTTGCTCGTACAGATATTGAATTTGTCACCGGATTGTCGTCTGGAGCCAGAGAATAGATCACTTGAGTCACTGTCTGGAAAATGTACTAGTTGTGTCTGTTCAGATTGAAAGTAAGTGTGGGAGGTTTCATTTGTGTCAAAAAAAAAAAAAAAAGTAAGTAAGTGTGGGAGCTAATTTCTAGTGGGAAAAGGGAAAAATTACCAGTACAATTTTAGCCCAATTAGGACACCAGAAGCTTTTTTTTTTGACACAAATGAAACGGATTTTCATTGCAAAGGTAGAGTACATGAACGCCCGCCACAAGTGGCCTGGCGGGGAACGATACAACCGGACCAACAAACACCAGAAGCTTTAAACTCCACAGAAAGCGCCATTGTCTCTACTGAGGTCCTCTGTCTAGTTGGGTCATTTTTAACATTGGTTTGCAGTTGAATGTTCCATCGGTCGGCAAGTGATAATGCCACTACAACGCACTACTCTCGAGGTGATTAAATGATTAAGTTGTGAGGAATCTACCTACACCAGTCAGTTCTATTTGTGCAAAAAAGAGATACCACGGAACTCTGGCCACACTCAGCATTTGAGGTGAGCAAATTTAGACCGCCCGAGCATGATTTCGGTCTCTCCTTATCCCATATGCGTTGCTGCATGCATTCACACTCTGACTGTACAAAATCCTGCGTCTGACAGTTCCCCCTCAATCCTGCCGGGTGCTCAGCACAGAGCGACCTATTCTTTCGCCTTTTACTAAAGAATACCGTGTGCTGGGTACACACACCGGCATACCCCATTTTTTGGATTGCCCCTCACGGGGCCCATCAACCTAAAGTGGAAATTGGACCACTGCCTCTCGGCAATAACACTTCCGTAATTGACAAATTATGCCATTTACCCATCATTGCCTGCCAACGGAGAAAACATGGTATCATGGAGATCATATACATCAAAACAACGTTTCCTCGAAACTGAATGATCGTTTTCTTTAGGTGTCCAAACAATTCAATAACTTGAGTAGATTTGCGCATTAGACATTCTGGTTTCTCACTTCCAATTTAAGCATTCTGAACAGCAACATTGAATAAGGCTTTGTAAACGCAATTAGAGTCAATGTGATAGCCTGGTTCACAGTGCATTATCTGATTTTCACACCTACAATGAGACACTGATGGCAGAAATGGAATGACAAAGTGTTTTAATTACGACATTTCAAGAGCTGAATCCCATCGTCTATTTGATAGCTCAAACCACTCCACGAATCTGCCTCAAATAGACGAATTCCGACAATTTGGAGAACTAAAACCCAGTAGATGGGGCGTACGTAAAGAGAATTTGTATCGAAATGGAACGAGAATGCCACCATTCACGCATCCAGTTTTTTCGTTGACCCCGAAATCCTGAACTGGGTCATTGCAAGAATTGATGGTCAATTTTGTATCATTTTGCCAAAATTTGGAGTTTTTGAGTTGAGTACTATGAGTACTTTGTAACAGAACAATCTTAGACATTGGTTGGGAAAATCAACCGCTAAAAGTAGTGTTGCAAGTACTATGGACTACATGTGAGTCAGGGCTTTTTTTTCTGGCGAAATTTCGCCAGATCTGTCAGAATCTGACCACTAAGAATCTGGCCCTCCAAAATCTGGCCTATGCAGTGAAGGCAGCAGAGGGGACACTGGTCCAAAAAAAAAGCCCTAATGTGAGTACTGATACAATATTCTGTGAAAAAAAGATAGTGTGTAACAAAAAAAATAGATACAACAAGGTATAATTTAATAATAAATAGAAAATCACGAACAAAAGAAAACTAAAATTTGGGCACTTGTGAGGACTTGATGGTGATGAGATTTCACTAAAAGAATGATCTTGAAACCATTTTCAATGTTTAGAAGTGCATGTGCAAGGGAGCCCTCTTTGCATGAACATGGAGGACATAAAATTATATATTTTTGGATGCCCTTGCAAAGGAACGTGCTCACCTAGTTGGGAATAGAACACAAAAATTTTAGTTCTAGATCATTAATTTTGGGTGGTTACCTAATATGAAAAACTCCTAAACTTCAAAGTGTGAAAAATTAGAAAAATTGACTTTTAAATATCAAATGATTTCTTAAAATTTCTTAAAATAAGAAATATGATTACAATTAAGTTAACCATCTCCAAAGAAAATTTCAAATTCGTGAGGTTCATCCTTCAAAAGTTATAGTGGAAAACAACTCCATTACTCTCCATGTGACTCCAAAATTGACCACCAATTCTTGCAATCACTCAACTAACTTTTAACCATAAGGTGGAAAACCCCCCAATTTCCATTTTTTGCTATTGTGCTAAGTTACTATTATTGTACTAGTCAAATTTTCATATTTTCTAATTGGCAATTGAAAGGAGTTTCCAACACCCAAAAGACCATGACATTTAGATACCATACGCAAAAATTATGAACGGACAAAGTTTTTTTGGTTGATGTTCTAAAATCATTTCTGCACCATACATGCATATTGATTTTGTAGATGTACATAGTATGATAATGGTGGTTTTAGGTGAACCCACCGCTTATACAGAAAAATAAACACTACCCTCATAATTCACTAATTTCAAATTGGTCATACTAATTGCATATTGACTAGGATACTTTATTCATTGGAGTTGTTCTTACTTAGATGGATGATGAGGGCAAGGGGTTTGTTGGAGATTATACTAGCAAATCTAACAACAATGTAGATGCCCAATATGGCTCATATGAAGGGAAATACTTGGTAGCAGTGTAAGCTATTGCTCATTTTTAGTACTACTTTTATGGGAATGGATTTTTATTGGTGACGGGTGACCAACTATTTAAGTAGCTAATAGAGTCAGACAAGCCTACTAGGAGGCTTGCAAGGTTGGCTCCTAATGCTACAAGAATATGATTTCAAGGTTGTGTATAGAACAAGGCTAGTTAATATAGACATGAATAGATTGAGTCCCAACCCATGTCTAAGTCAAAGAGACTCTAAAATCATTTAGTGGCATATTGGTGAGGATGATGAGGAAGTATTGGGGTGGTATGCCTCTTCCTTTTTGATATTTTGGTAGCGAATGGAGACACTACTAAGGAGCCAATTACAATTGTGGTTGATGAAGAAGGGAGTGAAGAGTCTAGGGGCACTAGAGACATTTAGGGGAATGGACCAATCTTGGAATATTTAAAGAACAAGAACTTGGAGTCCAATATGACCGCCAAGGAGAGATCAACCAATATTGGTAGAAGGGTATGCAAGTGAAGACACAACATGTGGTGTCATAGTGTAAAGTATGTGACCAAGTTTGCGCTTGTTTTAATGCACCTACGCCACAATTGCATCCATTGCCAATTAAAGGCTTTAGATATTGATGGAATCTGGCTTTAGCAAGGTCATTGCCAATTACAAAGTGGCATAACAAGTATGTGCTTGCTATGATTGAACATTTTTCTAAATAGATTGAGCCTATGGCATTACTTGACAAGTTCAATGAAGGAGTTGCTTATACATCCTTGGATCAAGTTTTGAATAGATTTGGAGCACTAGGAGAGGTGTTGACCCATCAAGGCAAAGAGTTTTTGGGTGAGTTTCAAACTCTTTGTGAACAAGCATATATTGATTACAAGACTACACCTCGGAAACATCCTAGCTAAGCTAAGGCAAATGGTTTGGTCAAGTACATGGTGCAAATGGTCAAGAGGGGGCTTTAAAAATAGGATTTGCAATGAGTATATAATGGAGATTGGAACTTGCAAGTGCCGGGATTAGTGTAGGTTATATATCGTTTTAGCAAGCATGCTCATTAGCCAATTGTTCTCCTTATTTCTTAATGTATAGGCAAGAACCTACATTACAAATTCTTGTTAGAAGAAATTTATAGACAATGGTTAAGATGGATGATCCCAATTTGTAGGTTGAAGCATGCAAGACTTGTGTGAAGTTGTTTTAGAGAGTGATGCCTATAGCATTGGGGAATCTGGCAATTGTGCAACATCGAGACACTTTGCAATATGCCACCATTTGAGGAGGCTACTGATTGCAAATGAGGAGATTTGCTCCAAATGATTTTATTTGTCTGCAACAAATTGTGATGATTACATAGTTGTGACCATGGGCATAATTATATTAAGTGTAAAAAATGTGCTCTCTACACATGTATTAGCATTGGAAGGAAGAGATGGACACATTTGGAAGGACCACGCAAGAAATTGCACTACTTGCCACTTGTCCAACATTGATGGCACAATAGATCCAAAATTTTGTTTTATTTTAGTTAATTGAAAGTACATGTTATGTTGTAGAAGTCATGAAGTAGCCACTATGATTTTGTATGATATGTGTTTAACAACTTTGCATATGTAATGCTCAATGACACTTTTCGATCAATTCTCAACTAGGTAGTTTTGCTCACAATGTAAGGTGAAATTTGGAGGTAGGTAACAAATGGTGGGAGCTACTTCAATGTTGTTGTGAGACTTGGAATTCAAGAGGCAATTGTTGGGGTGTGCCACTATGACAGGGACTTCATTGGTGATTTGGTGGTGCAAGAGGATAGTAAAAGAAGCCAATTTGGCCCTATCTTTATGAATATTTTTGTTTGCTTGAAGTTACATTTGATTTCTATTTTGGGTGTACATATGTGTATGCTCTACTTTCTAGTGCAAGTCATGGATTGATTCAAAACTCAAGTTAAGGCATTACTACACATTTTCATACCATTGGTACAAAGAGAGGCCTCTTATAAGCATTGTGCTAAGTGTAGGTTTTGGCCATATTACAGTATTGCCTTTCTTATTATAAATGTCATATATTGTGATTATTTTCATTATCAACATTGTTATGTGCATGCAAGGTGCATGGTGTATCCAACCATTGTATTATCACTACAAGAGAAAGGGGTGTTTTAAGCCAATTTTTAAGTATGGTCCTAGACATAAGATTTTAAGTAGTGACCTTCAAGAAGATTTTCAATAAAAATTTACTAGAAATACATGTTCTCTTGTAGTGTATTTACTAGCTATTGTAGAGATTTATTATCCTAGAGTAAATGATGCAGTTTACATGCAATATCTATATGCACAATAATTTAACTATGAATAATATGCAAAGTTAGTATGAATTGCATATGGGGTATGAGGTTTTAGGATTTTAGAATTTAGGATTTTTAGAATGGGACCTCCTCCATACAAGGCATTTCATTGTATTCTTTATCCATACTTTATGTTTAAATTATATTGAGTCAAAATTTTATATGATAATTCCTTTCTAAGACTTAAACATGACTAGCTTTATATTTGGGCTCATATTCTATTCATCATGTGCATTCTTACACTTGAAGAAAGTGAAGGATTTCGTGACTACAAAAACAACTACTTTTTTAATTGCATAGGACACTTGTGATTGGTGAGAATTTGGAGATCCATAGTTATTATGGACAAGTCACATGTGGAATTGTAGTTGCAAAAGACAAGGGAGTTGTTTCTCATCTAACAACATACTTAGAACTTTGTCAACAAACTCTTTTGACAAGGTATTTGCCGCCACATGAGGTTAGTCACTCAATTGATGAGTTGTACGATTTGTTGGCAACTTGTTTGTGACTCATTTGTGACTTCATTGCATTGGATGAAATTTAGTTACATCAAAAGGTTGTTTCAACTTGGTTCCTCATACTAGAAACCAGACACTGTTAGCCATAATGAAAGATTCTTAAAAAAAAAATTAATTTTTTTTTTTGAAATTTTAAATATGAAAAAATTAAATTAAAAAATTAAATTATTACTATTACTATTGACATGGCCGAACTCCAGCCATGTCAACCTATTGTTGTAGCTGAGTTCCAACTATCCAAGAACTCGAGGGAACTCCGAGCCTTTTAGAGTAGCTGAATTTCATCTAATGATGACTTGTTTGTGACTCATTTGCGACTTGTTTGTGACTTGTAGATTTTAAAATTATAATCTCAAGAACTTCAAAATTTGTAAATTTTAGATCTAGTTTTTTTTTAGATTTCAAAAATTTGGATATTGATATTTAATAGATTTCACTGGTTTAGGAAACCTAATAATTTCATCAGTTTTATAAAAAAATTGGATTTTAAATATTAATAGATTTTTATAGACTAAAGATATCTACACTGAAGGTATTAAGGGGACCCATACTAATTAATCGACATTCCACACTATATAAATATCTACTTTTGTAGTACATCAATAGTCATTAAAGTCTCCGGGGGATGTTCATCATATTTCAAATATCTATAGTTTTCTAAAATCAATCCTTTTAATTTTTTGATCCCCTTAATACCCCTATTCAGTGTACAAATTGTAGAAATCTTAAAATTCTATTAACATAATTTGATACAGAATAGTACAACAAGTTACAATTCTTATATGTCCAATCTATTCTTGACAATTGATATAGGGCAAGTCATATAAGACAATCAAGAAACGACTTTGGAAATGACTAAGAAATGGCTAGGAAACGGCTATCATCATTTTACAATTGCATTGGTTTCCTAGTCATTCTTTGCGATTGCATATCAACACAATGGATTCCACAAAGCTTAGACTTGTTCACATCAACAAGAATGATGAATATTGGATAGAGAAAAGTTTACATTCATTCTAAATTTGAACTTTGTTACAACTCTTGTCATCCTACACTTCATTCCACAACTACTTTGCTACTAAAACATAATACGCACTTCATCCTACAATTGCTTTGCAACAAAAAGAATGTATACACTTCATCCTAAAATTGCTTTGTAACCAAAACAATGTATACACTTCATTCTTTGATTGTTTTGCAACTAAAACAATGTACTAATGATGTAAACAATGACATAAAATTTGGTGCTAATAGCAAGGGCTATAGTTGTATGACAAATGTATAGGACACTTAGTCACTTTTTAGCTGGTTGTATTAGACACGTTTTTCCTCTAGTGTCAAACTCATGTTCTTAAGCTCTTTGTCTCAAGAGCTTTGATTTGCAATTAAGAGTTGTTAACATCTCTTATTTTGCTTGACTTACCTAAAGATCTTTAACATACCAACAATCAAAGGAGTTTAGAATAACGATTTTAAGGATGCAAGAGAGGAGAGGTAAGTGGACAAAGCAATAAGTAGATGAATTTGACAAATAAGGCCTAGAATAAGGATCACAAGGTTTAGGCATAGAAAATGTCAATGTGTATGGTCTCCAACTTTCTAAAGTCTTATTCACTGGACCTAGATTGTTGGTTGATTTGCCAAAAAAATGGGTTTGTTAGGCTATACTAAATCTACACTCAATGGGCTTTTGAAAGGGTAGGGAATGCACTTTGAGAAGACAATTATAATTAATTTTTGAATTGCTATATGATAGGGCCATTGCATTGAATTAGATAATGCAAGGTGTTGATTTAGATTTCATCCCATGACAACCTACTATATAGTGTGCAACTTATGGATGCCATTATAGGCTTCCATTATGACCATTATAGGCTTCCATTTTCTCCATTTGAAGAGTAACCTAGTGCTATAAATAGGATATTGGGCAACGGGATTTATGAATTCATAACTAATTCATAATTTGTTAGAAAAGATGACTTCGTTTCCTATTCCTTTGTATACTCCTTCTATAGGTCCAATAATATTTTTGATATTTCTTCAACTCTCCAATAGGTTGGATCAAAAATTGGCATCCCCTAACTTTGGAAGGAGTGAAAGTACATTAAGGCCAAGAAGTGATTAATAAAGGACTTTCAAGATTAATGTAGAAATGAAGAATCCACCTATTGGTTCAAAAGTTCAAATTGCCTTTGGCAAAATACCTTGGTGAAAGATCTTGTCCTTTTCAGAGTTAACCCTTCAAGGATGTTGAGGACCAAAACTTGTCCAATTAATGACTTCACTATTCATTGCAAAAACAAAAAATGCACCTATTAGACCAATAATCAACTCAGAGCATTTTTGGTGACTACCTTGGCCATGAGGATTGTGTCCTTCAAGAGTTACGGTGGACCCCCCAAAATGCACCATTGACCCTTGACCCTGAACCGCCATCTTCACTCTACATACATCTCCAAAATCAATTATGTACCTATACATGTACCTATACATGTGGAAGAAACACTTTTAGAACCAAACTTTGTTCCTTCATAACTTTTGCATGGAAAATCCAAATGTCATGTTCTTTGGTGCGTTGAATCGGGACCCTCCTTTCACTTGCCAATAAGAAAATATAAAAATTTGAACACTCTAATGATCGTAATTTGGCACAGTAGCAATTAGTGGCGGTTCGGGGGGTACCCACTTTTAATCTTGATCTCCAAAAGTGGGTACTCCCAAACAAGAGCATTATTTTGTAGCCGTGATAGCAACAACAGTAGCTGTGCCACAGGGGGGGGGACAAGTTGTGGATAAAAAAGACCAAGTGCTCGGCTGGTGAGCCCAACCAAAGGCCAAGGCCAAGGTTTTAGGGTTGGGACCTTATCATACGGTGGGTGTATAGAAAAAGGGGGGCATCGTACATTTGTACTCTTTGAATGATGTTGGGCCCAGGCTGGGGCTCCACCGAGTTCAGTCATTGATCCAATTATTGGCCACTTTGCTACCAATTTTAGTTTGCTCACTTCATTTGCTGCTAAGGTCGGTAGCACTCAGTAGTATATTTTTTATTTATTTTTTATTTCTTACAGTTCTTAAATGAAATGCATTGGTTTTGAAATGTTTTAAATTTTTTAAAGTACTGAAAAAAACATGAATAACTTATCAATTGCTTCAGTTCAGTACTCATGAGATACTTGATTCTGTTTGATCCCTGAAATTCAGAGAGTCTTGACACCAAGCTTGATTGACTTTAACCCCTCATCGCCTGAAGTCCAAACATGTGTGAAAGCATCTTTGCTTTTCAAGTGCTATAAGTCTAAATTTAAGTGAAGTTTGAAAATCTCAACCATACAATCTTGTAGTGTGCATGTTGTAGATGGTGTGAAACAAATTTGGGATCATTTGACCATATAGATTGAATGATTATAATGTTTTAGTGTTGAAAAAAGATGTTGAAATTTTCTTAAAAACACATTTGGAGGTGAAATTTGATTTCTAAACCTACTCAAATGAAAAAAATTTAAACTACAAAGTGATTCAAAACCAAAAGACAAACACTTTGGTGAAAAATATACCATTCAATTGACTCATTGTGTCTGCAAAATTGTTTTGAAATGTCAAAAAATAGTGAAAAAAGTAGCAAAAAATCACATCTATGGTTGAACCTCCCTCTACTAAAATGCTTCTCAATCACTCATTACCTCTTGTATTGATATGAAATTTTAACCACACAAACTAGACTATTATGTAAAACTTTTCCAACAAAAATGATTAAAAAAGGACCATGTAGGAAGAAGTTATAAGTGGCGGAAGTTCACTGTGATTCAAAAATGTCTAGATTTTGTACTTCGAATTCCTCCCAAACATTCAAAACAACTTGGATTGTCATGAAATTTTTACCAAAATAACCAAAAATTAATAGGAACAAAACTCAAAAAAATTTATTGAAAAAAAGCATTTTATGAAAAAGTTACAAGCCCCCGAAGTTGCAGCCATCAGAATGCAATGTGGGGAATTCAAATTGAACCTGTGAACTTCAAAGGGCTCTCAAAAACTCAGTATGTATTGGATTGATCTGAAAATTTTACCAATAAAACTAGACTAATATGTGCAACTTTTCAAACAAGTTTTATTGAATTTTGACATCGGATGTAGAAGTAACAACACTTTGAATTTGACTGCCAAGACACTGTGAGGACACTTTTCGTCCCCTCCGGCGATGAGGGGTTAAGGTATCTACACCTAAAATCGCACAAATAAGCATTTTCAACATGGTTCTCACTATTATATTGAATTTTTTTTGGTGGGGGTCTTGTTGGTAGTCAAAAGAGGATTCTAGATTCTCTAAGAATGCATTTTTGGACAATATATGAATAAATTAGGAATTTTCATAAGTGCTAAAAGTAGGTGTTTCTAAAATCGACCATAGACTCCCATGAATGGTGGGAGTACATTTTAAGGAAATTTTTTGTAGTGATTGGTTTTAGAAAGTGGTCAAAATTAGGTCTAGTTACCTTAAGCCCTTCAAGTACAACTTGGTCATTGTGAAAGTTCAATGGGAAGTTTGGGTAGGTTTCTACAAAAGAAGTCCATCTTTCAACCAATCTTTTTGAATGTTCGACATAAGGTGTAGACATATATGCCCTTCTCAAATTAGAAAAAATTAAAAAATTTAAAATTTAAAATTTTTAAAAAAATTTAAAAAAAAAAAAAAATATATATATATATATATATATATATATATATATATATATATATATATATATATATAATTTTATTTATTATTTATTATATTTTTCTAATCAGGTGTCACAATCAAAAGTTATGATGCCTAGAAAAAAAAAATGGGGGTAAGGCAAGCAACTTCTAGCAGCTTGTGCAAATGCTACTCCTCTAATCCTCCTAAATTTCTGAAATTTGGCAAGAATGTAACTAAAAAGTGCTTTTGAAGTTCAAGAATCTTAATCTAGGCTAGAAGACTTAGAGTGTATATATTGGCTCTATCAAGCAAAGTTGAAAAAAAACTTCTTCTAACTTCAAATGTTATAATCTTTCATTCTACAAAGTTGAAGTTTCTAAAATTGTCTTGTCACAATTTCAAAGTTGTCTAGTATACATTAATATTGTTTTTTTAAAAGGAAAAAACAAATTCTTTTCATTATCCTAAAAAGTAATAGTTTTTGCTCATTTTTGCTCAAAAATACTCCCATCCATTTGGGGATTAAACTATAAAAAACCAAATATATATACATGTATATATGCACATCTTTTGAACAAACAATTGAAAATAGGTTTTCATAACTATAAAGCCAATTTTGAAGGAATCTTTTTAAACTCTTCAAACTCTTTTGACCCCATCAAGTAAGGTTGGAAAAAAAATTCTTCTACCTCCAAACACAATAATTTTGCAATATGAGCCACCTAATTTTCCTAAAATCCACATATTCTACATTTTTGGTTCTATATTTATAGCTTTTAGAATTTCCAAAACAAAAATTCCTAGATGCACAAAAAATATTTAAAAAATAGCTAGTGTATTATTTATTTACTTGACCACTTTGTATTTCTAGGTCATTTAGATTAATGAAGAGCCCTCACTTGCTTCTATAATTTTGCATGAGTGCACCTATTAGGAATTATGTACTATTAATAAGTTGTAGAGCTCAATGGTGTAGAGGCTAATTGTGAGTAGCGCAAAAACTCACTTTGTGAAGACTTGTAGTCTACATATTTTGTTTGGCAATACTAGAAAAAGTATATCTCACTAGAAATGATATAATCAAGAAATATACACAAGGTAGAACTACCCAATTCCGCCTTCCTCTCAATTCTATTACCTACAAGACCCTTCCATTTGCATAAGTGATCTACCCATTACCACAACCTAAGCAATCCTTTATCATGATGGCAATGCATTTAGGGAATGGACACGTCAGCCCATACTTTAAGAAGGATCTATTCATGTTTTAACATTTGAACTTTGAAAAATCATAGAAAATTCACTTCTTGTTAGAATGTCTCCAATTTCTTTGTAAATGACTTCTCTCAAACTTTCAATCCCTAAAAAAATATATTTATAGTGTAGGAACTAACCAATACCTTCTTCAAAGTACCTAGATAGCAAATTTGTGTAATAATGGATTGATCTACCTTAGTTAACCCATAAACATTGACACGGCCATTTTTTGGCTGATGGATGACAAGGAATCTCTCTATTTAGGACAGAACTGCAACTATTCATCCTTTGAATTTTGTGCAGAAAGGGAAGATCTTCTCTAGTACTTTGACCTCCAATGTGTATTTTTTATTTAAAAATAAATAAATGATGTCACATGGTTCCAAAAGCCATGATTTCCACAGTCACCAGTCCGTCCTTTAAGGGTTAAATGGGCTCAGTATTTTTTCACACTATTGCCATCATAGCAATAATGGTCCCCTTCACTTTTGTAGAGTTAAAATTTTTTAAAAGGTTTCATAATTATTTATATTCATCAATCAACTAATTTCTCCATGAAACCCAAAGGCACCCCACTACAATCATGGCTGAATAATGTTACAGATCACTACTGTACTGTACATGAAAGTATAAAGAAAGAAGTACACGAGCTATCGGCAAAGGTAAGTCTGGATTCCCGAATAACAAAAGCCACTATTGAGGTGAGATCCAAAATACATTGATTTGTTGAGCCGCAACCTGCTGAATCCTACATTATGATGGCACATTGGAAATCGAAGAAACTACACTTCCTCAAGATCATCCACGGTGATACACTATCCTACTCGATCATTTTTATCCGACTAGCTATACAAAGACATTGAAGTCCATAGATGAGCACTAAAACTACAAGGTGGTAATGGTTCTTATAACCCATTCAAGCTTTGGAGCTCGTACATGTATTCTAAACAGGAGCTTGCCAAGCTAGCTTTTGACCAGCATCAGGTACCCATGGGCAAACTGACATCTCTTTTCTACTTGATAGCGAACAACTTCGAAACCTTGCTGTAAAGAGAAGAAAAACGTTGCACAACAGCCTTTCCCCCCGACAGATCGACTGTCTCTTCCCGTCAATCGTCCCAACTCCAACTCCCTCTTAAATACTCAAGGGAAAAACTTCACCTTCGTCCACACTCCACACAGCCCGACCCGACCATGTGCCAGTCCCTAAAGCAAATCATGAGGAAATGTACCTCTCCCATCCGTAATTCAAGTCGACATTATCCCCTCGACACTGTAGGAAGCTGTTGTTTCCATGGTGGTTTTGTTCCAGTGGATTAGCTTCCACTTTCACCTGACCATCGTGCATGGCGACCCCTGGAGATCTTCCCAGCTCTTGCCCATACATATCATGGAAGCTTGCGAATCCCGCACTGGAGTTCAAGGACCCCCTCATCCTCTCCATCGCCATGTTGCTCACCAGTTGGTTGGCGTTATTTACAAGGTCACTGGGCTCGGACAGGACGCTGTTGTTGATGGACGAAGTCAGGTGCTGGAAGGAGCTGGTGGGCAAAAACGTGGGGGAGTGGTGGTGGTTGTGGTGGGGGGAAGAGGACGAGACGACGCCCGCTGCGGCTGCGGCAAGGCCATGGACAAGGTGAGCTTGGCCTGCTTGGACTCTAAAATTGCCGGATCCCTGCGTGTGCAGGCGGTTAGCACTCATCTCTTCTTGAAACTGTGTGGAAGACTCCTGCCCAACACCATCCTCATCCTCTGAACACGAGTAAGACCCACTTCAGTTGGCAGCTGCCAGACCCGCGTAACTCTAGACCGACATAGCATCAGCTCAACCACACATTTGC
The DNA here is from genome assembly GCA_963920665.1 of Straminergon stramineum. Taxonomy (NCBI): domain Eukaryota; kingdom Viridiplantae; phylum Streptophyta; class Bryopsida; order Hypnales; family Calliergonaceae; genus Straminergon; species Straminergon stramineum. The sequence continues at coordinate 8,367,110 of OY987263.1, forward strand.
AAAGATTACATAATTATCGGGTTTTAAATCAGGGTTGTTGTCTCTCTAGGTCATATATCATATTCACAAATGATTTCAAAACGGTTGCATTAAGGAAATTATTACTGTTACAAGGGTTAACTTTCAGAAACGAACAATCAATTCAACATCCCTTCAAGTAGTACACCAAATTCTGAACAAACTCCACCCCTCTCAGATTCAAAACCAGATGCCAAGCCCAGCGTTCAAGGCGACCACGTCACTGTCTCCTTGGCTAGTCAAAAGAAGATTATAACTCACGTCGTTCCAAGCCCTTAGATCAACCAAAGGGTACATGTTTTTCACATTCTTGGTTGCATACTTACGATCAACAATGCTCCCAACCATGCAACTCTCAAACCTTGTCTAGAAATCATATCTTATTTTAGCCAGGCAGTCCACCCAACATGATCGAAACTGGTCAAGTCCATAGCTAGAACAGGACAATTTTTCCACAAGTAGTTAATTCAAACTCGATTTCACGTTCTGTGTTCACGTGATTCTCCTTGAATCAGTTAATTCTTTCACATGCACTTAAGTCCAATGGACGCTGAAGAAAAAAGGGCATTGCAAAGCTCGCTCTCCAGATAGGGACACGGCTAGGACAGCAGTTCCACGATTTCCATTTGTAAGTGGTTCATTCAAACACGGGTTCATGTTCTGGTTTGAATTCATGTTTCTCTTCGACCGTCAATTGGTTAGTTCCTAAGTATGTAATTATCAGCATTTCAGTCCCACGGAAGCTGATGACAAAAGGACATTCAAGCAAACTCTAAGCCAGCCAGGGCACCTACCGGTGGCGCCATGGGGCTCGTGGCCACTTCCGGACACGCCTACGCTGTCCTCGGCGTTACCCGTGAGATTGGTGAGGAAGCTTTTCTGCGACGAGGAGTCGGAGTTACGCGACGGCTGGCGCGCGGGGGGAAGCTGCTGTTGCTGTTGCAGCGACGACAGGAGGGCGTTGTCCTGTTGCTGCTGGGTCATCCCCGGCGGCATCCCCAGCTGGTTGTTGGTTAATCCGGACTGACTGGCCATGGGTTGGATCATGCCTACGGTCGTCACTTTGGACGCCAATTCCGTCAGCTCCGCATGCGCCGCCTCCAACCCTGGGGAATTCGACGTGTGCACCGCCAGCGTCTCCTTCGCCTTTTCCAGAATGGACTGCAAGTACCGGCCTTGCGCCTCGATGCGCATTTGGAGGTGTCGCTGCACCTGCATAACAGAACAAGACGCACATCAATCGATCGAGGGTCAGGGGTCAAACGTTACGATGTGCGTATCGTCGGGGCAGATCTCAGCTGCATTTCAGTCGAATGCTTCGATCTTCAGGTGTATGTCTGCCTTACAATCCCTACTATGGAGTCTGGACGCTCTACATAGATATTAAAATGGTTATAATCGCAAGTTTCTCAGCTCCAAAATGAGGACCTTCAAGTGCCAAGAGCTCTGAAAACTAGGACGGATATACTGGTAGAGATCGGAGGTTTCGGTCGGGCCATTCAAACTAAGTATGCGGATTTTTCAGTGAAATCCCCCATTTTAACAGATTAGAGATTATAGTCAACTCCAATGTTGTATACCCTCATTTGCACAGTACTCACGAATTCAACCAGTAAGATAGTGGTATGCATTTGTTGGTATTCTCGCCTTTGACTATGCTAGATTGAGTGTTCTATGCAGTGTGACATGCACCCAGTAGAAGCCGTAGCATACCGTATACATGTAATACTCAATAGAGATCGTAGAGGATTGCATGCAGTGTGTTGTGGCATGTAACATGTGCACATCACATCTAGTCAGGGAAACTACAAAGTAGTAAAAGTGCGCTAGGGACTGTATTCGTTGAGTGTGGAGAAGATGAGGTTGTGCCACATATAACGCCACATATAACGCCTAGAAAAGAGGAGATAGCTATGGAGAAAGTGAGAGTACTGTACCTCTAGTTGGTCTTGTAACCGCTGCTGGACATCCAACTGTAACTGTATTGCATCAGTCATTTGCAAGCCACTGCCAAACAATTACAACATGGTCCACTTCGATCAATATCTGATGAGCCAGAGCAAATTGCAGACAGCTTAGACTCATCACCTCGCTCTGATATGGCCTTCTCTACTCAAAATATTGGAAATACAAAGGTCAATTTAATGATAGAGTGGTTTAGAATTATGCTTGAGAGCTGGACAATGCTTGAAAGTATTATCAGACATAATGCCAAATTTCTCTATTTCTGTACCTTTTTAGTTGATGCAAGGGTTTAGATGAGGAGTAAGATTATGGACTATAATTCTCTCAAGTGACTAGCATATGAGACAGTAACACAGTTGCCTTGAACACCACACTTGGCATTATGAACCATGAAGATTCTAGAAAAGATAAAGCTTTGAAAATTCTAATCATAGAATATGGAGTACACTTACTCTTGAGACTTGGGGGTACCACCATCTGAAAGAGAATTTTGTCGGGGAGAACCTGTTACGATTGATGCAAGTTAGAAAGGCCGGTTATACTGGTCTCTTTCTTCCGACCAAGGAGCTCTAATATTGCGCAAGGGAACTCCAAGAATTTAATATAACTAGAAATTTCTAATCATAATTAAGACTATAATGTACCCGAAATGGAATGGCTACATAGCTTACCGCCATCTCTATTGGATCCATGAAGATGTGGATCCTTGTTGAGTTGCTTTCCAAGCCTGAATTTCTGCACACCCACTAACACTATCAGCCATAAACTCCGAGTCATAATTTTCGTCAGAGGGACACAGTGACTATTTTGCACACTATATTAGAGTTCAATTAACCCGTTAGGCCAAAGAACAATTCATGATACACAAAAAAAACTACTCATAAAATTACCTGCAGGTGGCTCTTCAAGTGATAAAGAGTCAGCCCTTTGACGCCCATGATGCGCATCACAGACTTGGGAGTAGCCTCTGCGAAAAGGAAACAAGATTCTCTGAATGGTGTTTTAAGAAAGTAATATTCTATGCAAAAAATAAAGGGATGCAGAACACACTTCAAGAGCAGCCTGTCGGTAGCTTGAATGATATACCCATGGAGTGATATACCCTCTTACTACGACAGTTCAATCCAAATCTCTCTAGAAACCTCAAGCACGCTTCTAACAAGCTTTGTGGAAAGAGAGAGTGATTTGACACACTAGTCACATTCATTTTCCTCACTACCGACCAAAACAAACCTCGGTACATGGATGCACGACGTCCCTGGAATCTCTCATGTCACTCCCAGAAGAAAAGTCGCTAGCCGTACTCTGAGATTCTAACCTTAAATAAACTCACTATCCTACTAGTGAGCACGTTGCAAACTTGCGACTTTCCCAAGTCGGTGCTAGCGAGGATTCTCTAACAACTTCTCCCGAATTCGTCAATTGCCACACAGTTAGTTATACTGAATATTATCCACTGGCTAGTACCAAATACTGTTCGTGATTCCACTGGGTACACGTCTGGTACTCAGAAGAAAGTAAGAGGGCTCCTTTGAGATGGGAACTTTGGCATTAACTGGTAGCAACCGCCACGGGACGCAAGCCTTCAAGTGCTCTTTCTAGAAAGGAACCCTATATTCGCTCATATAGTCCGGAAGATTCTACACAGCACTTCACCGATACCGAACTGATCATCGAACGAGTAAGACCGCCTGACTGGTGGTCCACCGAAATTCTTGCCAAGAAATGCAAGAAAAATCAAACTGGTAGCGAGCAATCATCACCGAAACTCGTCACTGGAACCTGGCCTCGATGGAATTGCGGTTAAACACGGATCACTAGGAGTCGGTCACAGAATTAGTGTGGGTGAGGAATTGTCAACTAGCTAACCGCGGGATAAGACGAGACGAGACGAGACGAAAGGACTCACTGTCGGCGCCTCCCAGCTGCGTGACGGCGTCGACGAAGCGTTCGTGAAGCTCCGGAGTCCAGCGCAAGCGCGGCTTGGGATCGGCAGACTGGCTACCTAGCGACCCCCCCATGTCGCCTACTCCATTCATGGCGCTCCCCGGAGGCCCGTAAGGCGATGGTTGCAGCTTCTCGGGACTGAACACTCCGCCGGGTCCGCCGGGACCCCCTGGACCACCTGGTCCTCCTGGGGGCCGTTGCTGAAGCAGACCCGGACTCATCCCCGGACTCATGTATTTCTTCATCTGAAACATCTTGCAAAAACCCCTCCTCGCAAGGAACACGAAAAGCGAAATCCACACAGCCGACACGCTGAACTTCCCCTTCCCCTGGGTCCACGAGCACTACCGTCTGAAACTATAGACCCCAGTACTACAACGTCTCTGAACTCCACATCACACCTCTTCCAACTCTCTCCGCCTCCCCACCAGAAACACGGATCCACCCCTATACGATATCCATAGCTCCAATTCCTCAAGTCGTTCCACGAATTCCCGAAACCTTCCTGCACGCCCACCAGTGGAACCCAAAATCAGTCAATCCGTCGACGATTTCACTCCAGCCTGGAGTGGCCCCCCAATGCGAACGAAAACCCAATCCTCCGAATGAGATCAACAGCAACACCAGGCTCACCCCGTGGTAGGAATCTTCAGTACCCTGAACCAGAAAAGGCCAGCAGTTGTGCGCCCGACTGATCGAATTTGGGTGCAGACCGGGTGCAGTGCAGAAGTAACTGATGAGAGGCCGAGCGGGAGGGCTGAGTGTGAAGAGGCACTCACTGCACTGGGGGTGGAGTTGGCACGCGGGACGTGACGACCTTGAAGAGCGCGCAAGCGAGCAAGAGAGAGAGCGAGAGAGACAACAGCCAGCCCACGGCGCAGGAGCGGGGGCCGGGGGGGAGGAACCGAGGGGGAGGGGGGGAGCGCAACTGAAGGAAAGGGTGCTAGGGCCGTGCCCGCTAGAAAACGACAATGGGCTACAATCTAAACTAAGTTACGGGAGGGAGGGACAGTCAAGGAAGCAAACAGTCCGCAGCGGTGGGAGTGAGATTTAAGCTTAAGCTTAAGCTTAGTGTGGGAGAAGGGCCGCAGCTCCACAGCTGGGACGGACCTCGGATGGACCCCGGCCCTCGCGCTCGACGACGTGATAAAGCAAAAGGATACCCCCAAAAGAATCGGACCGCAAAAGCAAACTGCGTAATCAGAAGGCGATGCAATGCGTGCTCGGGGTACAGTGCGTCGGTTTCTTTGGTTACTGTCGATTCTTCACGACACGGATTTGGCTTAACCCTGCAAGGACGCGGTCCCCCATGACCACTCCGATTATTGGATCAATTGGTGCATTTTTGGTTTCTACACTTAACAATGAAGTCATCCATCAAGCTTTCCAGGTCCTCATTGTCCTTGTAGGAATAAAGGCCTACTAAGCATCCAAAAGCACCAATCTCTTATTTCTTTGTTATGAGGTTGTAGAATGTAGAGACTTCAAGAACAATTCAACTAGAGTAGTTTTATAATTTTTCAAACATTTGAGTAATATTTGGTGAATTCTTTTCTAAGTTGAAATAGCATAGGATACCTACATTTGCCCTTAATTGTCCTTAATTCCCTAGAAGGATGTTGAGACCCAACTTAGCTTAAAGATGACTTTCACAATTAATGTAGAATTGTAGAAACGAAGAATATGCCTATTGATTTAAGATTCATTTAGATCATTTTTGGCAAAGTATCTAGGTGATAGGTCTTGTCCTTTCAAGATGAACACCTTCATGGACACCCTTAAAATACAAAATGCTTCAACTTCCATTGAATCACTCAAAGAGCTCTTCAAGAGTTCAACTCCCATTAGTTGTTCTTGAAATTAGAGTAAATGTAGATAGTGATTCAAAGGTGCAAATCATTCATTTAGAATGGCATAAAACAAAAAGATGGGGACACTTAGGTATAGCTACCTTATTAGCAAGGGTGCAAAATGAGGGGTGCTAGAATGACTAGAAAGCAGTATTTAGTACAATATAGTAATATTTTAGTGTGCACTAATTTAAAATAAATTACATATGGTATGACTTTGGTAAATTAGTATCACACATACTAATAGAAAATATCAATGGACTAATTTGTACTATTGATGGTCTCATATTAGCTTAGAAAGGAAGAAGAAATATTATAAGACCCCATATGGTATCTTTGGGGACAAATGAAGATATCTTTTTTTACAATTTAAAAAAATCCTCCAAATGATGAATAATATTCTCTTCAAGAACATCACATGCTAGAAGAAGCAAGGGGGGAGGGGGGGTAGTGAGAAATTGGAGTAGAAACATACATGCAAACAAATGATAGGGTATTTTAAAAATATGGGGGCTAAAAATTATAAATGGGTTTAGAGTAAACAGGGTATTGAAAATGACATTGGACATCTTTAAAGTACTATAGGATATGGAATAATAGGTCCCATTAGAAAATTGCATAATGATAGCATGTGAAATAATAATAATAATAATAATATTAATAATTCATACCTCCCTATAAAATAGTGGTTGTTTGCACCTATATCCTTATTTTTTAACACACTGACCCCCCCCCCTCCCCTGTGAGAAGAGGAAACATCACTCTATTGAATAGATGTTTTCATCCATTTCATATTCAATCAATTTAGCTACATTGATTTGTCCTATTACAGTGGGCCCCCCTAAATTTTTCAATGATCCTAACCTGCCATCTTTACTCCATGTACATTTCCCAAATCAATTACGTACCTATGTAGAAAAATGAAAAATCACTTTTAGAACCAAACTTTGTTCCTTCATAACTTTTGCATGCAAAATCCAAATGTCATGTTCTTTGGTGCATTGGAACCTCCTTTCACTTGCCAATAAGAAAATCAATAAAAAATTGAATAGTCTAATAATAGTAATAATTAGGTACAGTAGCAATTAGTGGTAGTCATTACAAAAAGTTTGGACTCTCTAGAGGGCTGCCAGGGTTTGATAAACCAATCTATTTCTAGAGCCTCTTGAAGCTACTTAGGAGAGGGAATTTTCTGACAAAACAAAGATTCACCTTGTGTGAATATCGGGAGTTCCAAAAGTATATTTCAATTTTTTAATCCACAATTGTTAGAGGGAGGTGCTTTGGAGGTGCTTTCAAATATCAAAACAACACTTGTCACCACCCTAACTAATAATACTTCACAATTAATGCTCTGACATTTGGAAGTGACGAAGTGCAGAAATAGGGGGAAAATTCTTCAAGCATAATAAATGTAATACAGTGAGGGTCCCTATCGGCACTTCCTAGCAACCCTCCGGAGAGTCCAAACTTTCTCTAATGTTTTAGGAGTACCCACCTCAATGTGTGTTTCATGTGTTAGTCCTCAATGAACTTACATATAGTTATAACTTTTTCATGACAGGAATATCTCTTGATTTTTATCCATGGCATGTGTAAAAAGTGCTATTTGATTGTGATGAAGAATTTTCACACAAATATCATTGGTAAAAATATTTCTCAGACCCGTATAAAAAGTATAAAAAGTTATTACCATATGTAAGTTCATTTTGTAATACGCACAAATAGGACAAAACAGTGTACCTTCCATCCCCAATTGACTCCAAAATTATATTATTCTACTTCAACAACAGTGAAGGGCGGAAGTTATGAGTGGGAGACTCCGGGGGGGAGGATGAGATCAAGTCAAACAAGAAGGGCCCAGCCTGGACCCCCCCCAAAATTAAGCCTGCTTCTCGTCTCATCCCCTTCTGAAGGACCTTGTGAGTACAGTACTCCAGTCAACTGGGGAATTAAAAAAAAATTAGAGAAAAAATAGAAGAAGAATTCTTTTCCTTGAAACTACTGTTGTATAAATGATCAGGTACTAACTAAGTTAAGGTAGTGTGCTCATAAACTGTCCATTTAAGGGCTGTTGGGCCTTTTTGATGGTTTTCATATGCCCAAAAATATTTTCACTTATTTTTCACTTGAAGAAAAATTGATGTAGAATCTAACACAAGTGGTTTCATATTTTTTGGAGCATTTATGAATTACTTATGAATTTTCAAAGAATTCTGTGGTATGCACCTATTCTTGATCATAGGCCTTGTAAAACCCACACCACACGAAGTCTGAAAAAAGATATGGCTTGACCAAAAATAAGCATTGTGGCATTCAGAAAGTAAATACAAAAGGTTCCTAAATGCAACCATTAATTACTGAATGTAACCCTTAAATGCCCAACGCCTGTTTGGAGTTTCTTGAAATTTGATCTAAATTGAACAAAAAGTCAACATTTTCATAAGTTGTACCAATTTCTTTTGAATTGTAACTGTACAAATTCAAACTAGACATGTTAGAGATCATATAGGAAAAGAAAACATAACAATGTCACTTATAGATTGAAAGATTATAATGTTTGATCATGAAGGTGTAAAAACTATGAAAATTTTTCAATTCACTTTTTGCATGTCAACTCTAAAAAGTTGGTCACTAAAAAAAATATGAGGTTATAGGGCACAACATGCACAACCCCAATCAATTTATAGTTTTTCAAAATCTATTGTACGATTTTTTTAAATGAATTTCTAATGTGATTTTGCCTCCAAAATCTAGTGTATTTGAGGCTCATTTCCAAGAGCCCACAACACTACGGGAAGTCAAGATTGCATTGGGTATCCTTGCACAAAATCTTCAATAGAAAAATCATAATCTTTTATTTTTAAGATCATCTTTTTGATCCTAAAACTAGACTTCAAAAAGAATTCTCCAAAAATATAAACTAATAATAATAGCAATTTGGTTGGGTTTTACTTAACTTCAAAGTTTTCCAAACACCACATTTGGGTGCCTTGGGCATTTAGGGGTTAAATGGACCCCAAATCCTTTTCACATTTGTAAGAAGGCAATTGGGCAATCAATTCTCATTTACAAAAAATATTAAGTGGACACACCCTGGCTTTGAAATGGACCCTCTTTGACTCTTACTCCATCCATTGGCAAAGTACGAATCAATACTTGAAAAATCTTAATTATGCTCTAACATTCTTGGCAGTCCATTTTAAAACCACTTACTGTCCCTTTCCAAGGTACCTACTAGTCTGTTTGAAGAAGATGGTCGCAATAACAACATACTACTATAAGGTACCTTAGGAGGTTCATGAAGCGCCCATTTAAGAGTTGGAAACTCATTTGGGGAGAAAGAAAAATAGAATTGACATATAATAACCCAAGTGGTTTTCATAGTTTTTGGACAAGAGTTGCATGGAATGAGTTACTAATTCTTGAATCTGAAACGCAATGGTCACTAAAAGTAACCACCTCTTGAAATGTACATTGTTTGTATTGATTGTTGATTGCTCATGCAACAATGAGAAAGCAAAATATACAAACAATGTACATTTCAAGAGGTGGGTGCTTTTAAAACTCTAGCGTTGATTGTTGATTGCTCATGCAACAATGAGAAAGCAAAATATACAAACAATGTACATTTCAAGAGGTGCGTGTTTTTAGAACAAAGCATTGATTGCCAATTGCTCATGCAACAATGAGAAAACCAAAATGTACAAAGAATGTACATTTCAGGAAGTGGGTGCTTTTAAAACTCTAGCGTTGATTGTCGGTTGCTCATGCAACAATGAGAAAGCAAAATATACAAACAATGTACATTTCAAGAGGTGGGTGCTTTTAGAACCCAAGCGTTGATTGCCAATTGCTCATGCAACAACGAGAAAGCAAAATGTACAAGGAATGTACATTTCAGGAAGTGGGTGCTTTTAGGAATCAAGCGTTGATTGCCGATTGCTCATGCAACAATGAGAAAGCAAAATGTACATAAAATTTACATTTCAGGAAATGGGTGCTTTTAGGAATCAAGCATTGATTGATGATTGTTGATGCAACAATGAGAAAACCAAAATGTACAAAGAATGTACATTTCAGGAAATGGGTGGTTTTAGATAGAGCCCAAGTGCTTTATGAACCTCCTACTCCTATCTCCTATCTTGTAGGGCGAATACAGTCCAGTCCAGTGGAGGGACTCCCTGCGATTTTTGCAGTTGTTGCATGATTCTGATATTTCTATTGTCGGTGCTGTGGCTGGGCTTGTGCTTGTGTGAGTGTGCGCGTGATGTTAATCAGGAGGGGCGATCCAGCACAAAAGAAGTGAAGGATGCATCGAAGAGACAAATTGGGTGGTTCGGTAGAGTTTTTGGAACCGAGGTATGATGGGGGAGTGTTTTTTGTTTGCTTTTGTTTGTTTGTCAAAAAGAAAAAAACTGAAAAAGGGGATTTGTTGGGAGTGGATCAATCAATAATAAATCAATCAGCATGTAAGGGAAGAGCACCCAAAAGCATCCATGTACCCAATGGCATTCCTTTCTAGGTCAAGAATTCATTCTAGAACATAAATGTAGCTGGATGGTAAACATCTTATCATTTCAGGTCAAAAAAATAAGCTCTCTACTGTCGACTTACATTTACAGCATGAAATGATTATGCTCTGTAGAGTTTGACGCCATTGGGTACAAGGATGCCATTGGGTGCTCTTACCTTAGCAAACTTGAAAGTATGGTAATAAAAGCATTCAATAAAGAAATGGTAAACGTGCTTTCAGATTTGAGTTAAGAAGGCATACAACCCATTTCCAACCACTTAAGCAATTAGACATGTATGGAGCATAGGATTCTTGAGTGGGGAAATTTTCCTATGTAAAGAAATAGAGTTGGGAAGCATTCCATAATTTTCCAAAATTTTATTTCTCAAAACATAATTACTATGAATTTTGTAGCCCACGTTTTGTTTGATCCATTTTGGTCATATAGGTTTTCCTATTTCCAACCAAGGGTTGGTTGCAATATTGACAATCTTGTAGCCAATCATAATGTGTTGCAACTACACTAGAAACTGTGCCATAATTAATCACTACTCCTCACTACCTAATCAGAAAGAAAAATAGTCTATAGGGTAGAAATGGGGGGGTGATTGGAAAAGAGTCACTTCCTACAGAGTTAATCGTAAAGTTTGTCCCGTGTTTATAAGTTGGTGTTACAAGAAGGTTTAACTAAGAATAATACCAAAGAAACACCAAACTGCATTAGACCCGAGTTTGGGTATTCCAAGGAATTTTTATCCTATATTTTTTCCAAACTCCAACCCCTAGTCCCACAATGCACACACTTTATGATTAACTCTAATTGTAAACTGAAGTGTGTGCAATGAGGGACTAAGAGCCAGAGTTTGAGAATAACTTAAGATGAAACTCCTTAGAGCACCCTAACTAGGTCTAATGGAGTTTGGTGATGTATTTCTTTAGTACTATTCTTAGATTTTAAAACCTTCTTGTGACAGTGGTTTATAAACACATGACAAACTCTATAATTAACTTTGTGAACCTATAAAGTTTTTGCATTTTGAAACAAAAGGTTGAAGAAAAAATGGACTAACTTAACTCTCATCATTTATAATAAACTAAAGAGTTAGATTGAGTGTGAGTTTTTTTAAAGCTTAGTCTATGTAGATGATGTTTCTACTAGTGCATGCAAACAACATATGGAATGAAATTTTCAAGTTATATTTTGTTTGAGATCATGAAATTGATGCTGAGTTATTAGAATTGACTTTTGGATCTTGTGACAAGTAAGGGAGTTATTGCTTTGGGCCATGCACTTGGAATGGTACATGGATTGTACTTGAAATTTGAAATTCAACCCAAAAAATCAAGAAAAAAATTGTATGAATTGCTATGCTAAATATATGAGCATATGGCACAAATATTGATTTACTTCATGATATCATGATTTGGTCTTAAAAAATTAGAATATTAGAATAGGTTAAAACTCTTAAAGTGTCCAAACAAATACTTGAGCATCATTCTAATTATCAATTTTTATGAAGGTTTTTTTTGGATCTTGTTGGCAATCAAAAGTCATTTTCAAATTCTTTTAGCATGCATTTTTTGGATATTGTATAAAACAATTATGATTTTTTTTTTGTTGATAATGGATATTCTTAAAATTGGCACTTTGTTCTTATGTCCAAAAGGTATGCATTTTAGGCAAGAATATATAAGGTTTTTTTTTTCAATCAAGGCCCCAATTAGAGATGGTTAAAACCAAGACCATAGCAAGGATCCACTGAAATTATTCATCTATTGCTTAACCAATATATATAAGTCCTAGTTTAAGTGGGTTTACACTTAGGCCAAGGCCCATGCCATTCTTTATGAATGAAAAAAGTATATTTAAATCCCATATAACAAAGGTAGTAAATAATTTCACAATTTCCAAAAACATATTTCTTGTCCATCTCTTTGATATACAAGACTTTATAGAATTCTAAGAAACCATGACTCCTTAAATCTCACACCCCTATATTTGGTTTATTTAATTGATTTTGGGATCCACATTGTCAAATCCCAAAACAATCAACTAAGGTAGTGTGATCTAAAAGTGATCACTAACACAATGATACATTTTGCTTTCTTCAATGTATCAATAGTGTACATTTCAAGAGGGTGTGTGCTTCTAGTGACCAATGTGTTTCAACTTAAAAAAAATCATCTAATTTCATGAAGGTCCAAAAAATATGAATGACTTGGATTAGATGCCAATTCCCCCCAAAATACCATCAACTCTTAAATGGTCATTGTAAGACTATCCATATATACTTCAAATCAAGTTGTTTGTTTGTTATGATGAGATCTCCGGAACCATGCGTACCCTAGTCACATTCTTGATACAATTGGAAAATTCTCTATGAAGAGGGGTGCGTGGACTTTGATTCATGTCATTTGGCCCTATCAATGGTGTGAAAGTTATTAAGTTTTGAATTTTTTATGAATTAAAAAAGTAGAAAATTACTTTTACTATTATTTTGGTTGTAGCAATAGCACATGGCACACTAGTACTACCTTAAACACCAAGAGGCTTTATCCCTATTTTAGTAGCTCAATAGAGTGTCATCAACCCTTAAAGGACAGACTGGTGACTGTGGAAATCCTCCCTTTTGGAACCATGTGACATCATCTACTTTATAAAATCCAAAAACATTTCATTGGAGGTCAAAACTACTCCGCAAGATCTCTCCATTTTGAACAAAATTCCAAGGATGAACAATTGCACTTCTATCCTACATAGGAAGATTCTTTTGTCATCCACTGGACACAAAACGTCCGCGTCGATGTTTATGGGTTAATGTCCTACTCTTCACATGCAACTTTTATCAATCAATGCAAAGCTTCTTCTCCTTCAGTTCTCATGCCAATAGCTTAACTAAGTTATACCATACCTTACCCCAGATTGCTACGATCACTCTTGGATTTACACCAAGACCCTACGACAAAGTACCATAGTCCAATTTCCTGGTCTTGTCTTGAATGAGCCCTCCGTCTACCAATGGTCCCAGGGCACTATACCACTAATTTCAACTCGCCCCTCGCTCAGGCCTTCCTGTTTAAGTTAAGTTAACCCTAGAAGGGCTTGAAAGCCCTTTGTGGCCATATAGTACATGATGTATTTCGTGGTATTTGATCAAGGAAACATTGACCAAATACTTTTCAGTACAAAGTAAATTAATGATCATGTAATTAAAAATGTAGCATAACTCATCTATTAAACTGCAATCGAAGAGTTGTAAAGCTCAATACAGGCCGTATAGAGAGACCCCAAGGGAGCCCTGACCTAAAGATACAGACTTGAAACGGGAAGAGAAAAAAAAGTATGAAGAATTGTACAACTCTGCAGTACAGTCCCTACAGGATGATGAAGCCCACAGGGCCACATGTGCTACTAACTTACGTCGCTATTAGGCAGCAGCAGCTCAATAGTCTTCAGCTGCGACAAATGAACTGCAGTACGTGGGGCTCGCATAACTTAACTTCTAATGAGTGATGGCACATTTTCGTGATCGGGATGAGAGAGAGAGAGTGTGCTTGCATGAGCCTTTCTCATTACTCATTAGGGGAGATTTGAGGGCTCTACATGCCCGTTTCGAGGTTCTTCCCCTACATGTTCTCTATGTTGTTTGGGAATGGTTGGCTGCTATCAATACAATAAATAAATTCTTAGTTATGAAATGCAAAAAGAAGTTGAAAAAAAAATGATTTTTTTTGACATGGCATGGTCTTGGCCACATCAAAGTGCAATTGTGGCGCATTTCTTGCGTTCCCCGTAGCCTGGGAACTCGTAGGCATGTAGAGCCCTCAAATATCCTCTAATGCTCCAATTTGACCAAGGACATGTCTTATTATTATTACTCTTTGGAAGCAACATCACATGGTGAATTCACCTACCTTCAAACTAGAGGGCTTTGGTTTGGTTCTTTGGCTTTTATTTTTGATCAAATGGAGAATTTATACAAAGTTTCCATTGGTCACATCTAAATAAGGCTTGAGTGAAAACATTGGAAAGAATGACAAAAATGATAAATAAACAAAACACAAGATAATTTGAAAATTAGGAACTACATAAATCCATACCTTAAGTTAGGTTGATTGCTTTGTTTGTTACATTGAGATCTCTTAGACTCTTGCCCCCAAACCTGCCTTCCATCGTGTTCTGGGCACCGTTGGGAAGCACTCTACTAGGAAGGATGCACAGGCTTTTTTCATGGTGTTCAAACAAATGGTATGAAAGTTATGGATTTTAGAGGTATTTTTGGGTTTGTTTTTTTTCAAACTGATTTTTTTTATTTTAGTTGTGGCAATGGCACATGGCACACTAGTTGATTTTGAAGGAAAGGATTCATCACACAACATGGAACTTTGAGAGGGGCATTCATGCCAAAACGACCACCATGATTAAGGTAGCCAACCTATTAATGATCAACCCCTGCCCCATTTTGGCAATGTAGGTTGAGATGGATAATTGATTAGTTATGGCACACATATGGCACATTATGATTGGCTACAAGACACTTCATTTTGCAAGTAGCCCTTAGTGGGAAATATGATTACCTATATGAGTATATGACCAATATGGGATGAACAAAATCTTCACCTACAAAATTCATGATAATTTTTGTTTTGGGAAAAAAATTGTGAGAAAATTATAGGATCCTTTTGAAATCTATTTTTGTAAACGGGGAGATTTTTCCATTCAACATACCCACACTCCAGATTTGCTCTATAGATAAGTCAATTGCTTAAGTGGTTGGAAATGGGTTGGCTACATTATTAGTTTCTCTTCTACAACTAACCTTTATTCAACACCCTAAGTGTCTTTGGATGTTAGGCTAGATTAGGCCATGGTACTCACAATCACCTATCACCATGGATAGTGTGTGATTTAAACAACTATACTAATAATGATATTTAGTCTTTGTAACACTAATTATAAAATCAAGCACTAAATGTCAAAACCAATAAATTAAATGTTAAGATAAACACTATTAATACATCAACTATTGTAATTTTAGTAGTATCTGTGTTGATATATAGTGTACCAAATTTCAAAAATACTACTAATATTATCAACACTAAACATCAACCTAAATACTATTTGTCAACTAAATGAGAATTAAAGTGAGTCAAGTAATAGGGTTAATAACACTAAATATCATTAATATTGTAGTGGAAGTGAGAATTAACTTCTAAGAGACGAGAGTATGTTTCTAGGCATGAATTGCCAAAATTCATCATTTTCTATTTCATTAATTATATTATATTTTGATAGATAAAGTTGAAATCTAAACCTATTATATTGTATTAGATTACTTTGGAAATGTATGAAAATATTTTTGGAAACTTTGACTACTTAGATTGCAAGATTGTAGTGCTTGAAGTTAGTAGCGAAAAAAATCAATCCTACTCAACAAGGTCAACAAACTTTGACTCCTCTTGAAGTGAGAATTTTCCACTATGCATACTCTCTTCTATCATTTCATATTGTATTAATTACATACTTGGTAAATTTCAAAGGGAATTAGAGTGATTTTTCACATGTTACCAAAGCTTATTGCCTTGCTCAAAAAATCAAGGATGACATAACTTTTGATTTGGGTACTTAATTGGAAAAAAAAAGTTGTAATCCCACAAAGACAATAATTTTATTTTCCAAATTTATATCAATTTTTTAATAGATTCATTAAAACAAGACTTTGTAGGAACTTACCGAAATATCTCATTGTCCCTTTGAAGAAATCAATCATTGTCCCTTTGTGTATAGGCTTGATTTTTAAGTTGATCATTGTTAATGAAATCCTCTAAAGCTTGCTAAGAGATTGTTTACAAGTTGTCAAAAGAGTAAATGCCTTGTACAATTGTCTTCCAAAAAGAATTAGTTAGTCTTTAGTATAGTAAAGTAATAAACTAGATCCTCAATCATGTATTACAATTGAACATTAAATGATGAATACTTAACTATATATTATCTATGGATTTTCCAAATGCCTCATTTTAGGTTGTTCTCACTTTTTCAATCTTTACAAGTTGTCTACTACAAAAGTGTACAATTTCATCTCCTTAATATCCTAAAATTCTTCTTGTTGGAATTTTAACATTTTACATAATGGATTTCATATCTGCAACTTTGAAATTTCCAATGGTTTATGAAGGGCAAGTGTATTTTACTTCAAAAAAAAACTTTCCAAGTTCAAATATTTGACTTTCAAAATGACTTGTAGACATGTAAGTGATGGGCTAGTAATTAAAAATATCTTTTAATGAAGCAATGTATTAAGAATTTTTATTTAAATCATACAAAATATGGTCTAGAAAATCAACAATTTCAATTCACAATCAATTTTAGAAAAAACTCTAAATTTTTTATTTCAAACAATATCTATAAATATTGTTTAGTCTAATGAGGGATTCAACTATATGATTTATAAATTTTTTATTACAACTTTTATTTGAAAGTCATCGCTAAATGATTCACTATAAATGTTAAGTGCATATAAGCATTTATATTTTGTCCTTTTTTATATTTCAAATGTATTTGAGTTTGAAGTGAAAACAAAATTCAAGGATGTACTCAATGTCTAGAATTTATGTTATGTGAGCACAAAAGAGATATTGTAGTTGTATCGCAGGGTCAATAGAAAATAATTCTAAATATAAACCCCAATTTTTTTGGCAAATTATTATTTTTTAAAATTACAGTGAAAAAAGAATATTGGTAAAAAATATATATATTTTTAGCATTTACCAAAACTGATTTTCTGGAAAAAAAAATAGATATTTGACAAAAAGATGCTGACCTTGCCCTACACTTGTGCCCCTAATCAAATTTTAAGTAAATTGAATGCATGAGTTTCTCTTAATGCATGTTGTTTTAATTGATTGGATACAATATATCTATTTTAATCTCTAAAGGACTACAATGTTTAGAAGCCCAAATTGCATCGAAGTACTTGTATCCTAAGCAATTCTAAGATTTAATGCAAAAATTTCAATTTATGATGTCAATAGAGCATGTCCTAGTTCTAAAAGAATCCAAATTGGTCTCTTTAGTGCTTTAGGGTTACCCCCTTAAAGACTAGACATTCCAATTTCAAAAAATAGATGAATACAAATACATCCTAAATATACAAAAATGTGTTTTTCATACATTGATTTTTCAAAGATTTTTATAACAAATCTTTAATGTTTGTACAATAGAAACCCTAAAGACTTTGCTTTACAAATTTTCTATAATTCAAAGGATACTACTAGATTTGGCCTCAGAAAGCAACTTTTTTCAATTCAAAAAATGACCCTTCATAAACAACCAGAGTGAAAAAAGTAAAAAAATATCTTTGAAAATCACTTAATATTTTGAAATTAATGGAATTTTTTTGTTGAAAATCACAAATATTCAATCTACAATCAATTTTAGAAGGAATTTTTAAAATTTGGCTTCAAATTTTATTGAAAAATATTGGTTTGTGCACTAGTGTATGTATGTATGTAATATATGGATCATACTATATTGTTGTTTGAGACTTGAGGGTCATTATTAAATTAATATTCTAAGTTTAATTTTATAACACATCTTCACAATTTTGGAAATATGAACTACACTCAGTCCTTAAGGGATTCAACAACATATCTATTTTGATAGATGTAGAGTGTAAGATTAGAACTAAGGTAACACTTAGGCTCTAAAATTGACTACCTCTTCAAATGTATACTATTCTTACATGGGATTTTTTGTTGTACCAATGATGTACATAAAGTATACATTTAAAAAGATGGTCAATTTTAGAGCCGCAGGCCATTTCAACTTCAAAAATTCATAATTAATTCCACAAAGCTCCAAAAAAAAGTACGAAACAATGAAAAATAGATGCCAATTCCTTTTGTCTTTCAAAAAACAATTTGATGTAAGTTTCACCTTTCCAAATTCTAGTTTCAACTCTTAGGTGGACACTTCATGGACCTCCAACCTTAACAAACTTTTGATTCAATCAAATGTCACAAAGAAGGCCAAAGTTGTGTTTTCAACTTTAGTGATTGATCTTAATAGGACTTGTGTTTAGCCCTTCAACGATGTTGAGGAGGATTTCTGTCTGGAGGACATCAAAGAATCTTCCTTTGTAGGACATAAGTGCAATTGTTCATCCTTGGAATTTTGTGCCAAAAAGAGATATCTTACATAGTAGTTTAACCTCCAATGCATATGTTTTTAAAAAAAATAAATGGTTGTTCCAAAAGGGATGGTTTCCTCTATTACCAATCCGTCCTTTAAGGGTTAGAGTCAAGTGCATAGCATAGAGCAAAACAAAACAAGCTAATTAGAAGTATAAATATTACAAGGATGCTATTAACCCATAAACGTCGACATGCATATTTTGTGTCTAATGGATGACAAAAAATCTTCTTATATAGGATAGAAGTGCAATTGTTCATCGTTGGAATTTTATGAAGAAAGGAGAGATCTCGTACAATAGTTTGACCTCCAATGAATATTTTTGTTATTTTTAAGTATACGATATCACATGGTTCCAAAAGGGAGGATTTCCACGGTCACCAATTCGTCATTTAAGGTTTATATAATTACAGAGAAGTATCTATGGGGAGGTTTAGTTAGGAGCAATGCTAGGCAGGTACTGACTATCAAATAAGTTATATCCCAAATGGGACATTTCAAAAACTACTATTACAATGCAATGTTCACTACAATTTCATATGTCTAGACAATGCTTTTTTTTGGCTTTTTGGTCCCAAATTGCACTTGAAAAAAATAATTTGGCTAAAAAATGGCAAAAAATTGTAAAGTTTTTCACCAAAAAACTTTGAAATAGAAAAAAATCTTGGATGAGATCGCCCATTTGTGGATGAAAAGCGAATTACATACATGTGATATGTGCTAATGTGATATCCAATTTGTGGATGAATGTTGAAATTTGGAGCACCACTATAACACTTTATATTTCCACTTTGGCACTTCATAAAAAATGAAAAAAAAACACAAAAACCTTGGTCCAAATCCCTATCCAAGAACCCTGTTTCATCCTAAAACAACGTTGAGGATTGAAATTGTCTAATGAATGATAGACAACATCTCTCTAAGGTAGGAGGCTCTGAAAGCAAGAGGGCTTTTAGAAGCAGCCATAGAAGTGGCCCACGTACTAGTATGTAGTTGTTGAAATGGACACTATTTTTTGGGGTAGGAAAATGTGACTGCAAGTGCATGATTTTAGGACAGTGAGTAATGCTTTTGGACTATTATTATGTGTGATTCACTAATCATGAATCCATCATTTAATTGTGACACTAGAAGAAAACCTTATTGGTTTCAACAAAATCCAAGTGACGCGAAATGGAGTTTTCTACCAAAAAACGTAGTTTTGTGTTGGCCTAAATGCAGTTTAATGAAAACTATGTTTAGGCCAACGCAAAAACTACATTTTTTGGCAAAAAACTCCATTTCGCGTCACCTAGATTTTGTTGAGACCAACAAGGGTTTTTTTCTAGTGTGAACACAAAATTCAAGATGGCAATAAGAAATAAGTGATAAGTATAAATTTCAGGGTACAAATTTTTCTTGCTTGATTTAGGACACTCTATTCCCACATTATGGAACTTTCTTGAACGTAGTGAGCACCCACTTCATCTATTTCTAGACCAATCTGCCCTTTTCAAAGGCACATAATAATTCATTACTGCTAAGTCTATGAACATTATTAACAACCTACAAACTTTTCACTTTGGAAAATCGTATCTAAGTCATTATAATTCAAAAAATTAGAATTGAAATTGCAGTTTGTTTCTTTTCCATTTCTCTGTCTACCAAAAAAATTAGAAGTTGTTGGACAAACAATTTCTTCCACACATCTATTTTTCTCCTTAGATGTACCATTCTTGAGCCTTCTACCCTAGTTGATAGAGAAACAATTCTTCATTTAGTGTTTTTATAGTGGGAGGTGAGGGCATGCACAGTCTTCTTAGGCATGAGTTAGCCCTCATTGAAGGCCTTTCTTTTTTCAGAAGTATATTACATATAGAGATTCAATTAACCCCTAAACGTCCAAATTCATCTCTAAAACTGATGATTTTAGAAAAATCATGATTAAGTGTAATTTGGAAGCATATTTTGGAGTTGACATACAAACAAAAGTTGTAGATTCCATCCGTACAATTAGATTCACCGATGCTATCATCAATCTTTTTTTTATAAATTTTGAAAGAGAAATTCCAAAATTCTTTCAAAATTCAATTACAAGTAAAATATTATCATTTTTTCAGTAAAATTTGTTGTAATGGATTTGAAATGAGGTTTTCTTCACATGGTGATTTTTTTAATAATTTCTCTATTCTTTAAATCTATAACCTCATTTTGGCAAATCCAATTTTGAACTAAAGTCAATGCAGTTTGACCACTTGACATACTTGCACATTCGTAATTTTAGAAAAATATGTACTCTAGCAACATCAAATGCAACCCTTCGATAGGACAACAACTTCGTAACGTATCTCCACAAATTAAAATAACTTTCATCCAAGTAGTTAGGAGGATGAAACTAGAGTTTCAATCTGTTCATCGTCCAAAAAATGGACGTCAGAGCGCTTAGGGGTTAAAGATTACACCAAAAACCAAGAGCACCCCCACGTCGTCCTTCCAAGGTTAATTAGGAGCCTGCCGCATTCAGTACACTGAAAGTGAAATTAGGTTGCCCCTCACTAATTTCTCAACATTTGACACTAAATAAATATTTACAGTTACTGTACTAGAATGAACTACTTTTGAATTTCATATCGCTGTGTTTGGGACTCATGAATCTCCATGGGTACAAATGGAAATATTTTTAGAAATATTTGTTGACTTTGATGGCTTGTAAAGTAACTTTCTTGGAGTAAGGCAACCTAATTGTTAAAGCAACCTAATTTCACTATTTAGTGTAGCTCCCTACTGTCGCTAGCAGCGCTGTGACTCTAGATTCCGAATGCACGGTGCACAAACAAAGCGGGAGTGGAGGGGTCACCCCCCAATCATCCGGAGAATGAACAAAACAAAACAGGGAAGGGAAGAGAAGGGAAGGGAAGGGAGATAGATAGGGAGGGAGTCCAGTACTGTACTGTAAAATACACCAACAAAGTTTGCCTGGACGCAATGTGACGAAGATGATGACAAAGCGCAAGTTGACAGACAACAGGGGCCCAGCTATGTAGTCGTCGCTTGCATTATCATATGCATAGTGTTGCTTATTTTGGGGATTCATGACTTGTCCGTCATGAAAGAAGAAGAAGATGAAGAAGAAGAGCAGCTATAACTTTAAAAACTTTAAGATATGAGGGTTCTATAAGGTGGGCAAGGTACGAGCAGCCAAAACCAACACTGTACCCATTCAATGGAGTCACTTTCTAAAACATGGTAGTTATTTCAAAGCCTAATTCTAGGTTGATCGTAGATAGCTTATGGTTTGTTGACCAATAATGATAAGCTATCTATAGTATACCTAGATTTTAGGCTCTAGAATCAGTGGCTTACCTAGAAAGGGACAACATTGGGTAGCGTGTTGTTTTTGGGTGCTCTTATTATATGTACATCCAAAATCACACCCTGCCTAAAATTGTCATCATCACTTTGTGATACATCGGTGAAATCAATGTGTATGTATGTGGAAGAAACGATTTTGGAATTTCTACCCCAAAAAAATTGACCCTTTGTAAGGTTTGTATACCATATCCAAATGTTGTATTCTTTGGTGCGTTGGAACTTCCTTTCACTTGCAAAGAAGTAAAACAATAAAAATTTGACTAGGATAATAATTAGTATCTAGGCATAGGAGTAAGAAGTGGCTTTTTAGGGATACCCACTTTAGAACTTGAGCTCATTTCCCGGCTCATTTCAAAGATAGACATGTGTTTTTCACAAGGACGGAGAAGTAAATCCATTTTACTCCCCAACCAACCCTTTGTTTTTTTTTACTCTTTGAGAAAGTGCTAGAATGGCAATCACTTAAAAATTTGGTGAAGCATTATATTTCCATATTCATCCATCTTTTGGACCAAAAAATACTTTTCAATCATACTCACGCAATTTTTCATCCAAATTCATCGTCCACATTTTTAATAGAAATGGAAAAAATTCAATGATAAAAAAAATTACTTTTACATTTGCAAAAGAGTATGAATAAACATCTATTTTGAAATGGTGTAATCCATTGTGTTTTTTTGGGCGAAATTTCGCCAGATCTATCAGAATCTGACCACTGTGAATCTATCCCTCCAAAATCTGGCCTGTGCAGTGAAGCCAACACAGGGGACACTAGTCCAAAAAAAAACCTTGGTGCAATCTGGTCCAATGGTGCCAAAAAAAAGCCCTGACTCTGAACACCACACACACACACACCAAAAAAAATTATATTAAAATTGAAATATTGAACCCTGAAATTAGGCGTCACAGGGCCAGTGGAAGCGGCCTTGGAAGGGTAAGCTTAGTAATGGAGAGTGGATCATGGTTCCATACCGTACCGTGCAATGGGACCCAGTTCAAGGCATGAGTTCCAGCCCCAGCCCATGAGATACCTAAGTTAGTATTTTGTTTTATCATATTGAGTGCACATGAAACCTATGCTTGGACATTGCTGCCAATCCTTCCGTCCTTGGAATTGGGTAAGGTACCCACAATTCTACACACCAACAAGTGGAGGTGTTCATGGAAGTCAAACTTTTTTTTAGAGATATTGGAAATAACAAACAACTTCGTTGCAGAATTGGGGCTTGGTGTCTAGCTACATAAGATAATTCTTAAAAGGACGGACCGGTGCATGTGGAAATCATTGCTTTTGGAATCATGTGAAGTCATCTACTTAAAAAAATAAAAATATTCATTGGAGTTGAACTTACTCTAGAAGATCTCCCCTTTCCACCCCTTTCCACCCCTAACTCCAAAGATGAATAGTTGCACTTCTATTCTACACAAGAGAATTCCTTGTCATCCATCAGACACAAAACATCAGTGTTGATGTGTATGGGTTAAGTTTGAGGTACTAATAGTTGATCATTTGAGCAATTTTGAGGTAGATTGTAAGAATTTTTTCCATGTTAGAAGATAGGAAATATGGGTATTGCAAAATTTTCATAATGAGATTATTGTGAATTTTGGGAGCTAAAAAAGTACCCTTGACATGTAGCCAATGTCTAGACTCTTCATTGAAAGACTCCTTTCCAGCTCACTACTTCCTACTTTCTTGCCCACTACTTTGGGACATGTGCCACAACTTTATTAGTCACAATCTTGAAAAGGACCAAAAAACACACATTCTAAGCTTTGGTGTTGGAAATCTATTCCAACCTTGGTTGAAAATACTACACCCTGCAAGTTGGGTATTGGGCATGGTTGACAATTGGTGCCTCTACCTTAGTGCACATTAACTCTTTAACCCCTAAAAGATTGGGGGTATTTGAGCAAAGCTCTTGTTTTCTTGACTAACTCTTGTAACAAGCATAATTTCTCAAATGTGTGATATGATTTTGATGATCACCACTGTTGAAATGAAAGAAGACTTATGTATCTTTCCTATGAAAAAAAGATCCAAAAAAATTGCACAATTTTGGAGAATATGCCATCATTGACAAAATTGATGAAAGATATCCAATTCGGCAGAACTTTGTACATCATTGAAATTGGAATGTTGAAATCGGAATGCTCAAAAGTGATCCAAAAACTTTGATTTTTTTTCCACAAGTACATATCATCATGATTTAGATGTGTAATTTTTTTCAAATTATTTTGAGGTGTGGAAAAAAAGATATGAACATGTGAAGTGATAGCCTAGAGTACTTTTCCTATTCTCAAAAAATTCACCAAAAATCATTGTCTCAATCATTTCTCGATCGGATTGTACTGATGGATTCAACAAAAAAAAATCATCTAGGGTCTCTTTGTTGGTCATGGACTATTAGTGAGGTCACATTCTAAATTTTCTACAAATATAGTTCCCGATATAGTTGTAGAAGCCATGTGGTGGCCTTATGGCTTATGGTCCTTCAGGGGGTTAAGTCCCATGGAACCACAAATTGGTTTTTGAAGTAAGAAAAAAAGAAACAACTCACTTCTAAGAGGAATTAAAAGTGACTTAGGAAATGGAGGTCACTAATTTATTTGACAAAGAAAGAATTGGAGCAATTAGATTTGGAAAAGACAATTGCATGTAAGGTAAAACAACCCATTGTGGTTAGAATTAGGAGTTTGCCCTCATGCCATTGCTGAGATTTTTTAATTTTTTCCATAGAAAGACAAGTGTGAGAAACAAGGAGAGCAATTGAAACATTATTTTTTGACAAAGTCTGAATTTGCTAAATTTTTTTGAAATGTTCTACCTATCATGGTCCAAAAGAGTCTATAGACTACTCTAGAACCTACAAAAATTGTATCCATAATGCTCATCTTACTCACCTACATTAGTCACAATATTTTTTTAATTCTAACGTGGGAGGCCTAAAAAAGTCACTTTCTACAATGAATTTACACGGAAAAGTTGGAAGTTTTTAATGTGGTCACTGATCACTCCATCAATGTTATGTAAGACATTGATTGTGGCCCAAATCTCATTTATTGAAAAAACTTAAAATGGTGTCACTCCCTAGGTCTCCACTATGGGGTCTTCTTACTATAGTAGGTCTTCTTAACATTTATGTGTATACATGGGTATGTCTACCAATCTCTATAATACACATAGCAATATATGGAAAGAATTGCAAAAAGATGTGTCCCTCCCACATCTTAAGCAACATTGGAAGTTTTTTGGAGAAAAAGCAAATAGAAAGGTGACACAATTGGATATGCACTTTTTGAAAAGATGGTCACCATAAGAAAATATTGTGTATAATATTGTAAATAGCAATGTTTTCAATCCTTTCAGATATAATGTCAACAATTTGCTACTTCTAAATCTTTTTCCATTTTTTGTTGTAGATGTTGGCTTCAACTACTCCTTTGTAAGTGTTGAACAATCACAAAAGAAATACAATTGAACTTGTGTCAATTTTGAGTAGAAGATTATGTATACACCTATGTCAAGTGTTTCTCATAATAAGCATGTATTTTTATACATTCAAAGTATATTTTTCAGTGTCGATTGCTTTGTATGAATCAAGGAATTAGTGTCTACTGAATCCAAAGGTCCTGGAAGTAAATCTTTTATGAAGTTGCTAGTAATGTAACCTTGTGTTCGTGCATTTTTCATATGTCAATGTTAACAATGTTGTATTTGTCGTCTAAAAAAATTCAAAATTCTCCAATTACAAATGGGAGATTGTTCTAATTTTTTACACATCCATCGTCTATCACTCATTCTCCAATTTAGTGCAATGATTTTTTCAATTAGGCTCCTCTATCCTCAACAATCCACATCTGCTAAAGATTCTCATTACATTCTTGTTCTAACCAATACAACTCTAGGACATAAAGGTTTAAGTGGAATGGGACATGTTTTTTTAATTATTATTTTTTAATATGGTATTTCAAAATTTGAGAATTCAAAAAATGAGCCGGAAAATCATATATACAACATGTTAACTTTCTTCTATATTTTTGACAATTTATGATGCCAAAGAGATCTTTATTAACCCTTAAAGGACCATAGTACCTCAAAGTAATTTCTAGATAATTTTAAATTACCAATAGAAGATGTAAAATTACAATTTTTCATCCAATTTTTTTGAGAGAATTCTTTGAGTGTGTTTTATTTTATGGTGGTATAGATTCCCTCACTAAAATATTATTGACTATTCTATAGAAGAATATGCTACAAAAGGGATCACAAAACTTGCTTTTCCAATGTATTTTGACAATTCCTACCTCCTTGCTCTTGATTGGAATTTTAGGCATGAAAAAGATCTTTTTTGAATTTAAATTCAACAAATGAAATGAAGCCAAATCAACCTAATTTCAATTCAATTTTGAAATTTTGAAAAATTCATAAAATTCAACATTTTATTAGAATTTGAACAATAAATCTATAAACGTGGTTTGCTAATTATCTAGTTTTAGAATTACATAGAACTTTGGTTTGCACCATGATGTCTTAAACTAATAATATGACAATTCCAAAAATTTCATAGTAGTTTCATAATTTCAAGGAAAAATCTAGAAATTTCATTACTCCTAAAGAACCATTAGGGGAGATTTGAGGCCTCTACATGCCCATTTCAGGGTTGTTCCCTTGCTTGTTCCCTCTATTATCCGGGAACGGCTAGCTATTTTCAGTAAAATAAATATCAAAAAATTTAAAAATTTAAAATTATTAGTTATGAAATGCAAAAATAAGTTGATAAAAAATTAAAATTAAATTTTTTTTTGATGTGGCATGGTCTCAGACACATCAGACTGTAGTAGTGGTGCAATTCTTGCGTTTCCTGTAGCTTGGGAACTCACAAGCATGTAGAGGCCTCAAATCTCCCCTCTTGGTATGATTTCATATTTGAAAAATTAAAATAAAATGAATTCTACTCCAATGTATGGAAAAATGGAATATACCAAGCAATGAATTTTTCAAATTTTTAACCCCTAAAGGACGGAGCCCTACTAGTAAATCATGGGCTTGATAGACTATTGAGATGACTTGGAAATGGTCTTAAGACCAAGATCCTCTTCTAAATCAAGTTTGTGACTTGTGAGAACTATTTATAAATTAGTAGTTAAGTGAATTTTTACCTCATCAAACAAGAAATACATTAAATTAGTGACAACAAAATAATTTTGACCAATATATGTATATATATGAATACCCCCTGTAGAATACATCGATATGTACAAACATCTAAGCTTTGTAGGTAGTAGGAATCGAACTTGCCCCCTACTATGTATGAAGTGGCTATTATTTGGCATTAGGGCACTAAGTTCCCTCACATCACGCACACTCTCAATATATACAAATTTTTCATTCATACCAACCACCTTATAAGAGGAGAAGTTGTAAATCACTGAGTCTCAACAACAATCAAGATCATGAATAGTGCCTAACATTCTACTAGTGCCCATAATTGTATAGTCAAATTTGAAATTCCTCTTTTACTTTATATCCTCTATTTTTCTACTTTGTCTAAATGAAATTGGCTGGTTTTATTTTTTAAAGATGAAATCACATATCCAATATATGTCACAAGATTTTCAAATACATTTGTGATTTTTTTTAACAATCATTATTTTTTGAAAAAATTGTATATAAAATTCACCTCAAATACAAAATACTTTGAGCTTCCCCCCCCCCCCCTTAAAGATGATATTCAAATTTAAGACAAGTAAATTATAATATCAAACATTGTGGTATAAAGAAGTTTCAATGTCACTTTATTTTTAGAAATATGGTTATAGATCTTCAACTTAAAACTTCAATAAAATTCTTATTTGTAAGAAAAAGTTTCAAAATGTCATGACAAAAATTGAGACCATAGGTACATGCCTAAAATCCCATTTGTCCCTCAAGTAAAAAATGTTCCACTGAGAAGTTAAAAGCATTCATTAAGCCCTTTTTTAGGTGTCGGAAAACCAATAAGTGAAACTTTTAGGTGTTGTTTACTTTGGCATGTGCTAATCGTATAAGAGTTATTGTGAGTTGGTCTTTCTTATCTATTACTTTTTCACCCTCATTTGCGAGGGGTTCTATTAGGTAGAGAGGTTGATTTCACGCTAAATAAACTAACATGTTACAGCCAAATATCAATTAGGTATCGAACTCGCAACCACACCATTAGGTTTGGGCACCTTTCCACCACTATCCGGTAGGTTAGGATCATCTCGGACCAAAAGTGAGTTAACCCCTAAATGCCCAAGGCACCACATTTTGGTGTTTCGAAAACTTTGAAGTTAAGTAGAATCCAACCAAATTGCTATTATTATTAGTTTATATTTTTGGAGAACTCTTTTTGAAGTCTAGTTTTAGGATCAAAAAGCCAATCTTAAAAATGAAGGAATATGATTTTTCTATTCAAGATTTTGTGCAAGGATGCCCATTGCAATCTTGACCTCCTGTAGTGTCCAGGGCTCTAGGAAATGAGCCTCAAATACACTAGATCTTGGAGGAAAAATCACATTAAAAATTCCTTTAAAAAAATTGTAGAATAGATTTTGAAAAACTATAAATTGATTGGAGCCGTGCATGCTAAGCCCTATAGCCTCATATTTTTTTAGTGACCAACTTTTTAGAGTTGACATGCAAAAAGAGAATTGAAAAAAAATTCATACTTTTAACACCCTCATGATCAAACATTATAATCTTTCAATCCGTAAGTGATATTGTTATGTTTTCTTTTCCTCCGTGATCTCTAACATGTCTGGTTTGAATTTATACAATTACAATTCAAAAGAAATTGGTATAACTTACGAAAATGTTGACATTTTGTTTAATTGAGAACAAATTTCAAGAAGCTCCGAACAGGCCTTGGGCATTGCATTTAGGGGTTTAAGTTCCACTCAGTGCAGTAACCGGTGCTCCAAGTTTAAACCGGAGTCTCTGGACAAAAGACTATCAATTACAGCAGGGTTGGTTGGTTGAGGATTGGTGGTCACCCCCACTCAGTGGGAGGTTCCGAGAACCTCTTAACTAAATTACCTGTCGCCCAGGTGGAGCCGGCTTCCGTGATAATAATATAAGTTACCCAAACAATGACTGGTGCAGCAGGATTCCTTTCCACTCACTCATCCACTCATAACAATTGTTAACCGGCCTAACTTATTTAACCCTTGAACTGGCGTTGACACGGACATTTTGTGTCCGATGGATGACAAAGAATCTCTCTATGGAAGTAGGATAGAACTGCAATTATTCATCCTTGGAATTTTGTGAAGAAAGGAGAGATCTTCCATAGTATTGTGACTTCCAATGAGTATTTTTTTATATTTTCAAACTAGATGATGTCACACAGTTCTAAAAGAGTTGATTTCCATGGTCACCAATCTTCAACTAACTTTTAACCCTTGAATGTCGAAGCCAATGTTTTGTGTCCGATGGATGATAGAGAATCTCTCCATGTAGGACACAACTGCGACTATTCATCCTCGGAATTTTGTGAAAAAAGGGTAGGTTTTCTATAGTAGTATGACTTCTGGTGAATATTTTTGATGTTTGTAAAAGTAGATGATGTCACATGGTTGCAAAAGGGAGGATTTCCATGGTCACCAATCCGTCCGTTAAGGGTTAACATGATTTATAGGGACGTGAATTGGGAGTAAAATAGAACTTACGCCTCATTCCCCCCACCCTTTTCTCTTATTTCCTTTCCAGGTCAATGCTTGTTCCCTTTGCTCGGTTATGGGGTCTCCTTGTGCAGGTTGCTTGTTCCAAGTTGGTTGTTTTGCTAACTCTTAGTCGCTTCTTAGCTGTTCCTTGGCGGAAACTGGACGGAAACTGGACGGAAACTGGACAGAAACTGGACAGAAATTGGACGGAAACTGGATGGAAATTGGACGGAAACGACGGCCCTCCTGACACGGCTGACAGTTTCGGGAATCAAATGAACGAACTAATAATAAGTTACGAAGCTTCAAATTAGTAACTTAC
Source organism: Straminergon stramineum (assembly GCA_963920665.1). Classification (NCBI taxonomy): domain Eukaryota; kingdom Viridiplantae; phylum Streptophyta; class Bryopsida; order Hypnales; family Calliergonaceae; genus Straminergon; species Straminergon stramineum. The sequence continues at coordinate 8,396,956 of OY987263.1, forward strand.
AGTTGGGTTGGGCGGGTCCACCGGAGCAGCAGGGAGCCTCCCCAATCGGAGGCCGAGGCGACGCAGCGGCGTTGAAGGCGTTGGTCCGCGGCTTTCCGTCGCCAAGTCCCGCCCGGGGGTTCGCCGGTCAACCCTCGGGATGGAGCCTCTACCCGTGCCCACTTGAGCAGCCCCTCCGGCCTTTCTACCACTCAGATCGGGTTCTTTTGCTCCCCCAGGGCGGGCGCCCGGGCTGCGTTCCTTCTCTAGACTTTCTCAGGCTCAGCCCAGGCAGGGTGTCACTGTATCAAGATCAGGGTATCAATTGTCGTATCGGGACCAGGTTATCATCTGCCGTATCAGGCACAGGGTATCAACTACCGTGTCAGGCGCAGGCTCTTCGTCCATTGGCTCATCACTATTCCACAATCTGAAGTTACTCCGTTGCACACAGTATTAACCCTTAAAGGACGGACTGGTGACCGTGGAAATCAACCTTTTTGGAACCCTATGACATCATCTACTTTAAAAAAGAATAAAAAATACTCATTAGAGGTCAAAGTATTGTAGAAGATCTTCCCTTTCTGCACGAAATTCCAAGGATGAATAGTTGCAGTTCTGTCCTATATACACTACAAGAAAAAGGGGTGTTTTAAGTATAGCCCTCGACATATAGTCCTACAAGTAACGACCTTAAAGGGGTGTTTTCAGTAAAAATTTACTAAACACACATGTATTTCTAGTAAATTTTTATTGAAAACACCCCTTTAAGGTCATTACTTGTAGGACTGTATGTCGAGGACTATACTTAAAACACCTCTTTCTCTTGTAGTAATAGAAAGATTCTTTGTCATCCATCGGACACTAAACGTCCATGTCAATGTTTATGGATTAAGGGAGGAACACTTAAATGTGTTCCAATCCGAATGGTTTCAGTAGAGTTCTTATTATAGAACTATGAAAGGTTTTGTTAGGTTTTGTTAGCAATTGAAAAGGAATTCTCAATGATCATGCTTTTTTGGAATTCCATATGAAAAAACCATGAATTTTCAAAATTCTAGAAATAGGTTTTCTTGTAAATAGTCCTTGGTTCTTTTATATGAAGTTCGTACATTTTAGGCAAGAATCTAGATGGAATGATCTCGTAAGAAGGATACAATTATTTGTTGTTACTTTACTAGACTCAACCTTGAGCAAGCCTTCTTTTCTACTATAGATCCTCTTTATGAATATTATGGATTTGGATGAGTACTTTTTGATGTGGATTGAATTATTAGTTGGTTGGTTGGTTGTTTTGAATTAGGTATATGCACCCATTATCATCGCTATCCAAAATGAGACGCCTCCCATTTATCACCATTCCATTAGATTGTCAAAAAAGCGTTGTAATTCACAACATAGCCCCTCTTTCTCCACCCTCAGATTTGTGAGAAGGACCAATATGAATGTCTACAATGAACTATTAGACTTGACATTATGTCCGATAATGCCCTCGAGCCTCCCGACTTTGACCATTATCTAAGGTGAGAGCACCCACAAGCATCAGTATAAGCAATTCAGCATATTTGGAGGCATCTTTTCTTTAAAATTTTATTTTTGTAGTATTAGCAATTGAAAATCATAAATATTAAAAAAAAAATAGATTTGTTGGATGTCAGATGTAATTTATATGATTTTTCAAAGAGTTAGCTTCCTAGACCATTGAATGTGTCATGTAGGTGGACCCAAATCTGAACTTTGCCGAAGTCATCTGTCAACGAATCACAGTTAAGTATGTGTCATTCACATGTGTTAGCCAATTAGAATTAAACATATGGAGGACACATTAACTAAAGTCTAGGGACAAATTTAGTGATGTCTAGGGTGCAAGGATGGGATCAGGGACGCTTTTGAGTGTTTCTACCTTAGTCCATTTTTTTGAGCATCTAAATGACACCTAGAACGTAGTTAACTCATTTTTCAACATTTGGGTGGCAATTTCATGAAGTTTGGAGGTTTAATGTGGAAGATATGATCAATCAAAGTTGCACTTCATTTTTAGTGGCACTCATAGTTCGAAAATTTGAATGTAAACTTGTTTGTGGGTACTGTACACAATCTAAACATGAAAGTGGTCTAAGAGAGACCATGAGAGACTTAAGGTAAATTTTGGTACACATGTAGACAAACAATGCTTTTAAATTTCATAACATACTCGGATGATGTCCAAATAATACATATGTAAATAAATGCATTGGAACCCTCTTTTACTTGTCGATGATATTCAATTAAAAATTATTTATATCTATAATGGTAAGTATGCTTGGATGCTATTAGTGTCTAGCTATTAACCCCTAAATGTCCTTAGTCTTTTTCAAAATTTGAGTGTGAATTTGTTCATTAGTGATTTTAGAAAAGTATGTACTTTAGTAACACCAAATCCAACCCTTACATAGGACAAGAACTTGATAAAGTATAACCACAAATTATGATAACTTCCATCCAAGCAATAATGACGATAAAACTTGAGTGTGAATTTTTTCAATATCCATAGAGTGGACGTCAAAGCACTTAGGGATTAAGGATGGATCAATCTTATAATTCTTTTGTGATGGAGTTGATAATTATTTCGAAGCCAAAGATCCCCTTTGATGCTGGATGGAATATATACTAAAAAAGATACATAAGGTAGAAACATCCAAAACTGCCACCTTAGTTTACAATCTCCTCACAAATTTCTCCTCCCAAGCGAGAGTTCTTAGATCTTCTACTGCTGATTGAGAGCCAAATTAAGATAGTACAGCTAACTTACCAGTAAGGCAAAACAATCCATTGTGGTCAGAATTAGGAGTTCATACTCATGCCATTGCTGAATTTTTTTCATTTTTTCCCCACATAAAGACAGGTGTGAGAAACAATGAGAGCATTTGAAATTATATTTTTTTGACAAAGTATGAAGTTGCTATGAATTTTTGAAGTGTTCAACCCATTATGGCCCAAAAGAGTCTGTAGACTACCCCAGAACCAACAAAATCTGTATCCATCATGCTCATCTTACACACCTACAGCAGTTACAATAATTTCTTATGTGAAGGCCTAAAAAATTCACTTCCTACAATGAAATTAAACTAAAAAGTTAGAAGTTCCTAATGCAATGACTAATCACTCCATTATTGTTAGGTAAGACATTGATTGTGGTCCACATCTCATTTAGTAATAAAACCCATGATGGGGTCTGAAAAAAACCCATAATGGGATCATTCCTTAGGTGTCCACTATGGGCCATCTGACCACAATGGGCTGATTTACCTTAAGTTACATTGCCAATCCCAGCTCAAGCAAAACTGAATCTATTCCTGTACTTTGAAATTGCTTTGAAATTTTAATAACTGTAAGCTAACTAAGACTCTAGTTTCACCAAATCAAGGATAGGGAAAAACGAGCGGCTAGTTCAAAGTTAGCCAGTGAAAGTGGGAAAAAACCTGGTTGCATTTTGAAAATGAAGAATGCATAATTGGGAGGGCTCAAAATCAAGTGGTGCCCTTGAAAAAATTGGAAGATATTTTACATGTTTCCTATCAACACTTGAGTGCATTTTAGCCACCATGGGATAATATTTGATGGCTAATACCTAGGCAAGGCAAGGGTTGTACTTGAGAAATAGCCCTATGGGACAAGGTATCAAACTAGGGGGGTCAACAACTTAAATGGGATTAAGGAATTTGGTTAATAGGGTAAAATACATACTAAAAATGCTTAAGCAATTCCATCACTTTGATCTAGGACTTTTATATAGGCTTTTGTAATGCATTCAATTCATATCATGAAGGTTTGTTCAATTCTTTTAGAACTTTTGCTCAAAATCTCATCTTGAAGCTCAACCCCTTGAAAACCAAACCAAGAGCCCAAATCAGGTCACATTTATGTTGGTAGAAAATTGAGTAGGTAATATGGTGACTTTGTTTTTTAAAATTCTTTAGTTGAACCTTCGAATAAAATATTCTTCTTTGATTTTGGTATGAATATGAATATGACCTCAATTGAATTATAATTTTGAAATCATGACAAGTTCCATTTAGTAGTTTTCAAATAATGAATCTTTTTTTCTTCGTGGGTTAGATAAGGCCAATTGCTCATTGTGTCCTAATGTCCAAAAGCACTTATCCTATGAATATTTTATATATATACCAATCACGAGTATTACCTTGTAAAGAAAACATAATAACTATTTCAAGAAGGTAAAAATTTTAATGGCTAAACTCAATTACTCAAAGGATTTTATGCAAACTTTTCATTACTATTTTCAACAACATCTTGGATGAGTTGGAAGGATTTTCGACCTTCAAATGGAGAAGGGCTATGCCAAATTCAATTCTTGCCAAAGATGTAATAATAATTAGTACTTTTAGTTTGAAATTTTGTTTTTTTAAACAATAGAAATTCATTGTAAACAAACTAGGATACACAATAGCCGAACCAAAGGTTGGACAAACCAAAAGAGCCTGAAGCTATTTTTTATTGCATTGCATTACAAGAATCTAGCAATTTAGTTGGTGCTAATTTAAGTTTGGAGGAAATTGGTTGGTGAGAAGTTGATACTGTAAAAAATAAACCAATACTTTTTGTGATTGAGAGAAAGCAACTGGTGATGATGGGGGAAAAATCAGTCCATTTTTGTGGAATGAGGAAATCAACTGAAAGAGCTCAAAAAATTTCTTGAACACTACACTAAATACAATCATAACGCCAAGTCTAGTTTTCAAGGTACATTTGTCACCATTCCATTAGATTGTCAAAAAAGCGTTGTAACTCACAACGTAGCCCTTCTTTCTAAGGTAGGAGGCTCGAAATCCACACAGGCTCTAAAACTGCCCACCTCCTCAAATGTACATTGTTTGTACATGAGTTTTTTTCATCTTTACAGGGATGTACCAACAGTATACATTTGAAGAGGTGGGCGATTTTAGAGCCCTATGCCATTTCGACTTCAAAAATTTATAACTAATTCCACAAAGCTCCAAAAATTATGAAACGACTTGGATTAGATGTTAATTCCACTTGTCTTTCAAGGAAAATTTACTGAAAAATATTTCAATAAGTTTCACCTCCCCAAAATTCAGTTTCAGCTCTTAGATGGACACTTTATGAACCTCCTACCTTACCTTACACCATCAGATTCGTGAGAAAGACAAATATGGATGTCTATGATGAACTATTAGACTTGATATTATGTCCCATAATGCTCTCAAGCCTCCCGACTTTGACCAATATCTAGTCCATTTTTTTCCACAATACTACTACTGTAGACTACAGTAATGTTAGCTCAAGCCATCAGCTTGGGTGCCTTCGATTGCAGGCATGACAGAAACTTTGGCTCCTTGCGTCATTTCTTGCCACGTGTCATGTCCTCAGCTGAACCCATGAAGGAGCAAGCGGGGGGGTTTGCTAAATTAAGGGGGGGCTATGATTTGCGAATTCCAAGACTGTATTGGAGCTTACCGAAGAAGAGAAAACGTGGGATTGGAAACCATAAAATAATAGTGTGCCATGTGCTGTTGCCACAGCCAAAATAAGAGTAAAAGTAAATTTTTTTAATTTTCGTAATTCAAAAATAACTTCAAATTTCAATATCTTTCCCACTGTATTTTGGAATGCCACGAAAGAAAGCCTTTGTACACCTCCTTGTTGAGGGCTTTCCAACAATACCAAGAACGCGACTAGGGGACAGACAGTCCATGAGATCTCACTATAACAAACAAACAACCTAACAAGGTATGAGCTAATGTGCCTTGTGTCGTGAGCATAGCCTAAAGAAAAGTGAATGTGATTTTTTTCTAATGTTTTGATTAAAAAAAAACTTTGAAATTCAATCACTTTCACATTGTAGGTCCAAATGCCACAAAAGAAAGCTCGTGCAACCCTCCTTGCATAGAGCTTTCTAATGGTACCAAGAACGTGACCCAAAAATGCACAATCTCGAAGATCTCAATGTAACAAAAAACAAACAAATAGCCTAATTACTTAAGGTATAGATACTATTCGATCACTTGTAAACAATCCTTATAATATCAAGAATTGAAATTGGATATTGTTATTAATCCTAGAAGGATGAAGCTTGAGGTGGGTATCTACACCTAGAATTACACCTTGCTTAAAACTGCCATTATTACTCTATATACATCTCCAAAATCAATATGTTCATATGTGGAAGGAATGATTTTAGAACATCTTTCAAAAAAACTTTGACCCTTCACAACTTTTGCATATGGGACCCAAATGTCACTTTCTTGAAACCTCCACTTTCACTTGCCAACAAGAAAGTATGAAAATTTGACTAGCTTAATAATAGTAACTAGACACAATGATAGGAGAAAGTGGTGGTTTGGGGGGTACCGACCTTAAAAGTGTCCTTGGGAAGGTCAAACAAGCTTTGTGCATATCAAAGAATGGATGATATTCATCCATTCTTGTGTGTGCAAATTTATTGATGTTGTATCCACATCATTGAGTTCAGTTCAAGACATTTTAGTTCTTTATTAAATTTTTAATGGGGCAATTTATCGAAAAGAATGGTACAAGCCACGATATATTTCAATGTTTTGAGCTTCTTTTCCCTTTAAAACTTGATTTTTGACATTCAAAATGATTTCTTTTTTCTTTAGGGGAAAAAATAACAAAATGAAGCTTGTGAAGTACAATTTCTCCTCCTCTTGAAAATTTTGAAAAAATCTTTAAAATAAACATTTCATTGAAGTTTGAAGTTGAAGATCTATAACTACGCTTTGGATTATGAAGTGACATGGAAATTTTCTTTATACCACAAGGTTGTGGCACTATAATGTACTTCTATTCTAAAACTTAGAGATTTTTTAAGCATGATTGTATTTTATATGAATTTTCTTCATTTTTCCTTACAAAATTCAAGGTAATTTGAAATTTTCACTAAAAAAATTGAAAATTTTACAACATGTAATAGACATGTGATTTCATCTCTAAAAAATAAAATAAAAAAGTCTCATTCATAAATAGTGAATAAATGGAAGATATAATGTGAGGTACTTTTAAGTTTAAGTATATGGTCATAGGCTCTATCCATCCAGGGTTAAAAAGAAAATAGTATCTAGAATAGTATTTTCAAGTTCAATTTTTCTACCTTCACCCCCCCAAAGCATAAAATTGTTGGCTATGTCCTACAAGGTTAGAGACTTCTTGACAATTCAATTTTGAGAGTCTCTTTCTAAGAATGACTAACCTCTAAAGGATGTTGTGGATATTTATTGCCCTTTGGATGACTTTGGTTTGTGAGATGGAAAAAAATAGTTTTTCCTCCAAATTAGTTTTTATGAGTTGTTTGAATGCATTTTTAGTGAATAGAATTAGATATTCTTTTACTATGATATTATTGACTTCACCAAAAGAAAAAGATGTTTAATCTCTGGATCACCCTTGTAGAGCAATTTTGGCCACTTCTTGCTATTTAATTTTAGCTACAAAAGTGATTTTTTTGAATTTGAGGCCAAGTAATGAAATGAAGTTTATGAAGTTTAATTTACACTCCAAATGGAATTTTTATTTTATTTTTATATTCAAATTTTTATTGCAATTTGAACTTAGGGCCTATATCTTAGTTGGTGATTTATAAATTTCGATCAACACTGTAACTTTGTTTTATACCATGATGTTCTACACTACAAAATACACATACTTTCTAGTAATTACTTTTTTCATTTCTGAATTTAAAACCCTAAATAGGCCCATATTGGGTCTCATGTTCATTGTTGATTTTTGGACATAACACATATTGTGTTCTTCATTGATTGAGGAGAAATAAAATAAAATTTGTCTCCACTTGAATACTATTAGTTTCATAAATGAATTGGTCATTTCAATTCATCTTTAGCTAGGTATTATGGAAAATAAATATTTTCATTATGACATGTGTACATTTATGCGTTCACGGATTTTTTTTTACTCTTGCTTTTTTGGGTCTATTCTAATTAACTTTAAACTTCCAAGTAACTTGAAAATATGTTGTTGCAATAATATTTGTAGTATTGCAACAATATACTTTCAATATTCTAATGTGACCCCATTGAAACAATGCCTAGCCAATAGTAGGGGCTTATTCTTGATGTATAGTCCTTCCTAAAATCATCCAAAGGACAAAAAATATCCTCAACAATGTTTCAAGGTTAAGATGACATTGACCCAGAAGACACTTCCTAAATGTATGTAGTCTAATTGGAAGCATAGTTTCTATAGTAGTTTAGGTGATTCGTTCCATTGTCCTCAAAGTTTTTCATAGACACAAGAAGATTAATTTGATCTTTGGAGATTGAATATCAATGTCTAATTGTCTATCTTCCAAATTTTCACTATATAAGTTAATTCAATTGGTGCACCCTTCCATAACAATCCAACACTTGTGCTAATTTGCAAATTTTGTAAATTTTCAGGACACATTTAAGGTAACCACACCTAAATGTGACCTTATGGCAAAACCAACCTTTCTATATTCTTAACTAAAATGAAGACACACCTTCTAAACATGAAAATCTAATGTCAAATTGGAATGGATCAATATACTCAATACATGGAAAATTCTTATTTTATTTAAATGACAAGACAAAACACACCTGCTAAAAATAATATTGTATGCAAGATCAACTTTCCATCACCAACAAGACCCAACAAAAACTAAAATAGTTAAATAGAATGAATCATGCTCTCTTTGAAACACATACAATATTCATAGCTTCATCATACGATATCAAAAACAAGCAAACAAGGATGTGTTAAAATCCTTATTCATTTGTCAAAAAGACTCAACAAACTGAAAGTGAGAACTTTGTTGAGATGCTTATTTGGGCACATTCATACCTTATTCACCTACGCCAATACCAGGCAAGAACCCCTTTGCACAAGACAGATTAGGCATGTGAATGTGTCTACACATATGACTGATTGCTCACCAGCATATTACTTACAAAAGAAGGAGTAAGATTCTCAAACTTGTACTGCTTAACAATAGAGAAGCATGCAACTAAGATCAAACAGCCAGACATTGCTGCACAGAAGGATGAATACGTAATGAAAATTCATTCAAAAATCTGATAGTGTTATATCTACGCGATACATTTTAGAGGAATGTCAATGGAAACGTGTACCAAGTCTTTCAAAAACCTTCTGAAGGTGACTAAACACTATTACATGAATCCTATACAAACGTCACGGCTGCAAGAACCGACCTCATGAAATGGCGGCAGACAGCCACTTCACGGCTTCACAGCAAGAGCCGAGAGCTTCCCAGCTACAATGAAATCACGAGCTGCTCTAATCATGAAGGAACCTAAACTGGTGAACATGATGGATCCATCAAGTAGGTTGATAACGAAAATTGATCCATTTCTTCGTCTATTTCCATTTGTGCTTTCCGCCCATGTATCCCTTGCCTTTCTTACCGCCCTTATGTTTCTTGCCACCCTTGAATTTTCCATGACCGTATTTGACATTACCATGCCCACCGTGCATACCAGGCACACTGGACATTAAACCATGGGATCCCTGATTGCCGCCATGTGAACCGGATCCAGCTTTGTACAACCCATAGGCACCTGCCAATGCTGCAGCTCCAGCCGCAAGACTGCCTGCATAAAGAATGATATTACGTCAGCCTTATGATATTCCACACATGGCGTTGCACTCGAAATTCTTTTCGTCAAAAGAATTCCACGCAGCAAGAAGTCGTTCGATCATCCAAGCCTTTGCAAATTCAAAGGCATGCAAGAGCAGACCAGCAATTCATGTGACAATGCAATCGGCATGTACCAAGCTGAAGCTCCGAATCTCAAAGCATCAGAAGCAAGTCGAAGTGCAAACCACAAGTGCATCAACCTAGAAACTAGTTGAAATCAAATTGAACAAACTTTAGCTACATCTATTCTGCCAAGAGAGTTTACTTCATGTGTTCTTTACGAGTATTGAGTGCACGCGGCTACTTCAGGTTCACAACAAATAGAAAAAACAATAACCCTAGACAACCCGTTACCAGAATGTAAATCTGAGTCAAAATTTCTAAAAATGCGTAGTGCAGAATTCGATTGAGCACATACCAACACCAGGTCCCCCAGAGCCATGAGAGCCACCAGAGCCACCATGAGAACCATGCTGCGGGGCTGGGTACCCAGAAGGAGGATAGCCAGAGGGAGGATAGCCAGCGGGAGGGTATCCGGCCGGAGCATAGCCTCCCTGAGGGGGGTAGCCTTGCGGCTGCCCATACCCTTGGGGTGCGTATCCTTGCTGGGGGGGATACCCACCATATCCGTGCTGTCCACCTTGCTGTCCACCATGCTGTCCTCCACCGAACTGATGTGCTAACCCTTGCACCACATTACCGATATTGCCCAGTCCTTTCTCACCAGTCTGAAAATCAACAAAACGCAGAATCTCATCAGAACAAATCTCTCCTGTCAACAACAAGAAGGGGTGCAGAGCTCAACACTTGCACTTCCTCAAGGTACATACCAGGGATCAAGGTTTGAGCAATGAGAATTGAAATTTCTAAGCCGAGCAAGATTCACGCAGTGCCAAATTCGGAAAAGAAACGAGAGTCTCGAAACCCCTATTTAGTTTGGAAGAGGAACCTTGCACTCATATACTATACTAATAGTCAGGAGCGAAAATTAAAGATACAACTTCCGTGTGGGATGTTACAGAGCTAGGGCAAGGAAAACGCATGGCATGACATGACATGTTACGAAACACGCCAACCCACATCTTCCCCTTCCAAAGCAACCCCAATTTGCACCACAAAACCTAAATTCGTTTACAAAAAACAGAGGCGATGCGCAAGATTGAAGAAACACATCAAAGCAAAAGCAAACCATTCATACTCTAAACCCAACGTACCTCTCCGGCAGGCGGGTAGGAAGCAGCGTTCGGATCTTGTGGAGGGTAGGGAGGGTAAGGAGCGTAGGGATCTTGAGCCGGGTAATAAGGCTGGTTCGAATTGTGAGGGGGGTAGGGCTGGTTGGGATCCATCTTCGGCAATAGCACTAGTACTAACTTGCACACAAAACTCCTCGAGCAAGAACTCCAATCTTCCCAGCAACAAAACCCAAGTCAAGTTTATCACTACTGTTTCACGGCAATGTCCAACACTGATAAAACTTGGGATACCGTTGCCAAGGCTGGAGACTCTATACTTTTGAATGGGACCGAGGAACGCGGTTTACGCTATTTTCTGGGGCTGCACAAGACGAGTGATCAGAACGCGTCCTGTGAAACCGGTCGTTACTGCGCCTCACGTAAACTTCCAGGAAACTCGATCAGGGACAAGTGCGGGTCAGCCTGTTTTCCGTGAATTTTTACGAGTGTGTTCTCTCAATTTGCAAAAACTTTGTGTAGGTATGTGCACCGATAATTGACAACTGAGCATAGGTACTATTAGACAAAATATATAGATGATTTACATTGGATCTTATGCATTGTGGTATCCATAGGTAAAGGTAGATTGGTAGAGGATTCTATAATGGTTTAGATGTGTTGAAGGTCATCATTTAAGTTGTTGAATGATGATTGATGCAAACCATTTTAGAAACCTATCTATTTTGTCACCCCTTCTACCTGATTTTGACACAATAATAATAAGTTATGAGTTTTCAAAGTATGGCTTTTAGATTTATCACAAAAACAATAGTGGGCTCTTATAGACTTTAATATTTTGATTGTGTGCATCACTACATCTTGTGTAATCAATATTGAGGAAAAGTGGGTCGAAATGTAGATGTCATATTAAGTGTTGTATAACTTTGTTCACTTTAACCTGAAGAAGAGTTATATATTTAGGAGGGAGTATTTTGAGGTGGTCAATCTATACTAGAGATAATTCTATATTTTAAGCCAATATTTTTGGGTCGCAACAATTTTTGCAATTGTAGATACTTTGTTTCATTCTTTTATTTAATTCTTTAAGTTGATTATGGGTGTAAGTTACTTGCTAGCGTAACTTACCTTTACATCATTTGACGGTTTTTTGGATGCTTTGCACAGAATCACCCGTGCTTCTGCCGTCGCCGTCGTGACGGCACCTCCACGCGTTACCACCTACCAGCCGGCGTCAAAAGGGCAGTGACGGAGTAGTTTGACAGATTCCGGTGAAAGGATCGTGGCATCCTCCCACTTGACACATGTTATCGTTTAGTCAAGTATCTTGTCGATCCCGACATACTGTACAGGCTAGGTTCCATCAGGTTTCTGCAATTAATTTCTCATTGTTGTTCACATCTTTTGCTGTAACTTAAGTTAGATCTCATCATAACTTATATATATTATTGACAGAATTGGAGTGGACATTTGGACCCTGTAGAAAAACGCCGTGTGTCATGAAGGTCACACGGTAATACAGTAACACGCATGTGAAGATACTGTGCACTTCAAGTCTTGGATGACGCAGCAAGTGTGCTTGCAGCATATCCATCTGTCAGCGGTTCTTCCTGTCTTGAAGCTTTTGAAGTTTTGACTGGTCAGTCAGTCTCTTGCAGCCCAATGAAGTGTGGATTGTGATGGCATTTCGTCCAACTTCCTCATTGAAAATCGAGGATGGTGGGAGTTTGCGGCGAGTTTGCGGCCAGGAGCTTTCGGTAGGGACTGCGACCGACCATTCTTTAGAAAATCTGTTAGATTTCGTACACTCCAGCTCCTGAAAAATGGGAGTATTGAATGAATGTTTCTCTAAAGTTACAGCACCTGACATAGAGTTACAGCATCTTTCATGTTGAAAAACACCCCATTAACTAACAAAAATATGATCTTAGAGTAAACTTGCCATTCACTGCACACATCCAAAAACAACACAACAACCATTGCCATTTATCGAACACTAACTACAGGATGCAACTACCAATTCAATTGCAATAAGAACAAAATTTTGTATTACCTCACAATGACTACACATTGTGCAGTCAAGGGTTGCAAGGAATTTTTAACTAGATTTTAGCTTCATCATCTTTACCTTATAATAAAATTTATAGGAAGAAATATTTTTGCATATTTTTGCACATTTTTGTTTTTTACATGAGAATCTTAACAAGACCTTTAATAATCACTCCAAATTTCGAAACATGCAAGTCTGTATATTTAAGTGGAGAAGGATTTCAATTTTGTCTATGTAGTGATTGGCAAGTTTACTATATGTGAAGAGTTCAATGTGAGGTGTTGTATGATCCAACTTTGTAAAATAGATATCTATATATTTAAGCTAGACCCTCACACTACAACTAATTTTGTGCCTCTGAGCATAATGGTACAATTACTTTGTCAAAATATAGTTAAAATATAGAAATATATATTTTACAATGTTGGGTTATATGACACTTCACATTGAACTCTTCATAGATCACATTTTTGTTACTTGATGTGGTGTTTTTTAACAAGAAAGATGTGTGTGTGAATGTTTCCTATTTATCTCTACAATTGGATTTTAAAAAATCATCACCAATGCTTTTCATTCAATTTATCATGTACATTCATGAATAGTAAATGAAACAATTAACTCAAAATGGAGTTTTGCTTTATCAAAACTGAAATTTGATATGCTTGATAGGAATTGAGTATGAATTGATTAATAATCCCTATGTGCCTAAGCCTTTCCAGGTGTATTTTTCCTATGGAAAAAAATGCAAGCTTATCGTTATCCTAGATGAAGAAAATTGTTATTTAAAAAAAAAATTTAATCGTATAGATGTTTGAAGAGCTTGCTTATTAGTATGCAAACTAGTTTTGAGTGTGAAATCGCATAGGAGTTGTGAGACTACAACAAAAGAAATGTATGTATCCTATTTTTAATATGTTGCCCCTTCCTACAATGTTTGAAAATTTTGCACCGAGGATTTTTTTGGGATTGGAGGTGATATGAATAACTAGAAATAGTGTTAGCATACTAAAATGTACTCCCTCTGTCTCAAAATAATACTAGTATTTCTTTTGTAAAATACAAAGGAAACATTGGTATTATTTTGAGACAGAGGGAGTACTTCCAAAAACCTTAACTTCAAATGAAGAGCTATCAAACTCATTAGACAATCCACTTTACAATTGTTGAAATGTGATTGTTTTTTATAAGTAGAAATAACTTCAAATAAATACTTGCATACTCAAATTTCTTTAAGGAAAAAAATCATGAAAATACTTTATTCTTCCATTGAGATCATTTTCAAAGCAAATAGATATGTACAATTTTTTAGATCTCAAATCAAGTGAAATTGGCAAGTTTTGTTTAAAGTCGAGAAATGAAGTAAAATTGGGAAGCGTTACACTTCCACTAATGGTACATATATGCCTTTGAGAACGTGTCAAAAAATCAAATATTTACCTTTTTCGATGATAAAAATTCCTTCCAATAGTCAACCTTCAAAAAGTATGTTTTTTATTTATATACTTATTTAATGTTTTTTTGAATTTTTTTTGAATTTTTGGTATGAAAAAAAATTAGGTCAAATTTCAATCAATAAAAATCCAAAATTTATGAAATTTATAACATGTAACTCTAGTCAAGATGTACATTCTTCCTATAAAAAGAAATGAGACATTTTGACTTTTCACAAAAAGTTTATTTTTACATAGAAATTTCATTCAAATAATAATAGGTCAAAATATAGTCCGTTCTAAGTAAAATTAAACATGAGGGTAGAATCCCTTTTGCACAACATGTCCAAATTTCATACTTTAATTTCAATTTCTCAATTTATGAGAGTGATTTATATGATGGCCCACTACTTTTGGGAGTCAATGTATATTAGATTTAGTTTGATATAAGATGCAAATTTGGTTGAATCTTACTAATGTCTTTCTTGGCATTTATATATATATATATATATGCATAGGCTTGACGGCCTCGTACATACTATTCATAAGTGTATTCGTGCAAGATAAAATTAGAGAGTTTTTGAAAGCAACTGTGTACCCTCCATCCTGTTCAACATCAATAAAGATCCAAGGTATACAATCATAGTAAATGCAACATCTGTTACTACTCAAAAGAGTCTTAACCTCTAAAGTTCCAAGCATTAGATGGGATTCAACTACCTTGGAAGACTATTTCAAGCTAGTTTCCTAGGCTAGGAACCAACTAGGGCTAGATAGAATTTAAAACTATTTTTTTTTAATTAAAAATTAAAAAAATTAAAACTGATAATTTTTTTCCAAAATAAATATGAAAAAATTTATTTATTATTATTATTATTTGATGTGGCTGTCACCTGACCATGTCAATGAGCTATTGTGGCCAAGTTCCCATAGTCTAAGAACTTATGGGAACTCGTGGGAACTTGTGGTCTTCCACAATAGCTCATTCTCTTCTATTGTCACTTTATAGTGTTTTCAATGTATAAAAACATTGAAAACTCCCATTTCTACTATTTAACATTATTCAATTATGAATGACATGGCAATAACTTTGTATAAAAATCAATGGGTACACAACTATTGATCAATGCATTGCGATTGTCATTCAATTAGAAATGCGATGGCAATAACTTCACACTAAGAATAGTAGCTACGCCATTCATGGAAAATTATGAGCACACATACTTCACAACAAAAAGACAAGACAAAAATTTCACACCAAAATGAAGTCGCTGGAAGTTGAAGGAGAGATGTTGTGAGCAAGGATTTCACGAGCAATGCAAAGTAGATTGTAGGGAATTGAAAGTGAAGCCATGTAGATGAAGGCACAGGCAAATTGAAAATGATTTGAATTGCAAACTTGAATGCTTCTTGTACACATTTTGAATGCTCCTGTTATTAATCTTAGCTTGGTGTAACAATAAGGCCACTCAAAGTCAGCAAAGCTGACAAATTACAAATTTAGTGTATGACATTACATGGCCACCATCTTAGATAGACTGGCATCCCCCCTCCAAAGTGACAATTTCTAATGTTGATGAGACAAATTTGATTGCTATTGTGTTCCTCATGGATTTGGCCATTTGCGTTGTGGTTTTTTAGGCCAACATTAAGATCTTGTTCCCGACATGTTCCCTACCAAAAATCTTCTCCTATTACGTGAAAGCTTTATGGAACCACACATGTCTACTTTACCTCCAATTGTGCCTCGATTAAGGTCAATTTTTAGATGTTAGTGAATGGTTGTTGTTACTTTTACATCTCTCTACCTTACTATACATGCATGTTAGATTCGGCCCTATGGTGCCAAAATAATTTAATTTTGAAATTTGAATGGTTCAACAACTTGATTTGAATTTTTTGGCTTTTAGCACTTCACTCATCCTAATTTTTCAACACTCTTCTTTAACCCCTAAAGAACCATTGTTCCTTCGGGGGACAAATGAGATTTCAGGCAGGTACCTACGGTCTCAATTTTTGTCCCGATTTTTTGAAACTTTCTATGAAGATAGAAAAATTGATTAGATTTTTGGGAATATAATTTTTTTTCATTTGGTGCCTGGGAACAAAAGTTATGCCCAAATAAGTTCAAAACAAGGGAGAGAGGGGGTAGCAAAAAAAAGTTTCAAAAATTTGAATTTTTTTATTTTTTATTTTTCCCCCTTATATATTGTATTTTTTTCTACATGGAAAGCTTTGATTCATTCCATTTGGATTTGTTATGAGAAAGTTATAGACAATCTTGTTTTTTGGGCACTTGGAGCATCTTCTTGAAAAAATAAGTTATAGGATTCATTTCTGAATGCAATTTTTACAATTTAAAAAAAAAGGGGGGGGGGGGGGGGGCATATAGTTTCATTTGCCTTCTAGAACAATCTCACCATTCGGATTAGTGCATTTTAATTCCATCTTAGAGATATTAATAATTTGGATTTTACTTCTATATTGTACCTACTTCTACTTAACAATGTTTTAAAGAATCAAAATTATTTTTTTTCGTATTTTCTTTTTTTTCATAGACTCTCAACTGAATTCTCCACCATAAAGATTTAAAGCTCAAAACTTTGTAGTGCAGAAAATAAAAGTTAGGAAGGTTTAAAGTCAAATAACCTAGTCCCGCAATGTGTAGAAAAACTTTGTTTTCTTCACTTTAAAGGCACATATCTTGCAATCTATGTGGCCAAAATTTATGAAATTTTTTCCACACATTTTCATACTAGTTAGGTATAAGATCCTATGGTTAGATGTGCAAAAAAGAAAAATTTCAAATTTTTTTACTCTTTGCTCTAAAAATGGCAGTTTTGAGTGTTTTTTCATAGGAAAAAGGCCTTGGTCCCTTAGGGGTTAAATGGATTGGTTTTAACTATTCATATGGTAATGTGTTCCTTTGTCTTAATGTTTTCAATAATGAATTTTTAATATTCAGAATTGTCAACAATGAAATAGTTGTACAGTTTTTCAAATTTTACACATGTTCGAAATTTTCCCTTATTATTTACGAAACTGACCTACACGTAGGATAATACGCATTCCCTGGCACTACTGTAGAGCCCGCAAGCGCAAGGCGTCAAGGCCAGCGGGATTTACGGTCTCCTTGCGCTCCAGTCGAAGGATGATAAAGTCATCCGGAACAGTCATCCAATATTCTTCATCCACAAGGTTGGCCGTTGGGCGCCACCAGATTCAAAAATATGGAGGGAGCCTTGTGTCTTCGGAGCCCAGCGAGCGGGGCTTTGTGGCCTAAACTTTTGCAATCTCTTGCGATCGATTCCCTTGCTTGGGAGATGTTGAATGTGCAGGCGTAGCCACGGTTGGGGCTGAGGAGAAGGCCCCGTCGCATGCCACTGCCGTTGTTTTCCTCTTCTCATTCTCAGTGGCCCATGCCAATCCTCCTCTGAAATGAAATTGAGACGAGTCGCGCCTTCGATCTCGCAAATTTGTTGCTGGAAATTAGGTTTTAGGGTTGTGATCTGACAGGAGGTTTGATGTAGAAGTAAGTAGTTGAGGTGAGAGAGGGGGATGGCGTTGAAGGAGGTCCGGGGTTCGGACGGGAAGGCTGCGCAGGGGAAGGCGCGGAAGGACTTGCAGGGAAAGAAGGCGTCGGGTAGAGGAATTGATAATGGCGAAGCACTTTTGGAGTTATTGCTTGGGGAGGATGTGACTGGATTGACCGAGCGGCTGAAGGTGTTTCTGGCCCCGATCCAGGCGATTAGAGGGAAGGAGAAATTGTCCCGGACAGAGTTGCACAAGATTGCGAAGCAGTTTGTGCCGTTTCTAGTGCGGATTTTGAAGCTCTGTTTTGCCAATGCGGCCAATGTGCCGTCCGGGGAGGCGCAGGGCAGAGGGGACGAGATCTTCGCGACCGCTGAGATTGCGCTTGATGGCCTGGATTCGTTGCGGTCGTTTATCGTGGGATTTCCTTTCGAAATTGAGGTGCAGAGATGTTCGTTTGTGCGGCGCCTGCTGGCCTGGCGACGAAATTCGGCGGCATTGGTACAATGCAGGAAGAATTTTAGCAGCTTGTGCCTCAATTTCGGTACTTCCGTCGAGAAAGGTTCTTGCAAGCAGGTTATTTTTTTATCGCAATTCTGATGCTAATTTTACAGATTCTTTGGGACAAGTGTGATTTGGAGATCAATTCAATTCACTTCTTGCGTATAGTATTTCTTATCTCTACTTTTCAGTGACTCACCGGCGAGAGTTCGTCCGGGACCTGTCAGTATGCATTATTGGTCAACTAGATGTTTGTATGATAATGTTGGTGGTCTCAATTTTCTATATGTTTGTCTTCTTTGCCTTTCCTCTTTTTCAGCTGCAATTTCCCCTCTGTTAGATCTTCAGCGGGAGCATCTTTTCTGTCTTTTGGTAGAAGATAATTTTATTGTATCTTCGAGGTAATGTAAGCAACAAGAGCCTTAGTTGATTGTAGATGATTTAATTAGAAAATTGAATCTTCAAATCATGTTACTAAGAATTGCATTGCGAATAGTGGTCTTCCTCCTAGTTCCAGAATTCATGTTTCCATTTTAGGTTTACTGCCTCCAGCTGGTGAACCGTTCTGGGCATAATCTTGTGGTGATACGGTCTTTCTCATAACATTGGAGTACTTATGATAAATGCAGAGACTAGCTGGAGCAGTTATAAGTCAGAGGTGTGCTGTTGCAACTCTGACCGCGGAAAAGGGGACGGGGCAGACTTCTGTACTTCCTCACCCTCAGGATGTGGAGCTCACACCCGAGCTTGCGGCCTTGGTTCCCGGAATTGTGACTGACCTCATATGGTGTACTGGTGAAAGTGCTCCTACGTCCACAGAGAGTTATCACGAACTCCTGTCCCTTCCTCGACTTCTAGAGCCTTGGTTGATGGTACTGGATGCAGACGCTGCTGGGAAACAGAAAGATACCTTATATAAAGGTCTTTACAAGTGTGTGTCGGTTTTGGTGGCAAACCCCTCTCATTACGGCGATCACCTAGTGCGTGAATTTTCAATGCTTACGCTTAAATATTGTGCTACTTCATCTTCATGGAAGCAGTATTTCAAGGTAAAGATACTTCTTCTGCGTGGCGACATGCATGTCTTGATCATTCGTCCTTTCTTCTTCGCACGCTGTATCATGCTTTCAAACCGAGCTTTACGGTTGTGTTGGATGAACTAACATAGACGGTCAAGAATTTTTCAATGTAAGCTCGTACATTCTGCAAGCAGTATTCTACTCACATTCTATGCGCAGCTCTTGTGCCTCTGCCAATTCAGATTATTTCTCGTTCGATGTGCTATGCTTCAGTTTCTAAAGACTGTTCTAGGAACGATTTTGACAAACGTCTTGACGTACAGGTTGCGTTCAAGATTTCTCACTCCTTGAGGTACCGCGGCGCAGAATTTATCCGCCTTGGCTTGGACTTGAGTCAGGCTGCCATTAAGGCCAGCCATGACAATATTGAGCTCCAAAGTTTATGGGTCGATACTGATATGTTAGAACTTGTGGATTGCTATGCATGGCTTTGTCAAACAGGAAAGTGTTCTGTGGAAGGCTGGGCCTACTTATGTGATCTCGTTTATCATGTTAAACGGTTATTTCCTACTATTGCCGCTATCATAGGATTCTACGTCATTGGATTGAAATTTTGTAGCGACGTTCTGGATCTTGACTCGGCATGTCACGATTTGCTTCGTGACGGAGCTGCAATTATGGAGAGTTGCCTGCTGCCAGAGATAGAAGAGGACAGGAGGAAGTGTACCTTCAATTTACTAAAAGCTTTTGAGATGGTGAAGAAAAATTCAGCGAAGTATATACAGGGTGCATGGGGATCTTCAATTACTGATTGGAAGGCTGTCACAACAGTTTCTGAGACAGTCACTTTTAATTCCACTCTGCGAAGAGTCCTACATCTTTGGTATTTGTTGCTAAGTAGAGCCTCAGACTTCAGGAAGTTGACTCGTGGAGAAGACAGCATTGTGAAACAAAGTTGGAGTTTGGCTTCAGCCCCTGTAGTATCACTTCTTCGACTATCCTTAATGTCGCTGCAAGGAGTTCAAGACTGTGAAACATGTATGAATGATCTGCTGAAAAGGGGCAACATGCCGGTCGATGAATTACGATGGATTATGGCTTCTGCATCGAACATGGGGATTCAAATTTATAGTAACAAAGATTATGAATCTGCTTGCTACCCTTTAAAAGTCGCCTACAATGCTGCATGGGCAAGGGTTGAATTGACCATGGTGAAGAGTTACTCACCACCAGCTGATAATCAAATAAATGATTTCATATTGGATAGCTGTGTCAAATGTGTAAAGCTTGCAGATTCTCTCAAGCGTAGCGGGAAGATGCAAGCAGGTTTCGATATATTGAGCGATGGGCTATTGCGCTGGGCAAGAATTCATTCAACATTGCAGCCATACTCTATTACTGTTCCCAGTTCCCTTGTGCACACATGGGTCAGATCACTATATACTGGGGATTCTGCAGTCCGAAAGTCTTTTACTCAAGATTATATATGCCTATACAGTTTTTTAATCACTAGATGTCAAGCCTTGCACCTGCGTACTATAGGTGTCCTACTGGAAGAGGAGCTCGTAGTTCTTCATGATTTGGAAGACCAGGGATTGGATAATATGCAATCGGTTAAGGAGCAGAATTTGCAAAGGCTTCTCGACAATGTGTACGTGGTGGATGAATTTCCAGTCGAACGATGTAGGATTCTCTTGGAGCAAGGGAGGTTGGCCCGTTTGCGGGGTATCTACGATTTCGCATCCTTTTCCGAGGTCGTCACTGTCTTATCCAAGACCCTGAAGGAAGTGCTGGAGGAAGGTGCGAGTGAAACACAGATTGCAAGCGTTGAAAATCAATTGGCAATGGCGCACTGTGCGCACGCTTTCTGTACGTATGAATTAGACCCAGCTGGACAGGAGTATCTGCAAAGTATCTTTTCAGCTCTCTCTGTTTGGGAAGATTCAGCAAAAGCGGGTCGGACCTGGATTAGCCTGGACGCAAATGGAGATGCTCGGATGTTTGGTCAGACTGCATATTGTGGACTTTCACTGCTACGCTTAATTCTCAGTGTAAATGATCTATTGGCATTGAAGGGCTATTCTCATGTCCAGGTTAGGGTCCAGGAACTGATGGTGTCCTTTCTCTCTTCAGCGCGTACGGATTCGAGTCCCAAGCTTTTTGCATCCTTGTGGGCGAACACACGTTTTAGTCACATTTTATGCCCCGCGCCGTTTCCTTCCGGCTTCTTCGCCTCCTTAACACAAAAACTAGGAGTCGCTGGTAACTCTTTGCAATTTTGGGAGGATTGTGCACTTCTATGTCCAGGCACTTCTCTGAATGCTCAATTGCGGTTCATGCATCCGAATTTTCAGAATGAGGGACATGATACGAAAGCAGAAGGCTACCGGGCGTTCGAGACTGTAGAGCGAACTGCTATATCTATACTTCGGACCAGCCCAAAATCATCTGGAGGTGTATTCAAGCTGGCAGTTCTCTTCCATATTCTGGCGGAGTATGCGCTGGATGAAGGGAAGCTGGGAGTGGCATGCAAATATGCTAAGGAGGCATTGAATCTGAGACTTCGGCTTGTGAGGGAGTACAGGAGAGGTGCTCCCACTGAGTCTGGTAGTGCCGCAACGGAAGCTGCAGGTCAGAGCAAGAAACAAGCAGGCAGGCTTCACATTTCGGACTCGGTTGCTGCTCGTGGGTGGCCTAAACTGTCAACACATGCGAAACCAGTGGACTTTGAACCAAACCCTTGGCGAGTCTTGGGTGATTATGTTGAAAGTCTTATGCAGATGGGTGTAATCAGTGAAAAAATGGGGGCTGTGGATGATGCACTGGCCAACTTTTCTGAGGGCTACTCTGTCTCTTTGTCTCAGAACTTGCCGTTGGCGCTAGCTGCTTTCAAATCTTGCTTGGGTAGGTTATCAGATCATTTGGCTCTACAGTCTTTTATGTTATGATTAACAAAAATTACAAGATGCTGCTTTTCTTTTTCATTTGCGAATTGCACTTTATGTTTGACTATTTAATTGCTCCAAAACATATCTCATCGTTTTCATTAGCGTCCTTATTGAGGCCTTAGTAACTTTCAATTTTGTCTTACATTGCATGTGCTTAATTTTATTGCATTGTGTCTTGTATTGTCATTTCTTGACGATTTTCTCTGGATTGATGACTTTCTAGCAGTTCTCAAGGTTAAAATGTTCTGACGATGACCATTTCAGGCGAGGTACGACGCAAGCGACACCAGTGGGAAGCAGCACAAAGCGATCTTCTTCATGCCAAGGAGGCGTATGAGAACTTAGAGAGTGCATTGGTATGCAGCTGCTGCTGCCTTACTGGAAGGGCTGTTATTTCTCTCAGGCTTGGTGACTTAGCACGACGGTACAAACAAGGTGAATTTCCTGCACTCGACGAAGTAATACATCATCGTGATGCCTTGCCGTTCTACGTTGCTGCTCAGGAATCGCTAACTGCCGCTTTGAACAAAGTCAACGAGGGCTGCGGGTGTACTGCCTGCGTATATCCTGGACATACTGAGGGTGACAACATAAAGATGCCCTTACCAAGGATGCTTGCCACGGTCGGCAGTAAAACCGGAACGGAGTCCCAGAATCACAATCTGATCTGCATTGCCTCCAGGCCAGAATCAATTGTGGTGGATTTGACCGCTACTTTTTCGAATTTGAATCTGAAACAGACTGAAGGAAAAAATGATGATATTAAAGTACCGGTTGTGAGAAAAAGTAGGCGGAAGCCTAGTAATGACACTGAACCCGTTCAGCCAAAGAAGACGGAGAAGCGTTCAACCAGGAGTGCCAAACTTAAAACTGAGGATACTGACAAAATGCAGCATGGTGCATCATCGGAAGCTGCACCTATGGTGAAATCGGGAAATGCAGGGAAAGTCGTCAGAAAGAGAACGGGGTTAAAAAGGTCTAAGGTAGAGACTCAAGAGATCATCGTCATCGACGATGACCCAACTGCGGACTCCAAGCAAGATAAAGTAGCTACCGTTGAGCTAGGTAGACAAGTTTCAGGCGCCCCGTCGACTTCTGCCAAGAAGGAGCCAATGTCTTGTGTTGTTAGAGAAGCTTCCCTTTCTTCCATTGATAAGTGGACAGCATACAGGTGGGTAAAGCATTGCCACCAACAGCTGGCTCGAGTAATTTTGCAGATTGGAAAGTTTCATGTAGAAGTGGGAGATCCTGACAATGCGGTGGAGATATTTGAGCCTGCTTCGTATTTACTTGGTATTCAGACAGGTCTGCTAAATCCGTGTACAGATTATGCGTCCTATTCCTTTACAGGCGTAAGGAAAAGCTTCTATCCTTTGGAGGAGGCTGCACTCTTCTATCATAAGAGTCTTCTCCAACTACGAAAGATTCAGTCGAATGGAAGCGAGGGCATTCACGTGGAATTTGTCTTGCCAATGAACTGGCTTGTTCATGCATATAGTCTCTCGACTCAAGCACCACCCCTGCTGCGCAAAATCTCAGGACTTCTTTCAATTCTGCATGTGCCAATCGTATGTGGGGGTCTTGGCCTGCTTCACAACCTGGACTCTTCTTGTATGAGGGAACGAGCGGCATACTTTCATCAGATCTCAATTGGTGCGGGAGGCAGGCAGCAGCATTTGGCTGTGTTAGATTCAAAGCTGCTGAGCCTTGTCTCTGGGACAGATGAAACTGTACATACGTCTTTCACGCAATGCATCTCAGAAATGCAAAAAGCACTTGCTGTAGCGCCGTTAGACCTTCCTGCCGAAGATTTGTCTATCAGTCGGCTAGTGAAAGGACTTCCTAGCAACACCCTCTGCTGTGTCAGTCTCGTGGAAAGGGAGCTGGCTTCTCTCTTAAAACAAAGAGAGCTTCTCGATGGATTCAGTTCCGAGGAGACTTCAGTGTGGATCCTTATTACCCGATATACGGACACTGTTGGACCATTGTCAGTCTTACTGCCAGCAAATCCCCTTGTAGATGGTGAAGACCATCTTTCAGAGACCTCAGGAAGTAGTTTATCTTGTCCTTACAATATTGATGAACCACAGGATTTGAAACTTCCTTCAGCTCCATTAAGGGCCAAGGTGCTTTTCAGTAGCGGACGGAACAGATTTCAGACATCGTTGCAAGACATTGCCAGCGCATTCACCTCAATTTTGGAAGAAAGCAGGCTGTCAACCTCAGGAGATATTGATATTGATACAGTTGAGGAAAAAAGGCAATGGTGGCGATGGCGGTTGGCATTAGATAATCGCCTTCTGCAACTTCTCATTTCAATGGAGAATACATGGCTGGGCCATTGGAAATGCCTACTTGTTGCTGAACCAGATTCGTCTCTCAGTCAGGGAAGTTTGCAAATCTACTCAGAAGAACTTGGATCCTGGCTAAAATCTTCGTACGGAATATGCAACAGGGGTGAAGATCACTGGAATACCTATGATGCTCTAGTGCGAACGCTGCTTCAAGGCCTGGGAAGCCTCAGTGGTGATCAAGTCAAAGAGGGTATATCAACACTGCACAAATGGATGGAAGCTTTTCTTGACCAGGTGCAAGGTTCAAAGCCTATGGCAAAGCATGGTCACAAGCATCAAAGTAAAGATTCAAATATCGACTGTGAGGGTGTGGACCGGTTCTATAAAGCATTTTTCAATGTCATGCAATCGCAGAACCTCAAGAACCTTAAAAATGGAGAGTGTGCGCTTGCTGCAGCTGCTGGAAGCAGGCGGACACGAAAGCTTAGAAAAGATATCTCAGTGACACCTACTGTAGAATCTGAGGGTAATCCAAGTGAGGGTTGCTCGGATCTACGCGACCTGGTTGGACCTGCAAGAAAATCGATAACTCTTGTCTTGGACGCGGAATTGCAAGGCCTACCATGGGAGAGTTTGTCCGTGCTGCGGGGATACGAGACTTATCGCATGCCATCAGTGGGTGGTATTAGGGCTCTGTTTATTCACCAGCAACTAGATTCTGCTACTTTTCCTAGCCACTTGCTGACGAACAAGAGCAAAGGTCAACCAGGTTCGCTGTTAGACCGTTCTATTCCACAGATCAAACAATTGAGTGCCGGCTCAGTTGCAGAACCTAGCGTTGATCCGTATAATACATACTATGTGTTGAACCCAAGTGGGGATCTTTCCAAAACGCAACAGGCATTCGAGGACTGGTTCAAGGAGAACCTAGGATGGGAGGGTAAAGTTGGCCAAGTACCAACCATTGAAGAGTATGTGACAGGTCTGCAAAAGCATGATCTCTACACTTACCTGGGACATGGCAGTGGTAATTGCACTAACTCGTCTCCCAACCCATTCCCTTGCATATAGTCAACTATTGCAGCCGCTTCCCCTTTATTACGAACCCCTCTCAGATGTGGTCTTTGTGAAAGCATTTCAGAACGGGTCTAGTTTATTTTCACATATGACTGTAGACTTCTGCTCCCTTCTGTACTATATCAATCGGATTCTGATTTTATTTGTCATCTTTGCAGGGGATCAATACCTACCAGAAAGATTTGTCCGAAGACTTGATCGCTGCGCAGCTTCTCTGCTCATGGGTTGCAGTAGTGGCCGCTTTTCTCCTAGAGGAGACTATGAACCTGTCGGTGTACCACTCTCCTACCTCATGGCTGGATGCCCGGCCGCCATTGCCAACTTGTGGGATGTCACAGATGGTGACATTGATCGCTTTAGCCGGTTTCTTTTGCACAAATGGCTCGGAACACCCAATAATGTTGATTCCGTGACACTTGAACGGAGTGCATTCGATTCAGCCTATCCACGTCTGGCCGGATCAGATCAGCATAGTTCTATAACAAATTGTGCTACTGGAAACAATGGGATTAAGTGCTGTAAGCAACTGGACGCAATCAAATCAAGCGACTTGGGGATTAGGTCGAACTTGGGTTCTTTTATTGGAGAGGGAAGAGATCTTTGTCTAATGCCCTACCTAATTGGTGCCTCTCCTGTTTATTATGGAGTGCCTACCAGTATCATCAGGAAGGAATTCAATTAGGTATGGTCTTGTTTTGTACTGGAGGTATACCTGTTTGATGGACTCAGGCAGGAATCAAGCAAAACGATTTCGCGGGATATGCAGACTTCAACACAGTGAAACCGGTACTTTTCATCAACCAAATCCTTTCACCTGAATGAGATTGTGAAGCAAAACTCCGCACTCTTTTGAGGTCTGCCTGATCAAGTGTCTGTTCTTTCTAAATTCCTAGCCTATGCCCACTGATTAATGGTAGGAGAATGAACTTAGAGATATGCTGCCAACAACTTAAATTGTCTTGTGACACATGATTCATTGACAATGTTTGTTGTTCCAGCTTTTCTTCAAATCATCTTAGTTTGACTTAGCAATGTCATAGCAGGGGACGCAGAGAGCCGCATGTTTCTTAGGTCTCTGCCTTCATGCGGTCCTGTCGTGGAAATATAACTGGCCAGTTTGTTTGTAGGCAAGGATCAGAACGCTTTAAATACTTCTGTGAGTAAGCCTGTGAGCACGGCAGACCTTCCATATCTTACTAAAGTTTCTCAGGCAGTCCTTTGGATACAGGTATAAAAGAAATCCACTCTAGAACGGAGACAAAGTGGGCAGGAACTAGGTGAATGTGCAATTCTTAGCCGATTTGGAAGCGTTGCTGGAAACGGGTCGGTAATAAATATGAGCAAAGTCTACTGGAGTGACTGCTTTCACCTTCATCAGAAAATGCTGCAAAGATCATGTCCAGATGTAAGCAATTGATAATGTCTGAACTTGAGTAGTAATTTTGCTAGAAGAATTTATCTGTTTTATGCTGGTCCTTACTCTGCCCTTCAATCTGGCTCTCTGTTTCATCATTGGTACCTAAGTCTGCTGTATGACGTTACAAGAGTGTCCTGCCTTTATCATTTCGTCGAGTCTTAGTAATCCCGTTTTGGTTTTTACAGGTGAAAGCTTTGTTTTCCTCGGCACGGAAGTCATCAACGACCCTGCCTCTTGTAATTGGGCTGATTGGTTCGATGGACTTATGCCAGGATTGAAATGTACAAAATTGTATTATACAATGTCTCGAAACATTGTCCATGGTCACTAAACAGTGTCCAACCTGTTAGACATCATATTGGAAGACATGCTAGTCTAAATTCTTCCAAATACAAGCAACTTTCATAAATGTGTGCATGCATTCCTCGTCTCATTCTTTACAAGATCAAGCCAAGGTATTAGAGTAAATACAAAGCCAAGTTATTTTAATTTTAGATTACAGAAGCCTTCATGTATTACTAGAATTCAATTCAATATGAGCATAGACCTAGGCTAAACTTCAAAGGTTTCGAACAGTTCAGGGCATGTGGTAACTTTGATTCAATTCATTCCATGGAATGGTTAAATTCCTGGTGAGCCCCATTTTTGGTCTCTCTAGATTACTCCTGGGTAGGAGTTCTCTATAGTCAATGTGATCACCTGCTTTAGTGGGTATCAGTCCAAATCCCTATGGAAGGTTAGTACTCTAGGGACAGAAAAAATAAATTGTACCCATCTTGTTTATCAACCTGCAAATTATAGGAGCGGTATCGTGAGGTCCAACAATTCTCAATGCGAAGTATTATACTTTAGTTGGCTTGCAAAAGAAGGTGATTTCAGAATTATGTTCCAAAACAAAGAAAGCACTGAAGGACAAACTACTAAGATAAAAATAAATAAATAAAATTCCGCCAGTTATTGTAGGAAAAAGTGCTAGGGTTTTCCTCTTGTTCCCATCCAAAACTCCACGGTGTCTCATCAATTTTGAGACCAATAGCCTTGCAAATGTTCTTGTAAGCTAATTTTCACGTGTGTAGTTTCAAGTATATTTAGAAAGGGCAGGTGGGGATCTTGAAAACTAAAGAAATTGTAATTTTCCTAAACCTAGAAAATCTTGTGAGATTTTAGTAATTTCTATGACTTTTTAAAGCAAAGATGTCAAGTTTCATGTAGGTGCATTCATGAGGCATCTTCAAAAAGACTCATTGAAACTAACCAATAGAGGCTCTATTGTTTTGCACCCAAATTGTTCTTGATGTAAAGTTGAAGACATCTACTATGCTAGCTTTTGATCATATTGGCAAAACTTTAGAATAATCTTTGTATGACATAAGAGCAAATGGTATTACGTAGTTTTTGCATACTTAGTTAGCAAAAATCAAGATTGAATGCTTATCAAGGTAGACAATGAGTTTGCAAAATTCTACCTACTTTCAAGGAAGGCCAAACAAACAAAGAAAACTTTAGTTTTCACAAAACCATCTAAGTGGTAGTATTTCAAGCAAATTCTTCTTGGTCTTAAGCTTCTCACATTTGTCTTCTTTAAGTGACATTTTTTTGTTAATCTCTTACAATTGAGCCCTAAAGATTGACAAAAGTTTCAATCTTGATTTTTCATCCTAGTCACATATGTCTAATTGGACATTTCAAACCCTAAACCAAATTCTAGTCTCCTTGCCTACTATTGGTTCCTTGTACATTTTTTTGCAACCATTTTTTAGAGGTGTTGTGTACAACACATCATGCCAAAATCCTATAGTGTCAACAAAAAAGATAGTATGCCACCAATCAATAGCAAGCACTATAATTGGCTAAAAACCTAACCACATTAAGACTCAATAGTTCCTAGCCAATAGAGGCTATTGTGGTCATAGAGAAACGCCATGTAACTTTCATACATTGTATCACAATCATGGCAAAATCCTACAAGCAATGACAAAAATTCAAAAAAAAAAACCCACCCTATCACTACAAGCACTAAACACCAACATCTATAGCAAACAAAAGAAATAAAAATCCATGATTAGACAAGTATACTAGATACAGTAATTGTGGATTTGCAACCACTCATTTACTAGTAATAGGGTGTTTACTACTAATAAGGTTTACAATCACTCTTTTACTTGTAGTGATAGGGTGTTTTTCCAATTATTCATTAAAATGAGACAATTTGCAATCTCATATTATCCTTAACCCTACATTTAGATTATCATAAATGTTTGGTATTGAGAGAATTTGGTGAACTGAGACCTTAACATATTAATATACTCATCAACCTTTGATTCTTTAAAATTTGATTTGTTCATAAATCTTGGATTTATTAGAATGAAGGTCTCCAATACTCCAATAGTAGGGTTAATGTCTCATAATGTGCATTTTGTCTCAATTTAACAAATATTGCCATCAAACTCCAATCCTATCCAATGGGTTTTAAGAATCGTAGGGTTTTTTAGGTTAGTGTTTTATGAGTGTATTTGTGATTTTTTAAACTCCAATCCTGGGCAAATGGTTAGGCAATGGGGGTTGGGAGGCTTCCTTAAGGTTTGATATCAAGAAAAAAGGGAGTTTTGGATATGCAACTAGCATAATCATTCTCAGGGGTTTACATTGCATTTACATGAGGAATTAACTCATGAGTCTTAGTGACTTTAATTGGATCTTACACATGCATCTATCACAACACCTCTAAAGGACCTAATAGTTAATGTGTGGGAATTCGTGAGTTGGAGACTCACGATCTTAGTGAAGTCACTAGGCCTACACACATGAGATGCAATGAGGGCGCTATTGGACATCAAGCATAGAAATGGAGGCCCACACCCTCAACTTTTTTTCCACCTCTTTTGCCTTCTATCCTACCACATGCCCCGTCTTTATGGTGGCTAGGATAAAATCCCAGTTCAATACGAAGGAAACAAGCTCTTTGGCGAAGACTCTATGGCATAAGAGAGAAGAAGTGGAACTTTGTTGAAGAAGAGATAAGAGGAGGTTGCAAAGTACTACTACTAAGTTTGGTGTTGTTCTTTATACCTTGTGGTTGAAAACCTCAGTAACAAAATCATAAGGGCTTTGGTCGTAGTTTTTGTAAGCCCTACACCGTGAAGGCCATAAGGAGAAAACTTACATCTTCAAGCCTTCACATATGATGTTACATGGGCTCTGTAAACCTCATGTGTGTAGGCCCATGCACATGGGGTGGAATGAGTTCTAGCTTTGACGTCAGACGCTAGAGGGCAAGCCTCCACCTCTAAATGGAAAGGCAAGCTAGGAAAAGAGGGTGCTTTTCTAGGCCCTTTTCCCCACCTAGTTTACCTTGCCCAAGACCAAGGTGATTTCCCTAAGAGCTTAGGGGCTAGGATGATTTTTTTGAGATGTCTTCATGTTCCTTTTTTCTGGATGCAGCTATTTGATGAGGTTGGAATAGATTTTTGGAAGTAAGTTTATAGAGTTAGATTTGACAACAAATTTTCTTGGTATGTTTATTTGTTTTTAAATCATCATAGGTTTTTGTGGGTGATAGTCTACATTATGTGTATTGTGTGCTTGATTTTTGGAACTTCCATTGTGTGTTTATTTATAAGTTTAAGATGTTTTTTACAAAACAATTTTCCTAGTGTTCTATAGGTTAACATATATTATAAGAAACTTGCATTTTTGGTGACATGCCTCGATTTTTTGGAATGGATTTTTTTTGATGTCCAATGCAACAAGACCATGTTTTTATGTCAAGAAAAACATCATCAAAAATGCAAGTTTCTTCTAGTAATAGAGCCCTCATTTTTCTCTCAAGTTATAGTCACGTGGATGATGCTTTTTGTGGTAATGAAGAACTCTTTTAATTCCAAACCAAGAGCTTGGAAGATAGTGAATTTTGATAGTGGAATTCCAAGGAAGTCCCCTTTTCTTTCATTTTTGTTGCTTCTTGTATTACAAAAGAAATTCAATCCTCCCCGCATGTTTTAGGTAGAGCCTTGGCAATCAACACATTGGAACTTTGTGGAAAGGGTAATATGGAGATCTAGCAAGAGATCTAGAAATGAAATGGACCATGACAAATTCAAAAAGTTCTATAGGATTAGTTTCAATGCATTTGACAATTTAGTGAACATGTTGACTCCTTTTTTGAGAAGTAGGTTTATGAATCAAGTGAGGCCCAAGGTGGAAATTAAAAAAATTGGGGCATTTATAATTTATAGATTTGCTCATGGTCATAGTCTTGAGTACATGGCAAATTGTTTCAAGATTGTAACTTCAACCATTAGAATGTATGTTGCCAAGGTTTGTGATGTACCTACTAATAGAGACAAATTATTTAATGAATACATTAGCATTCCAAAGGAAGCATGCCTTCAAGGCATCATTTCAGATTTTGAAGAACTAACATAGGCTTGTTTAACATATGTGGGGCGATTGATGGAACACACATACCGCTAGTAGAGAATCCAAGTAGAAGAGTCACATTAGGAGCTGGGAGCTAGTGATTTTTTCAATAGAAAAAGATTCCACTCCATTTTATTGCTAGTGATTTGTGGTTCACAAATTTGTTTTGGAATGTGTGTGCTAGCCAACCTAGAGGAGAGCATGATATATAACAATCAATTCAAAGTATCCATCTTGTACAAAAGTTTGATGAAACAAGAGATTCTTCAAGAACCGGTGGTTTTGGTTGGCAGTGTCAATTGTACTCCTTATTTTATTGGAGACTTTGCCTATCCAATTTATACTTGTTTGATGAAGAATTGGAAGGCCCCTAATGATTTGCAGAAGCAAAAGTTTGATAACTCCATGAATTCCGGAAAACTTGTAATTGAGCAAGCATTTGGCACATTGAAGAATAGATGAAGAATTTTGAAGCATTTTAATTCTAGAAGGCAAAGCTAATAGGATTATAGTAGCTTGTTATTGGTTATACAACTATTGTAAAATGTTGAACAAGCTAGAGCCCCATGTGGCTAATTTAGGTTTGTGAAGATATTCACTTATTGAATTTGGGAATCCAGGATTACTTTTAGCTAGGAAGGGAGAACATGTAAAATGTCAAGAAAAATTACCTAGGCAAAAATTGTTAAATCAATGGATTTTGGAAAACCCCAATGATGAATGACTATGATGGCATTGCACTTGTATTTTCTAGAAGTATTCTATGTAAAATGAATGTTTGTACAAACTATAAATTTTATCATAAAATTCTTTTACTCAATGTAATGAAATTTGGAATAAATTCAATCAAACTCAAATCAAATTCCATACAAGTTTGGAAATAAAATTCCAATGCCATGAACCATGAGTATTAGATAACACAAAAGATGCAACATCTATTTAGAACTCCTTGAAGAGTCCTTAAACTTCAAAGCTTCTACAAATAGAGCTACCCTTTGCAATTGCTCTTTCATGGCCATCTCCCAATCCTCTCTCATTGTCTATCAACTTTTCTATAATTTGCAACTTCATCCTTTGCACCTCATGAATTTATTTGGAAAAAATGTTGATGGCAAAAACAAAAGATTCATCTATTGTACGGAGTTTCTAAATTTTCTTTCTTGCACTTTTGTTCTCTTGTCCCTCACATCATGGTTGATTAACTACTTTTGTGCATGGTGAATGTGAAGAAGCAACACCTACAATGAAGGGAGGAGGAGGACTAGAGGGCAAGGTGGAGTCATCATCATCACTAAGGATTTGACTTTGAGAGAGTTGCAAATAAACACCCTAATCAACACTATGAGGTACACCATTAATTCTAGTTGTACCACCAAAAATATTGTCAAAATTTTTGTACCATGGTGTCCAAGTAGAAGATGGTGCTCTAGTTTCTTCTTGCTTCACTTTCTCCTCCTAGTACGTTGACCTCATTTTGGCCCACTTGACATGCATTTGTTGCCAATTTCTCTAAGGCTCTTCTTAGAACTCTGTGTTGAGCTCCCTCGTGAAGAACTCCCAATTTTCTTACTTGAAAGGCTTGTGGTTTTACTCCCAATACTTTTCTTCACACATGTCTACCAGAAACTTCAAAGTCCCCTCCCACTCCCTCCTCAAATTTGGAGTACCACAAGAACTTCTCTCTCAATTCCCGTTGAGAACTATCATCCCCCTCATCTTCCATCATTGAAGCTAGCAAACCTCCATGTGGGACCTCCATAATGACCCAAAAAATTAAAATCATAGCTCAATAAACATCCACCAAGAAATAAGTGTTAATTGTGCACAAGCTCTTTGCGTAGGTTGTATGGGGTTTAGAAGAAGAGAGACAACATCCCCTTGGTCCGCTTTTTACTTTACGCTATATGTAAAACCCTCATGAAGTACGCCGGGAGGGCTTGGGTCTCACAGTCCATAAGGCCTTAGATAGTCCAAGTCGTACTTTTAGGGCCTAAGCTCTGATGTTGAATAGGCAGAATTTGCCTCATGTGCATAGGCCTAGTGACTAAGATCACAACCTGATTATGATGTCAAGGCAAGCTTACCTTTCTACAATAATATTGGAATCCCTGCAGTTCAATTTGCATCCTACATGAGCCTACTAAAATTGATCCCCATCTCCTTGATGCTAAGTATTTGTTCAAAGAAACAATTGAAATCCCAAACGTGGTGAACGTCATGAAAGCAAAAAAGCAAAAAAGCAAACATGGTGAAGGATATGCAAAAGGCACTACAGTTCTTTGCCAATTGCCATAGGTTATTAACGTTTCAAAATTTATGCGGTTTGAGAAACCTCTAGAAATGCTCGGCACCATCACATCCATGTTGTTTACATATCCAAATTACAAGGCTATAAAGCTAGAACTATGATTTGACAAAAGATGTGATCAAAATTTTGTATAAGGATCTCCATGTGTTAGAGAAGACCTATTAAATAGGTTGATGATGGGCTGGGCTTACTCAGTTGCCAAGCTTGGAAATTTGGTCTCATACAATGATTGTTCTTGAGAAATGCCAACCCATTGTAATCTCGTACCTTCCCAACCCTAGCTTGCAAACCGCATAGTAAGATTCTTGAAGATGACATCTCCTAGTATGCAATTGTAGCTTTGGGCAACTTGTGTGAGAATACCAAGTCACTTTGATTGTCTATCCACAATCATGCCCTTCTTTTGTTTAAATTTTTCAAGCCCTAATCCACAAGGTACCAAGCAGTGTTAAATAGACCAACCCATTGCGGTTAGAAGACCCCATAGTGAACACCTAGGGAATGACCCCATTATAGATTTTTTCAGACCCCATTATGGGTTTTATTAGTAAATAAGATTTGGGCCACAATTAGTGTCTTATAGGACTGCAATGGAGTGATTAGTGACTTCATTAGGAACTTCTAACTTTTCTGTGTAATTTCATTGTAGGAAGTGACTTTTTTAGGCCTTCCACATTAGAAATTATTGTGATTGTTTTAGGTGTGTAAGATGAGCATGATGGATAGAGATTTTTTTGGTTCTAGAGTAGTCTATAAAATCTTAGGGCCATGATGGGCTGAACACTTCAAAAATTCATAGCAAATTCATAGCAAATTCATACTTTTTCAAAAAAATATAATTTTGAATGCTCTCATTGTTTCTCACACGTGTCTTTCTATGGGGAATTTAAAAAAAAAAATCAGCAATGGCATGAGTACAAACTCCTAATTCTAAGCATAATGGGTTGTTTTACCTTACTCCATTCATGCTCTCAGCCCTTCAAGGTTCTCTGCAACTCCCTCTCCACATATAAGGTAAACCAGCCCATGACAGGCAGAAAATAGCTGGTTTGCTATGTTCACATTTTTGAAAAAAAATTTTAAAAAATCTATGTAAAGATAAACATGAGAAATGCAGAGAACAATTGAAATTATATTTTTTTTGACAAATTCTCAATTTGTTATGATTTTTTGAAGTATACAGCCCAATTAGCCCAATAGAGTTTGTAGACTACCCAAATCAGCAAAAAGGGTTTGCATAATGGTCATCTTACCACCTAAAGTAGTCACAACATTTTCTAACATGGCTACAACATTTCCTAACATGGTTGTGACATGAAGGAATAAAAAAATAACTTTTTATGACCAATTTACACTAGAATGGTGTAAGAGCCCTATGACAGTTACTAATAACTCTATGACCATCTCCTAAGACAAGATTATGGTCACAAATTAGTCTAAGGTAGTTAGAATCTCATTTCTTAGAAAAAATCTGCCATGAGTTGATGTAAGACTGTAATAGGTGGTTTTCGAGATGACTGCATTAAGTAGTTTGCTTGTTATGATCTGGTTTACCTTACTTGCCAAGCTTCCTTATACGTCCTCAAACCTTGTCACCATGCACTCTCCCTTTTGTGATTTAGTCCCAAGGGAATTGGGGGAACTTCTGCTTGGCAGTCCATTAGTTTTCTTGCTTACCTACCTCCTTCCTTGCCTGAAGAAAACAATGAAATTTTTTATTTGCATTGGGGTCCTAATTGCAATGTTAGTTATTATATCTTTTTTTAATATAACCAAAAAATCATAGCTAATAATAGAGATTATCCCTTCATATTTAACCTACATGGCTCTCCACGCTTGGTTATTGTAGCTATACGCCTAACAACACTCTTCTCCAAGCCTAAATCCTACTCACTACACTACGTAGGGTTTAGATGCTACAATATTATTATAATATACATTCACTTTCACTTTTAGGAAGAAACTCAAGGCATGAGGGCTAAGCTCAAGCAAGAAGCACAAATTTGCCAAGGGGGACAAATAGATGGCACCTTGAATCCCCTTTGGACTTATGGTTGAGGCACTCCCTCAACACTAAGTCCTTGCATTTTGTCAAATAAGAAAGATGCAAATGTTCCTCATCTAAAGTTATTGTTCCTCCCTTGATAATTTGCAAGCATCTCTCATATGGGCACCTCATTGGTGTTTTTAGGATGACCCACAAATTTTAATCACGAAAGTAAGGCCCATAGTGTTCTTATCTTACTAATGTGGATTAGGACCCATTTTCAAGATCTCAAGGGTCCTAAAACCATGGCTATGGGGCTCAACTTTGAGTCCTTATTGCAACTCAAAACCTAGTTTTTTGAAATAAAGGATGTCATTTTTTTCATTATGCTTATACCAATTGATGTAGTGAGATATTTTTGAAGTAATAAAAATGAAGAAAAGATCCTATAAAATCTAAAAAAAACTCATTAATTGTCAAAGTCAAGTCTACTCTGTTCTTGAAAAATGATTGCATACTAGGATGGAATCCACAAAACAAAACCTCTCACTTCATCAAGTGGAAGACTCAACTTGAAAAGATGAGTCTCCAAAACCAACAATGCTAATATGTGAGCCAATGAATGCAAGCTTGTGAGCATTGAGCCTACATTATAGGTCCCTATAATATAGATACCACACACTATAGAAGGTGTATGTAGCATAAACACCTATAATATGGATATTTGTAACATATATACCTTGTAATCATAAACGGTTTCTATGGAATACATACCTATAACATAGGTGTGTAGTATTATAGGCTCATGGGCTCACACTCCTATGCTCACATAAGAGCAACCCTCTCTCCAAAACTACATATGGAAGACATGATCAAATAATTACGGGAGAATTAATCTCAAGAAGGGGCTAGTTCATAGAGCAAAAAATTGGGTGGGAAAGAGCCTTCTCAATTCACTAATTGGGCCAAGATTTGCATGATGGGCTCAAATATTTGTCATGATTATTCAAACTATCTCTATGATTTCATCTCCTCTAACCAATCCATCTCCAAGATTTCTTGATTTAGTGATGGAGGATGGCTAGCACAAGCCTCCAACAAATGTCCACATGCTAATTGGTCACTATGATGATAGTAATGATGATGTGGACAAAATCATTCTCTCCTCAATTAGCACTAAAATTAGTAAGAAATCTCAAATCCTTTCAATGGGTTCATTTCTCCCCAAATTGAAGTCCCCAACCAAGGTGTCAAGACACTACCGAGGTCCAAGCCTAAACTAAATTCAAACCATGTTCTATTGTAGTTCGAGTCATCTCACACAAACACCAATGTTGGAGCTAATGAGAACTACTAGGCTTCTTACATGATATTAAAAATAATGGAATCTCAATGAATTGAAGTACAAGGTAGTAGAAGTTGAGTCAAAATTAATGAAAGTTTCTACAAGCCCAATCAAATATAGTAGCTAGCCCTAATGTTTGGGAAGAAAAAATGTGACCTTCAATATTGATGTCCACAAGCCCCAATAATGGAACTATCCTATTAAAGTCTTAAGTTATATAGGTGTAAACCCTATATTATTGTATTTTTGGTGAAAGAAGATAACAAAGAAATAAAAGAAACTAATTGGGTCCAAGTTGGTAACAAACATGCTAAAAATACTCAGTAGGAATTCATCAAAAGGTCTAACAACCCCCTAGCATACCTTCACCTAAATCTTGTATGAATAAGTAATTGAGCATGGTTCCTATTATTGAACTCAGTTTTGTTGGATCATGCTAAGAGAGATTCTAGATTCCTTTAGCATGCATTTTTGGACTCCATATGAATCAATTACTCGGAGTATGAATTTCCAAAGTGAACCTATAGTACACCCTTGGCTCTCATGAATACATGTACCGTAGTAAGAAACTAAAGGGCCTGACTGTCTCTGAAATTCAATTTCAATGAACTCCATGGTCATAGGGTACTGGCTCAAGTCCTTAGCACAAGCATGTTCAGGGTTAACTCTATTGATTCCATTTCAGGTCTTATTGTTTACATAGACTAAGTTTCCAGTAAATTCTGGAAGTTTTGAGCAGTGGTGAAACTGCCACCAAACATGTACATAGAACTCAAGGCTTTCACTGTCCTTTGCGCATCAGCTAATCTAGTAGACAGCTTGCTATCACTGCCAGCAGAAAATTCTTGACTCTCAAAATGGCGATAGCTTCGTTGATCCCTTGGAGGAGGCAACGGCTTCTCATCAAGTTCTAATGTCGAAATTGCTTTACTTGGCATCCCAAAAGCTGCTTCTTGAGACATTTCACCGCATGATAAACCCCTTCTCATTGAAAACAACACAGTGGAGAGCCACTTGTGCAAGAAACTCGCCCGCTGGAAAAGACGACACATTCCCTCAACGAGTTAGCTCATGTAAAGCATCAACTGGAAGGCTTAGAAACTTGGGTCATTTGAAGCTGGAAAATAGGACAAAAGGAAGTCTTAGCTTACTTTTAGAAGCATGTCTTTCAGAATATCGAAGTCCTGCGGTTGTCCTAATGCAAGCACATGAATTGTTGTATGGGTCATCTGAGAAAAAAATTCAAATCAGTCATTAAACGTCAGTCATCCAAAACTGAGTGCAAAATCATCTTCATCTCCAATCTAAGTCACGGAGGGAACCCCTCATCCACCTACAATCTGGGGGAATTTAAGCATGTTTTCATTACATAGGAATGATTTTCGATGTTTGCGTCTTCGTGTATATCAAAGAAAATGATTGAATGATTGAAAGACTAGCAGAAGAAATCAGATTTTGCGATGGTTCCTTAGCTACAAACAGCTAGTGGTGTTGGAGGTGAACAATACGGTACCTGGTCTGCAAGAGCAGCTTGATATTTCATTGATGTTGGTTCTGCACCAGTGTCATTTTCTAAAGAGTCAAGCGATTGCACAAGGGTTTGCACCACATCTCGGAAGGCCACTCCATAATCTGCACAATTACACTGTAACGGTTAACCAAGCGACATTTTTGCAAATATTCGTTGACAATATCAGAACATTATAACCAAATTGTTCTCAAAAGTAAAGTGAAAAAGATATTCAGTCTCTGTCAGACTAAAAATTCAACAAACAAGTTTCCAAAGTTTGAGAAATTAGAATTTGTAGGTTTCTGAAACTCTAGACTAAGTTGGAAGGAGAAGAAAACTGACAGTCGGCTGCACGGTGATTTGGTACATAACAGATTAACAAATTATCTACATGACATGACTCCAAAGGCACCCCTATCTTATTACTCAATAATGTTATGCTGTATATTTGTTAATATTGTAAACGATACTTTAAGCCTCGTTTAAAGTGTTTCTTGACTCGAAGATCCCCTACACAATACACTTTAGATAATAGAACCAGAATATTAGAATTGTTAAAATTATTGGTATTTGATCGTACTCTTGGCCCTTAAAAACACGAAAATTGAGAAAATCATGACAACAAACAACAAAATACTCAGTAGAGTTGCCTGCTACCTGGTCGGGAATTTGGAACGGCAAGCGCTGAAGCAGCATGCATACGAATCTTGAAGTTTGCGGAGCCCCGCAACAACAACAGGAGTATGCTGAACACTGACAACGCCCTGTGGTACCAGAACATCAAGCGATTCGAAGTAACTAAAAATGAGAAGGTCTATAACACAGGGAAGCAGAAACTCGCTAAAGAGGAACAAACAGGGAATAAAAAGAATAACAAAACAAGACAAGGCAGAATCCCACTGGCAGTTCCAAACATCAAAGTACGATGATCATTACTGATTCAAGAATAAGCAGGGCATCAATCCGAACTCCCTATTCAATGTAGCTTACCACGGTGCAGAAGACAGCTGAATACTCCGGTTTAAAAATAGGTTCCCAAGGGCATGGCAAACATTCCACTGCACCTGCAGGAATGAAAGATCACTATCAGTCTCACAAGCCTGAGGTCCGAGCACACTTGCTAGCAAAGACTACAGTCAGCACACTCGATTCATGCATACGTATTTTTCTGAAATGTTAATCACGAAAAGAGGAAAATAGACAGTGACACTGACCTTAACATTTCCAGTGGTTACGCATGACACAAAAGTTTGC
The DNA here is from genome assembly GCA_963920665.1 of Straminergon stramineum. Lineage (NCBI taxonomy): Eukaryota > Viridiplantae > Streptophyta > Bryopsida > Hypnales > Calliergonaceae > Straminergon > Straminergon stramineum. The sequence goes on from OY987263.1 coordinate 8,436,888, forward strand.
ACCATCGCACCCAACCATTGTGAGGCAGGAACATCACTCGTGTGAGGATAAACAATATTCTTCTGACCCATCCCCACGTAATTGATCCCACCTCTCTGGCCAGTAGGGCCAGCACTAAAGTCCACAAATCTTGCAAGGTTGCCAAGAGCCCTCACAACGTTGGCTCGTACCTGTTGTGTTTTGAGAGCATGATATCAATATTTAAATAGAAAAAAAGAAAAAGAAAAAAAAAGCGATCTAAGTCAGACATGTACACACCTAACTTACGATAACCCTCACAGCTGTCACATCTCAGACCAAAGCCAAAAATAAGTGTAAGTTTCCTTTACATAAAATCTTCGAAACCGATCTTCTGAATACTGAAAAATCCATGATCTAATGAGGTCGGATAAATGGAGACATCCGACTGCCATTGGAGGGAGAGAGGTCACTAAAATCAGTGCCCTGAGAAATGATATATTTAGTACCTTTCACTCGCAATGGGTTCTGAAAAATATTCAAACCAACAATCTTAGTCCCGACACCTATTATGAGCTACTCAATCCTTCATGTTCGTGTTTCAATTTTTTTGGCTAATTTACCTCCTTTCGTCATAAAAGCAGGGGTGGATTTCAAGTTCGCTATATGATCATGACTCTGAATTTTAATCCAATGTAGGTGACCATCACGTTCTTACCTTGTCGCTATCATTCGCAGCCTTGAAGGAGCATTCAGCCAAGGACGCAAGTGGCACTTCCTCCAGCAAATAACCTGAACACAACGATGTCAACAGGGTACAAAAGTTGCTGACAAAGAGAATTTATCTGCTAACGACCCCGAGGACCACATTGAAATCGTAACCCTCTCAACATCTTCAGTGAAACTTGTCCACGACATTGCAGGCTTACTGGTTTCCTTTGCGTCATCTGACTGCACAATGATGCACAAGGCATCACAGAGGTTTGCTACAGCCCACGAAGCAGTAATGCGAACCTGAACAAAACAACACAATTACTCAATTGCACTTTCATATCAAACATAATGCACTTGGGCACATGACAAGTTCATCTCTTCCGATGTAGAACTAGACTGCTTTGCATTTCTAACAACTGTAACCCCCATCAGCAGTATGAAATGCAAAATCTGAAATACTGGGACGGTTGTCAAGATGATAAATCAACCGACGGTTCTCATTTTCAACAAGTAGCACATTATTAAACGAGTAAATTACATAAGATCTAACACAAGACCATCACAGTTACGCTTAAGATCAACCCGTACTAAGTTAAACTGCTCAAAAACACTTCACAGTAAAAGCATGCCCAAAGATATAAAGGGCACACGCAAATACCGCAGCAGAGCTGTCTTCCATCCTCAACAGAAGAAGAGTAATTATCGGGATCACCTTCTCCTTGCTGCCAAGGGACCACGAAGTTAGTTTTAGCTGACGAAACATGCGGGATCACACACTTTTGAAGTGAAAGAGAACCAATAAAAATAAGCAATGCAAATACAGTTATTCTGAGCATCCAAGATCTAGTAATTATCTATAAATATTATAATTTGTTTACCTCTTCGACACTTCGGGAAACCCCACAATCACACCAACAGCCCGGCATGCTGCTGAACGCACCGCTGGAGTGTCATCGTCTCGAGAAGCACGCATCTACACGAATATGTTAAATAACCAAAAGCCAATGAGAACATCTGAAAACAATTATAACAAAGTAACATGTACTTCGAAACCGAGGGTGGTTCTCTACCATTTCAAAATTACAGAATAATACACTAGTCAATCGAACGACGATTATAGTTATTAAGACTGCCTGCAGGACGACAAAGGGCGTACCACGGAGGATATAATGAACTCTTGCTTCTGCACAGGTAGAGCAGAAAATACAGCTGCCGTCAACCCAGCAAAGCACGTCAGCGCCGCACTTCGAACCTACACCATAAAAAATTAAAGAATGAATACTAGGAAAGACATCTACATGCTGAGGTAGTACTCATCTATATTCAAGAGTGGTGGCAGATGTACATACAATTCTTCCCTGGATGCATTCTCAAACATGAAGGTAGAAAGTAATGTCTCCGTGGTCTGAAAAGTAACTATCAGAACAAACAAACAAACAAACAAGACTAAGGGACCCAATTACCATAGGTGCATTATGAACCAGCACACCGGGCAAAAGATGGTCTAGAGCTTGCAGCCACTGCGAGCATCCATCATCTTTGCGTACAACCTCCGTCGTATTAGAAGAGGAAGTGGTGGATATTGATCCCACATGCGTTGAAACTGCCTTCAGTGAGCTAGAGTCATGTAACTCGTCAGGCACTTCAAATCCAGATAGGACCCGAAGAGCTTCATCCAAAAGCTTCAATACAAATAGATGAAGTCAGCAGTAGCAACCGCTTTCAACGTTGAAACAGTTCGTCGGTTTCATATTAGGAAAACCCTGCCAAGAATCCTCACAACAGACTGTTGAACCTTATAACACCAAAACTAATTTCCTGAAAACAAAAGAAATCGTCACTACAATGCACACCTTGATTGCACTCTGCACCAGTTTATCATCACAAATTCGTGAAGGTTGAGCATCCACCGCAGACAGACCCCCCTGTGCTGGACTTGATGTAGCCGAGTGTACCTTTTCCCAGTCTGTGTCAAAAACCTCAGTCACAGCCCCATAAATCTGGTCCCAAAAGCTGGGCACCACCATTGGATAGTTATGTACTGCAGCCTTGAGCGCCTGTGATAAGCAAGATAAGACACCGCGAGATGCATAAGCTACTATATGTTAAATCCTATGGCAACATCAATAACAACCCCATGCCTACGAACAGAATGAGAAAATTCGCAATGTCAACCAACCTGGAAAGCCTCAACTCGCACAACAGCGGGTGCAGGTGGCTGACAGTAAGATGTCAAATCCATTAAGAAAGTGCGTGATGGCACTGAGTAGGTCATCTCTGTAGTGACACACCCTGAAAATCAAAGACGTTGAAATTCTCAACAGCATCTACTTCGCAGCGAAATAGTTCACAAACCTGCGATTAACATTTCGTGGTGATCCACAACCATGAACCAACACTAGGGGGCGGCAACAAAGTAACTTCAGGACCGTAAGATTGATTAAATGCGAATACAAACGCAGTACACATAGCTGCTACTTAGGTCACCATAACAGAAAGTTAAGTTAACCGACCTTTAGGATCCTCTGCAGTAAGGATAGCGATCATGCCCTCGGATGCAGGACTAGCACTTAGAGCTGTACCCAGACAAGAGACTGCTGCAGTCTGAATCATACAAAAATGTGCGCGTGGGTCACAAAAGAGATTCTTAATGCAAAAATTTTCATAAGTTTGTCACTACAATAACTCAATGACGTAAGTTGCATTGCAATTTCTTTCAAGCAGAGTGGAAACTTGTGAATAAGATCAAGGGAGGCACATATACCATTGTATTGCTCTGATCTAAAGATGAACCGAAAAACTCCTGGGTTTTCTTGGAAACAGAGAGGACAACATTCGGTAGCAATTGCAAAGGAAGCCGATTATACCTGTCCAAACCCAACATTACGTAAGCAAGTATAAAGTGTAAAATGAATCAACTAACCATCGATGGAAAATGAACCAAAAGAATCATCGTAAGCAAGTATAATGTAAGCATAGTTTACACGATGAGAACATCGAAGCGACGCATGTCAGTATACATGATGAACTGAACAATTAGGATGTCTATACTTACGGTGCTGCAGCCACCAGAAGAGACAGCGCCTTCAAGGCAGCAACTAGCGTGCCACTGTGCTTCTCATTTGATACAACATGCACAAGCCCTGTGGACCATCCATAAAATAATTTTGAGCATTAAATCATGTCAGTTGGGAAGATGGCAGTATTCGGCACTTCAGGAAGACGTACCCGGATCTTCCATTCTATAATTTCAAACTCATCCATGTTAAGTTCCTTGTTAACGTCTAACAAAGCCCAGGCCAAAATACATAATATGTTCACACCAACTACACAGAACCAACCTTTCAGAAATACTCACATGCGTGGGTGCAACCAAACATTCTTCATGTTAAAGCTTTTCTTTCAAACAACTCATAATGACTATCAAGTTTTCATATGTACAATAGAAGTTTCAAAAGAAAAAGAAGAAATTGAGGACTTCAGATGGACAGATGAAGCCATGCAGACATACCAGTATGAAGCTGGATTACAATCTGACCCAAAGTGCCCGATAGAGTGGTAAATGGTGACTTTTGTGCAAGCTCCCGATATTCCGCAACCTGCAGAAATGCACGTACTGGACCTTCCAACATAACTGCTATCGTAGCAGCTGCTGCAACACGAGCCTGCTCATCCGAAAATCGTTTGCGTCATTAATACAACAACGGAGGAAGATAATACGGTTTACATAGTCTGCATTAGCCCAGGCCCCACACTGATGAAAATAAATTCAGACCTCAAAAGCCACATGACCAGCTTAAGACCACAAGCACAGTAATATACCTTCACAATAGGGTCAAAGAGCAGGGTTGTAAGCAGCGTAGCCTGGTAAGGTCTGTGTAGAAGATAATCAAATAAGTTTATAAAGCAAATCTCAACAACATAACCCCAATTCAGAAGGACACTGAAAGCCTTACTCTCTGACATTATTGTAGATCTAAAAAGAAGCCAACAAGCACATTCTTTTGGAATTATACACAGAGCTAGAAAAAAAACAGACAGATACGCATGTTACCGAGGCTGCAAGACGTCATGTGTTGGAAAAAGTAAAGCCCAATGTGCATGCAGGGACTTCGGATCTGCCCTTGCCAGCACCTAAACAATGTGGAGATTTGCCATTGTTAGTTTCATCATCTCTTTCAGGTTTGAACACCAGTAAAAGAACGCCCAAATCATAACACTCTGAAAGCTTTGGGGCATTTGTAAAGCGCTTAATTAATCCCAAAAGAGTGAGCCGCCATTTTCCAATCTGATAAGTAGCCTTTAAACGTCAGTTTTCATCCCAGTAAGAAACTTGCAGTCAATAAATGTAGAACTAAAACACGTGACTATGCAATCAGAGCGGTGAATATTCAGTAGACACTCAGCGAACTGATGTAATGAGAATATAGCCAAAGAGCAAACCCTCTTCAGAACTAAAACAAGGACCACAACAGAAAGATTGAGTTTTGATCAAGACCCGCATCTTCCAAGAGTCATAATATCAAGTACAGGAAAAAAGGAACACCTGAAAAGTCGTGATGGCAGTTATTCGGCACCTGGAGCTCTTGTAGCGATCAATATCCGAAACAGAACCATCACTGTCACTCTGGTCAGAATCAAACGAGAAGTCTCTCGAAAGAGTTTCATCCAGCATGCCCGTGCTCTCACTACTTGTGTGTGCAAGAGACTTCATCTTTCCACGGAGATGAGGCGGCCGATACGCGCTGCCCTCTTTCCATGGGCGAGTTTCTGAAGTTTGACCTTGGCTACTGCTCAATCCATAGAGGAAAAACATGCGCAGAAATCCTACGTAGGAGGCCACCTGCCCAAAGAGGAATTGTTCAATCAATACAAAGTCTGACGTTGACGAGAAAGTTCAGATAAGCCTCAAAGCTGTAGTCTAGTCACAATAATACCAACAGAAGATGGTGGAGAAAAGGATTACATACATGTTCCTCGAGAGATCCCTTTCGATCAGAAAAAACAAGGTGCACGCAGCGGAGTAAAGCTGAAAAGTATCTGTTTATGAGCATGATCGTTGTTAAGTCGCAACCACTACAGCAGTGAACTTCATGGCTAGACGGACCTAGACACTATAAAAACATCAAACTTGCATATTGAGAAAATGATAATCATGCCACCAAGATAAAGATTCTTCAAATGTGGAACATAGATGTAATCAAAAACTTCACCTGAAAAAATCTGGCTCTGTAAAGCGAAAAAAGCTACGTACAGATCTGAACTATATCAGTTATCCCTCTCTAGACACCATAACAATAGAAATACCCACCTGGAAGAATCGGAATCTTCTGTCAATGACCCTTTAGTTGCGAAATGTTCAACCAATGTGCGCAGTTCCTGGTTTGAAACGGCAGCAGAAAACGATTGTTACTCAACGTGTACTAGAACTGAAGATGAGCCTGACCTTTATCCTGAGGATGTTCCTTGTTGCTACGACCACATTATGTTTAATTCAACTATAGATTTCCTAACCCTGTAGTACGCCTGACTGACTAAACTTTAAACAATAATTTACAAAAGAAAGAGTATGTGCCTTTCCAAGAGAACATATTCTGGCGAAGTAGACACCAATATCTGCTAACAGAAATCTTCTTAAGAGTCCATTGTCAGCCGTCATAAGGTTAACCCGGTAATGATTGAGTACTTTTTTTAATTTCTGCATATTTTTGCTCATATCTTTGTACAATTATATTATTAACCTCAATTTTGTCAAATTGGTCATTAAGGAAGGTTTCTTTTTAAAATTTTCAAGTATCAGATTCGATGAATGAGAAGTAATTTTGACGAAACATCACCCCCGAAGTACTCAGTTCATCATCCAGAATATGCCTTCGGAAACGCTTAGGATTAACCCCCATACGGACAACCAAATCAAATAAATTATGAGATAATATTAAAATAGCATCTAGGACACTGGCCGGGACTTCAAACATACGCAAAACACGACTCTTACGAAAGTGAATTGGAAAATAAAGTATATAAAATATGGCCTGGAAACGTATTGCATATGACTGGTCCCGCCCTGCCGTAATACGCCCTGGCTTTACCCAATTCAGAATTTGACGCCAAGTGCTATGACATACCTGTACAGCGTATCTCCAAGTGTCGTTGGATATGGCTGGTCCCGCCCTTGTAAACACATTCCCTATCGCAACAAACACAAGCCTCTGGACTTCCATATCGTCATCGATAGGCCTGGACCAAACTGCAGTATTTGGTCTTGAGCTTGACTCATTATGCTGACCCCGCAACGATGTCGCCGGGCGAGTTACCAACCCCAGTAGAAATGGAACGAGTGACGTGACATCATCTACAGACAGCTGGTCTCCGCTGTCATGCAGTAATTGCCTGTGCACATCCCAAATTAATTGCCACGAGAGCTTCACTATCTAGGGGTCCCAACAATATAATCAGAAATTCAAATGACAGTCAACATGAAAAGTTTAGTCCATGTTGCGCACCCGAGAGCTGTTAGGGCTTCAACCTTTGCCTTGCTGGCATCTATTTTGCCTTTTTCGTCTAGGGCAACTAGAGCAATCACTGGTGTTGCTGATGTTATGATTCCCTGAAGAAAGTTAACAAGGGCAAGGAGAGCATAGGAACTGAATTCCAATTGCATTCGAAAACTGATTTCATTTATCTGCAGCCACGGAACAGTGACCAACTTTAGATGCATGTTAAGCCAGAACGAATCAGTAGAGCAACAAATCACAAGCATAGAAATGGAAGATGCAGAATTTTGATTCTCCAGTGCAAAGCAACGAATGTGAGAAGTTAGTAAATGAAACCAAGGAGCACTTGAAGAGAGAGTGCTGTGAGCATCCAAATACCAAATTACAAGTAGACCGGCAGATGCGAGCCGCTTCATCGCTAACCACAGGAAGCCATTTCCGTGACACTGCTTGCACCAACAAAGATACATCTGCTGCAACCTGAGGCGATCACAAAGATGTCAAGGTCGGACAAAACTATCTCCCTCTCAGTGCGATACCTAACATTGCGTGAATCAAACTTCCCGAATGAATCGACTTCCGCAATCCCCTTGCCCTAAAAACTATTTCCGGCTTTTAGACGCCACTTCTAGTAAAAAATTGACATGCAAACTAGGGTCACAGACGAGCTTGCCAACCCCATTACAGTACAGACGCAATAGAAGACAGACGCTCAGTTCAAGCTCGCAAACCAAACTCGTAATTGCAAACGAACAGACCTTATAAAACGACGAATCTTTCAGCGGAAAGAAGGCCAAAATAGAAAGAGTACCTCACGAGGTGGAATTCGGGAGACAGACTGCAGTAGATTGGGAGCATGAGTGAGAATATGGGGGACCAACGAAGAAGGCTCGATAGCAGCGCGCAACGAATCGAACACCCATCGCCATGGACTGGTTGAACCAGCCATGGCAACAGTAGCTTCTTGCTCCTCAAATCCAACCCGCCTCCATTCACTCTCTAAACTTGATATTCCCTCACAAATTCACGGAATCGTCTTCCACCACCAATCTTCCATAACACAACAGCAATCAAATAACAAATGCAGCTCTCAGTCGTTAACTCAACCACCAATCTGAATCCCTCGACTATCACTAGCGTCCCACGAGCCAGCCAGCATCGAGACTCAATCCCGAAGCTGAGTGCATTTTTTTCCCACTCCAGCAGGCGTAGAGAAGATGAACCGTAACAAACCCACTGCCCTTCCCATCTAACCTCTCACGCAACGAACATTGATGCTTCTGCACCCCTCCTCACTCAGCTCGAAGAAATCCGCAAAGTATGGCTTAGAGTGATCAATTTCAAAGTGGCAGTCCCTTCGTCGCCAAACAGTAAAACCATTGCCCCGAGAATCTGCAAAACCCTAGCGGCCAAAGATACCCGAGACAGGAGGTTCAAGAGTAAAGGATTCCTGTACGGACGAGGACCTTCCTTTCAACCCCAAATCGTCGCGTGACGCAAACCACCGGAGACCAGCTCCATTGAGATTTGGCACTCACCCATTCTATAGCTCTGCAATAGATGCCACTCATGGTCATGAACCTCTTCCCGGATGTTGTGACAAAGAAATGCGTAAAATTCATAGAAGGCATGTGACCGTAAATTACTCGAGCTAACTAAACCCTGGCTGTGAGAGCGAGTGTGCGAACTTGGAGCGCAATTCGAATAACCAAAATTTAACTGAGAAAGTTTCTAAAGATATCCTCTGGGGAGATGGCTTTCGCTTCGGAGAACTCCATCTCATAAATTGCCTCGGCGCCTTGCAGTTTCAGTAGTAGCATAGATATTTAAGACTGGACGGAATATTTCTCCGACCCGGCGTCTTTGTACCGTGGAGTGTGGACACGCTCACTGCACCCTTACGGTTTCTTTTTGCACTCCATAAACTTTCTTTCCTTTCGACACAAAGTGACACGAGTGCAATTGCAAAAAGAAGCACTTCATGAACTTTCTTCGTCCTTATCCTCCTGTCACTAATGAAGCATTCTGACCTGCTGGAAACACTTGAGTCGAGCCTTGATAATTAAGATTTGACGGAAGATTTGAGTCAAGGATTGATAATCAAAATTTAAGTTAACCGAAGTCAGAAGAAAGCCTCTAGTACATTATATGACCATGGGGGACGGGTATGGCAGATCGTTCACAAGTTGACAACCACGATGGCAGTGACGTACAGCGCATTTGGTTCTTGCTCAACCCTGATACCCTTGCTATCTCCGACATTAGTTAAGAGTTCCCCTGTCCTAGGTGCTCATTCGTCGGTAGTCAGCTCGTTGTCGGTTCAGCATTGTTTCGAAACGCCCCGTGGATGGAAACAATCATTTAGGTCTAGTGCTTCCGATTCTCGCAAGGGACGTGGGGATTCTGTGAGCGCTTCAGTATTCGAGGCTCGTGATCCAGAATCTACGTTGCGGTGGAAGGCTATGGCGGATCCGAGCGCCGAGGGTCCTCCAGGGCAAGAGTTTACATTCGTAAACAAGGATGGGCTGAAGTTGAAGGGATTACTCGTGGATGGTGGGTCCGGATCCAAGGAGGTCTGCATTCTGTGTCATGGCTTCCGGTCGTCGAAAGAGGGCAGGACCGTGAGCGCTTTGTCGATAGCGTTGGCGGAGGCTGGGGTGAGTACCTTCCGGTTTGATTTCTCTGGCAATGGGGAAAGCGAGGGAACATTCGCCTATGGAAACTATTGGAAGGAGGTCGAGGACTTGCGAGCAGCGGTGGAGTTTTGGACTTCCAAAGGCTCCAGGGTTGTTTGTGTAATCGGCCACAGCAAGGGCGGGAACTGCGTGGTGTTGTACGCGTCCAAGTACCACGATGTACCATACGTAATCAACATCAGTGGCCGATTCGCCCTTGAGAAAGGTGAGTGTTTCGTCCATTGCCATCTTCTCGTGCATCACATATGAATGCGAGAAACTAATCCCACTCTCTGCCCTGCTCAATATAATCTTTACTTGGATCTTCTGCTCTGCACCAGCACGATGCTGTTCCTTGCGACATTACCTGCATGCAATCATCCTGTGCTCTCTCAAATCGATACCCAAACGTGAAGCATGCCCATTACCCTTGCATCTGCTTTTTTTCCACTTCCAATAACCTCGAATCCTCCCAAGCATTGTTACGAAGAGCGGTCGAATATTCTAGATTCGAGTTTCGTGGACTGCGAATTGGCTGTTAAGTTTTGCACTTAAGGCTATTCTTTTTCAATGTCCTGTGATCTTGAGCTACTGCCCCTCAGATGTAATTTAATAACATTGGAGAAGCGATCAAATCGACGCTGAGGTAGAAAGTGAGAACGTCTTGAACGCTTTTCTTAGTACCTATGCTTCAAGCTACAACGTTGACTGATTAGTAATAGATGCACATGAGATTTTTGTCTTTGAATATACTCCGCAATCTGGATTTCCCTGGTACATTTCGTTTCAACACTGGCGGATCTTACCCGAGTTCACTCTTGAAACCCTAAGTCTCCTTTCCATGGCATAACCCCTTGAAATGCACCATCCGGTGTGTTCAAGTCCGTCGCCTCTTCGAAATCGTCTCACTGCCCGCTCGACTTGGTGCAGGGATCTTGGAAAGATTCGGCGGGCAAGAAGGGCTACGGAAGCTGGAGGACGAAGGCGTGCTGGACATCAAAGACGCCTCCGGCAACGTGGAGTACCAAGTGACGAAAGCGGATTTGCGAGACAGGCTGACCACCAACATGCACGCAGCCTGCTTAGCCATTCCCGAGCCCACGCGAGTGCTCACCATCCACGGCACCAACGACGAGGTGATTCCCGCAGACGATGCCTACCAGTTTGCGCAGCGGATTCCAACCCATAAGCTGGTGCTGATTAAGGACGCCAACCACGGCTACCACGCCCATCAAAGCCAGCTCTCAAAGCACGTGCTCCAGTTCTTGCAAGAGACGAGCGCTCTGCAAGAATCGGGCCCATTACAACCTTAGACGATTTCCTGCAGTTCAACTAGGGTATATAGATTCTCAAGCAGATCGTCTTTTAGAATAACGACGTGCACCATGACTGATCTCCTGCAGTTCAACTAGGGTATGAATTTCTCAACCAGATCATCTTTTGGATTTCCGGCGTCCACCATGGCCGATCTCCTGCACTTCAATTAGGGTATAGATTCTTAAGCAGGTCATCTTCTAGCCTGATGTGCACTGACTGGGAATATTTCTTCGAAGGTAGAGATCACTATTTCCCACTTTAAGCATTTTAACCAGTGTTTAGGAGTGTGCTTTCATTGGGAGATTCCTCACTGGAGAGGTTGCTTTGGGTATAAGAACCAATCTTTGTGAGCTCACATTTTGTTCATGATTTATAAATTTGGTTTGCAATCATTCAAAGTTGGAGGTTTGAAGTCCACTATTGAAGGTTAGCTAGTAGACAGCCCAATTTCAATTTCAATTCACAGATCAGTGCCCATTGACACCATGGTCGTGCTTACACTACTTGCTTAACAGTTCAACTAATTGTATGAATAGTTGAGCTGTTGGTAACGCTTGAGTATCCTCTACTCTCCACCTTACAACATGCTCGTAATTACGATCCAACCTTGGTTCTTCAAGGCTTTAGGGTGGTTTTATTTTGCCACTTCTGAATGGCAGTTCTTTGCATTCCGCAACTCTACTTCGTTAGTGTGACTCTTGTGGACAAACTTACGTACAGTACAGTACAGTACACTGTCCTGTGGCACTCTGCTGTGAAGCTTAGTGTTGCTCGAATTGACACTGCAATACGTACATTGCAGGAGATTGTTGGTTTTGAGTGAGAATCTTTTCCAAAAAGTTTTTAATTGATCATCTGTGGTTTTTGTAACAGGTTTATGACATTCTCAATTCCTTTAGGTAATTTTCTTCCAGAGCTTTCGCTTGATCAACATAATTTTACTTGTCAAATTTTGCTTGCATACACGGTATGCCACTATCGAATGATGGAAAACTTTTAAAAATTGACAGCCTTGATTCATGAGGAAAATTTGAAGAAAATTCAGCCTTAATGAAATGAATCATTCAATGAATCCTTCTAAACTCTTCCAAGATACATCGTAGTTCCATTTTCATATTTTCCAAATACTAAATCATTTCAGTAGTAGTTTTTGGAAGCTTGTACAGTACATCAATCATGTAGAGTTGTGCAATGGGGGAGATGATCGTTCAAACTTCAAAAGTCTGTGCAAATTTTAAACACTGAGGAAACTTGCCAGATCACAGATTTCTTGCCTCATATACCATTTTGTTGGGATAGAATCATTTCATAATTTTGTAAAAAATCTTTTTAGACAATGAGTGGCTTTGTATTCATAATTTCGTGAATATTGCAATTAAATCAATGGAATTAAGTCTTTGTGGTTCATGATTTGAGAAAAATGAATGAATCACAATCATAATGAGTCACATCCTTGATTTTGACACACAAAATTAAGGTTTAATACATCATCTCATTACAAACCGAAACTTATGAGATTTATTACTTAGCAATTATATATTTTAGATCATGTTGTCATTATAAGTGTTTCCACATGTTTTTGGTAATTTGGGGAGAAAAGTTACATTTGAAGTGAAGTGGCTATGATGGTCAATTCACCTTTAAAATAGTCAAAATATGTGCTCTTTGCACCGAAGCATCCAATTTTTTAACCCCTTCAACTTGGAAAGACCATAATCCATTGTCTTTGTTATTAAAAATTCAAAATTGCCATTTCTATTGCAAATTGTAAAATATTTTGAAAATTGTTTTTTCGAATATCTAATGGTATGATCTTGTAATAGTGTAAGAATATGTGGAAAAGATTTAGAAATGTTGGTTGCATAGATTGCAAGATATTTTTGTTGGAAGAAAGCAAGATTTTTGCACCTTGCGTAACTAGATTATTTGACTTTGAACCTTCTTACCTTATATTTTTTACACTATAGAGTTTGAATTGTGAAAAAAAATTATCATAAAGAATTGAGTTGAGGGTCTAGGAAAAAAAATTAAAATTAAAAAAACACTTAATTTTCATTCTTAAAATAATTGTTAAGTAGAAGCAAGTACATAAAAGAAGGTAAAACTAAATTGTTAATGTCTCTCTTATGGAATTGAAATACACTAATCCAAATGGTAAGATTGTTCTAGCAAGCAAACTAAATCCCTCAAAAAAAAATTGAATTGTGAAAATTGAATTCAAAAACAAATCTAATACATTATTTTCTCAAGAAAATGCTATAATTGCCCAAAAAACAAGATTCTCCATAACTTTCACATCACTAATCCAAATAGAATGAATCAAAGCCTTCCATAGAGACAAAAACATGATCTATAAGAAATTCTTTTTTTGATTTTTTATTTCAAGCCTTTGTAGATTTGTTTTATGCCTAGTAAGGTGAAAATTGCGTTTAGGATGGCATCGTAACCGTGCGATAAATTGTAAAGTAATGCATCATATTGATGCAATAAATTGTATATTAACCTACAAACCCATGAAACAACAACAACCACATGATAGCTATTGACAAACCGCAAGTTCTAAACTTTGTAATGTACACAATTTTTTTCCATCCATCTATGTATTTGTAGATTCATGTGTTATTTAGTTTTCTAATGTTTATATAGAGTTATAGATTTTTAAAATCTTCTTAATTAATATTCTATAGTTCAAAGAGTACAAGCATATTTGAACTAAAAAAATTATTTAATCCTATTTTTGGTTGTAATGCTTCTCTATTCTTAAAGAAAGACAACTCAAAAAATTTCAATTTTTTTGGTCCTTTTCTAAGACCATAGATCTCTAAGATGCTCTAATATTAACTAGTTACAAAAATGTGAACCAATTTGGAAATTTCTTAGTAATATAAGCTACATATATCAAGTAATTAACTAAAAGAAGGTCCTTCCATGAACTATTGTTAGGTCTTTTCATAAATTTAGTCATGGTAACATTCCTTCCCTACCATCAATCTTCTTGTAATGCGTAATCATTTTTGAAAAAATTCATATAAGGGTCATTGCATGAACACCTACCATTTTATCTCAAAACAACAAATTTCATGGAGTATTATGATTTTGGAATAAAAAAACTAAAATTAAATAGAACATGGACAATTTGGAAAGCATTAAAAATAGTAAACTTAATTGCAAAGATTCAAGCCTAGAATTTCTCTCTAAATTATAACTAAGTTATGCACAAATTGAAAGAAATGAAAAATACCAAGAAAATGGATTTTTTGATGTTTGAGTTTTAGAAAATAGTAAAAAAAATTCAAAAATTTAAAGAACAAAATTGTCCATTTTTCCTAACTTGAAGGTGCTCTTTCTCAGCCATTTGCATTTTGGGGGGAAAAAATTGTATTAATTGCACTTGCACAAAAAGAGTGCATGTTGAACATGTGTGGAAGGTGGAATCTTTAATGTATTTAGAAAATTCATTCATAGGCTTGTAGATATCATTCTCTCCCAATTTTGACCATCAAATTTTCATTTTTGGGTTGAAAATTGTACTCCCCCCTCGAAATGGTAAAAGTAGACATCCAATTGGGTGTTGTTTCAAAATATGAAAACCTTTTTCAAAAAGTGGAAAAAATTATTCAATATCTACAACTACCACATGTACCTTTGTTTCAAATTTCATATAAAAATGACATACAACACAAAAGTCATGAGCAAAAAAACCTGTGTTCGAAGCCCAAGGGGACAATAAAAAGATAAGTGTTTGATTCTTGCAAAAACCCATAATTGAATGCACTAACCCCTATTGATCCGTGCAACCATTTCATTTATTTGGGGGCAAAATTTTTTTTTAAATTATTTGTTTTTTTATGTGAATAGAAAAATGAATTATCCATCTTTTAATAGTTATATTAATACACATTGAAGTTGCCATTATCTAATCTTTTTAATGACAAAATGAACAAAAAAATGTACATGGTTATGAAAGTATTCCAAAAAAATTAAGGAAAAGCAATAATAATATTTTCATAATCAAATCTTTGACTTTTTGGCTTATTAATGTAGGGGGAATTTAAACCAATCATAAAAAAATCCCATTTTTGTAAATATGGATTACATTTTTGGTGAATTTTAAAAAAATCAATTTAATTTTTTTTCCAATAAAGATAATCTCTATTCAAGATGCATACTATAAATTCTCTTGATGAAAACCTAAAAAAAGTTCTAAGAACATATTTTATAGAATAACTATATTTTATTCAAGCCCCCTTGGATGATTAAAGGTTAGACATGTTTTATATTCTAAGTAAATAATCAATTGTGTACTTTGAAGCATATATGTCTTTTCAACACATCAGGGTGTAGATGACATGATTGGAATACAATGGAATTAATTTTGATATTTTTGAATCTATGCTTGAACCTTGGAAATCCATATTTCCTATCTTTACAAATTTGCAACAAATTTGCAACAAAGGAATGATGTAAGAAGTTATAACACTGAATCTAAGATAAACATGAAATCAATGTGCATAGTTGCAAAAGTGTAGCTACATGACCAAATCTAAACAATTATGCATTGCTAGTAAAAAACTTATTAGAAAAATGTGCTCATTCTAAAGGTATAGAATTTCATGACAAAATAGCCTTGTGTAATGTAGTTTAATGCACAATTTCTAAACAAAAATATATTTGTGTATGATAAAGTACATTAAGAAGGAGAAAAAGTTGCATATATTCTAATTTCATTCATAAAGATTGTAATTTCAATCATATACTAAGTAATTGAGAACTTGCAAAGTTAGTGAGAATGTAATGAATATTTGAAAGAAGTTCTTTCTTTGTAATTGGATGACATTGGAAACTTGAGGGCACTATGTATGAACTAAATGACTCCCTTGCAAGCAAAGTGTATTTGAAATGGGGGTATGAAAATAAGAAGAGTATTCAAAAAATATTCCGTAAATTTAAATTTAAACATTTTGGAGAATATTTAAAGGATTTTAAAAAATATCTAAAAATAATTTGGGACTATATTAGAACTACTTGTCTTTCTAAGTAGTTGGTTTTTTAGAGTTTAAAATGACCCTATCTTTGCTCTCACATGGTGTATAGTACTTTGGACAATGCATTCCCCAAGATTAGAAAAGTTAGATTTTAATGTTATCTAAATTCAATACTTTTGCTATGAACTAAAAGTACCATTTTTCAAGAAAATTCAACACTTATATTGGAAATTTAGCTACATGTGTATAGTTTCATTTGTTTCAACATACAAAAATTCAATTTGGCCCAAAAAAACATTTTAACTTTGACAAGCAAAGATTTGAACTTACTACGATAATACTATATAGTAGAAACCTTCAAGAACAAAGTATGTAAACAAATCATACAAATTTAGATAGATGTTATATTTGCAAAAGCTTGGAAAACCAAATCTAGTGGAAAATTTGCTAAAAAAACTATACAAAAATGTAATTTTAAGTGTTGACTATTTATGAATAATACATAAGAACTACAATAATATTTTAGGCCTAGTTTGGATCAAAAAATCACTCCTTGTTGAAGAGTCTATATCAAAGTCTATGGTATTGAAAGATAGTCTTCCTTCAAATGATACAAGATTGTCAAATATGTTCCATGATTGTCTTAGATTCGTGAATTAAAAATATCCAATAGTATTTATTTCATCAGTTTTTGCATCTACTTCTATCTTGTGCTGAAGAATATATGAAGAACTCACAAGGTTAAGATTTCAAATACAACTATAGTGTTCAATTTAAAGAGGTAGGTTGTCATCCTACTCTAATGTGGCTTTTGTTGTAGCATAAGGATTATATCTTACATTCTTGAAGTCAATAATTTGCACCCATGGGATTATAATCTTCTAATTTTGAAAAAAAGGGAGAATATTTAATCCATGTGGGGGAAGGAGGTACCTTTTGTTCCTTGCTCTACAATTGAAAGCATTGTTTTTTTCTTTAGTGTGAACGAACTTCTAACTTTGGAAGAATATTTATTCTCACCTTAGTTATATTTTTTTTAAATCCACAGTTTTGAAAATCATAACCCAACTTTTCATCATCCTTAGTGTTAATTTATCCTAAGAAAGATAAAATAAACCTTTCTTGGAGAAAAGAGTAAAAATGACCTCACTTTTCTTCTTTCCAATCTCAAACCTCCATCATAATAAGAAATGTTATATCTTTCTCAAAGTTATGATATGTAGTTCTTGTGCATATACATTTAACTCTTGAAGGACTTAGAGGACACAATGTGTGCTCTTCAAATTTTCAATGGCAAATTCTTGGTAGGGTGAAACAAATCTCAATATTTTGAAAGTAGGATCTTGTAGAGTAACAAGTTGACATATTTGTTGCACTTTTCAATTTTCAAAATTTCAATGTGAGAAGAATTTGAAGTTTTATTTAAGAAATGTAGTCTAATAGAAAAAGGGAGCAAATATAATTTTTCTCCAATGAAAGGAATTGTAGGGATGGAAAAAAGATTTTCTTAGACATATCTAGTCTTTATTCTACATGAACAAATTGGGTCTAGAGAAAAAAATTCGAATTTGTATTTTGAGAAATTTTTAAAATACATGGTTTAATATAATGAGATTAAGAACAAAAATAATTAAAATGATTCAAAATTTTTGAAGATGTTCCAAATAGTATGCTAGTAATATCAATTGTTAAATTTCAAAAATTGATTCATATATAAATTTCTTTTAATTTTGTAGGATCCAATTTGGTCAGTTTTGGCTTTCTACACCTTCTATTTGAAAATGTGTACACATGTACCTTCTAAATGTAATTTAGAAAAAATTAACATATCTTAAAAAAGACTATCTATTGTTTTATCGATGAAATCGCCTTGAATCACCCACCCAAATAATTTCAAAATAATTTGATAACGTCACATTCAAATGAATGTACATTATAATTTTGAATGAATAGATGATGTTTCATCCATACTCTACATACTTTTGGATACAAATAATTAGCTTCATCGTCACTTTACTAAAGCTCACAAGTTTCAAGATTCTAACAACTTGAAAATAAAATTCAAGTATACCGTGATCAATAAGCAACACAATTCATTCGTGTGGAGTACATATGAATTCCAAACCTGATAAATGGTACGGTTACACGATCTATGGACGGTGTGTCTCATTTGCATTGTGATGTCGCCTCAGCCATCGACAAGATTGGTTCAAAGAATTGTTGTGATTTGTAAGCAATAACTTGGCATATGCATGTGTGATCGAAAGCAAAGTAAAGGAATTGTTGTTTAAGGTCTGGAACATGTCGATTATTAACAACTGCATTAAAAAGGAAACAAAAGTGCAAGTCAAAAATACATTTATCAGTGTGCCTTTGGCCAGGTCTTGTAGCTGTTAGGTGTTCTCTTTGCTGAAAGTGGCATACTTATTTGACCAAATACTCATTCAAGTCCTAAAGGAGAGCACTATTGAGAGAAACTGAGAAACTCATCTGCACTTAACCCCTCATTGCCCAAAGTCCAAACGTGTGTAAAAGCATCCTTGCTTTTCAAGTGCTATAAGTCTAAATTTCAGTGAAGTATGAAAATCTCAACCGTACAATCTTGTAGTGTGCATGTTGTAGATGGTGTGAAACAAATTTGGGGTCATTTGACTTTATAGATTGAAAGATTATAATGTTTTACTCTTGAAAAAAGATGCTGAAATTTTCTTAAAAACACATTTGGAGGTGAAATTCGATTTCTAAACCTGTTCTAATGAAAAAACTTTTAACTACAAAGTGATTCAAAACCAAAAGACAAACACTTTGGTGAAAAAAATATCATTCAATTGACTCATTGCATCTGCAAAATTGTTTTGAAATGTCAAAAAACAGTGAAAAAAGTAGCAAAAAATCACATCTTTGGCTGAACCTCCCTCTACTAAAATGATTCTCAGTCACTCATTACCTCTTGTATTGATATGAAAATTTAACCTCACAAACTAGACTAGTATATAAAACTTTTCCAACAAAAATTATTGAAAACGGACCACATATGAAGAACTTATAAGCCGCGGAAGTTCACTGTAATGCAAAAATGTCTGCATTTTGAACTTCGAATTGCTCCCAAACATTCAAAACAACTTGGATTGACATGAAAATTTTACCACAATGACTATACCTTAAGAGGAACAAAACCCAAAAAACTTTATTGAAAAAAAACATTTTATGAAAAAGTTACAAGCCCCCGAAGTTGCAGCCATTAGAATGCAATGTGGTAAACTCAAATTGAACTTGTGAACTTTGAAGGGCTCTCAAAAACTCAGTAAATCTTGGATTGATCTGAAAATTTTACCAATGAAACTAGACTAATATGCGCAACTTTTCCAACAAGTTTTTATTGAATTCGGACATTGGATGCAAAAGTAACAACACTTTGAATATGACTGCCAGACAATGTGAGGACACTTTTTGTCCCCTTGGGCAATGAGGGGTTAAACGGCCCATTTGATATGGAGAAATTTTGAGTGGTTAGTAGGGTAGGGTTGGTTTTTTTTTCATTTTTTATGAAGTGTAAAAGTGGCAATATGAAATGTTATTAATAGTGGTGCTCCAAATTTCAACGTTCATCCACATATTGGATAGAAAATATCAAATTAGTATGTATCGCATGTCCATAATTTTGTTTTCATCCACAATCTAGCAATTTCATCCAATTTTTTAGTTTTTATAATTTGAAATTTCCAAAAACTTCATGGTTTGTTGCCATTTGGTAGCCAAATTAATTTTTTTGAGCATAAATTTGGCACTATATCGCCCCCTAAAAAGCCCTAGTGGTAAGCTTACTTCTCGAGTGAAACCAAATTCTCTCAAATAATAACAAAGAAGAAGGCTTTGGTCTCATTAGGAGGCCCTCATGAAAAAAGAGTCATTAGGGGATATTTGAGGCCTTGGGAGGACCATGAGTTCCCAGGCTACAAGGAACACAGGAATTGTGCCACTAGTGTAAGCTAACGTGGCCGAGACACTGACACATAAAAAAAAATTGAAATTTTTTTCAACTTCTTTTTTCATTTCAGAAATTAGAATTTTATTTTATTTTATTTATATTTTTTTTGACAGCAATCAGCCGTTCCTGGACTACACAGGGAATAGGTAGGGGAACAAGCCTAAAATGGCCCTCTCGAGGCCTCTAATATCCCTTCTGGCAGTTTGTTTCCCCACAAAAATTCAAACAACAAAGCATGACATTGATTGATCATAACATTCTTACTGAGAGTCAGTGTGATATATTCATCCTTTTAGAAAAAATTTAGGTACTTTGTTTTACCTACAAAGATACCTATCTTACTCTTAAAGTTCTTCATTCTCTTCTAACTATTTGATACATTACTATCTTTTCTATTATTTTGTTCATCATTTTACGAGCAAACTTCTATGTTGTATTGCAATTGGAAATAAATTTATGAGTTTTCTAAAGTCAGAATTGCCTTCATCAATTTTTTCAATGCTTTTACTTCTACATAAGTAAAGAGAAACTACATTTTAGAAGGAACTTTGACTTGTTCTCAAACTAAAAGCAACTAAAAAGTCCATAAAAAAAAGTTTTTCACAAATCAAAAACTTGCTTCTTCCATTTTTTCACGAGCCTCCCATGCAAGTTCTTTACAAGTCTCTTGTACGTAAAAATTTGGCCAACCAACAATTCCAAGTCTCCTCTTGCAACTATTGCACATTTCCATGTAGAATTCCATAATTGATTTTGTCATTGCTTCAAGATTAGATTGATTTTGAGTACATGTATGTTTGCTCTAATAGTTATCATAGTCATGTACATGCTTTTGTTAATTGAATGACCTTATTACTTGTTCCAAAATGGTGCAAATTTCCATGTAGAATTCCATAATTTATTTTGTCATTGCTTTAAGATTAGACTAATTTTGTATGTTTGCTCTAATAGTTATCATAGACATGCTTTTGTTGATTAATTGACCATATTACTTGTTCCAAAATGTTACGATGTAGATTTAATAAAGCAACTATGTCCAAAATTGTCCCCTCTAAAATATCTAACCCTACTTTGGATAGAAAATGGACAAGCTTACCATCCAAAATGGTGAGGAGTGGAAGGAGAATGACAATGTGGAATTAGGGATCATTTTTAGTCATTGTTGGATTCATTAATGATAATGCATAAATAACAATTCTTTGAAGGGATAGTTTTAAGTGAACTTGTTTTCAATTTATCCTCTTGCTTGGGGAATATTTTGATATTATGAATGTCATTTCTAAGTTTGCATCGTTTTGATTTTGATTTCATCTAGATTGCACTTATAGCCTCCTACAACTTTCATCTTTGATAATTTATAACTAACTCATTGAGCCTCCTAAAATTGCCTAACCACTTGCATCTTCTATTGCATGCCAATTATGCCACAAAGCTTGTTCAAATGATTTTAGGTGTAGTTATCTTACAATAAATCTTCATAACAAATAGATGAACTATGATGCAAATGTATTATTTATATGCAGAAATACAAGTTCATTGCACATGTACTAAGTTGTGTTACAAGGGCGTCCTCAATGGAAGCAATATATTAGTATTCCAAAATATATTTCTAACTTCTCGTTAGTTTATAATTAGAACTTGGAATTACTATCATCAAAAGCACATCCCAAATCACATCCCAAAGCCTAGGGCCTTTTTGAATTTAAAAAACATCGTTGCTTTTGATGTGTTATAGGTCTACATGTCACCAAGGTGTAGAAATCTCAATTGTACACTCTTGTAGTGTACGTGTTGAGACAAAGTGAATCAAATTTGGAGTCATTTGGCCACATACATTGCAAGACTAAAATGTTTTAGTGTTGAAAAAGGATGTTGAAATTTTCCTAGCAACACATTTGGAGGTCAATTTGAATTTTCTAAACCTACTAAAATGAAAAAACATTAAATGCTAAACTACTTAAAAAAAGCATAAAAATACATTGTTGAAAGAAAGTATCATTCAATTGACTCATCATGTATGATAAATGGCTTTGAAATGTCCAAAAAAAGTTGCAAAAAATACATCTATAGCTAAACCTCCTTCTACTAAAATGCTTTTCAATCACTCATGATTTCTTGTATTGATATGAAATTTTTACCACACAAAATAGATTAGTATGTGCAACTTTATCCAATTAAAAAAAATTTGAAAATGAACACTATATGAAGAAGAAACAAACTGTTGATGTTCATTGCATTCCAAAAATGTCTGAATTTTGAACTTCTAATTGCTCCCAAACATTCAAAATAACTTGTATTGACAAGAAAATTTTACCACAATAACTAGACTTCAAGGGAAACATAATCCAACAAATTTGATTGAAAACAAACACTAGATGAAGGAGATATAAGCCCCTGAAGTTGCAGCCATCAAAATGCAGTTTGGTGAAGTCAAATTGAACCAATGAACTTTGAGTGGCTTTCAAATAATCAGTACATCTTGGATTGATGTGAAAATTTTACTACATGAACTAGAAGACAGAGCGCAGATTTCCCAATAAGTTCCATAAAATTCAGACATCAGATGTAAAAGATACAGCACTGCAGTTTGGACTTCCAGACTATGTGAGGACACTTTTGGTTTCCTGGGATGCTTACAATAGGGGTTAAATAGGTACAAGAATCACACATTGTACAATGAAAATAAACCACTCCAAAAGCAAGCTACCTGAAAGACAAAGATTCTACAGTTTTGAGTAATCTGGAGTCACTTGATTCTTCATTGAATAATTTAACTTCCATCAATCTAAAAGCCTACAATTAATTCTCTGTACTCCCCAATCTTGAGAAATGTGTGAAGAAGAAACAATGAAGTACAAAGCCAGTCCATCATGAACATGAGGGTTCCAAAAGTGCACAAATACTGACACTCCGAAGTTTTGTAGAAATTAAACTATGGATGGTTATTAAGTTAGAACCTTCGAATATTATTAATAGTCTTTCACATTTTTTTGACTCATGCAGAGTTTTTTCATCCAAGGACAAGCACATTCAAATTCTGTGAGGATTTATCATTGCAATGCATGTCTGACATGAACCCCTTTTGTATATAGTCTTGGCTAAAATGTATACCCTACATAAGGTACATAAGGTAAACAAGTCTTTTGAATTTAGATACATTTATTTTCAAGACTTTGAAAATGCATATTTTATTCTTATAATGTCCAAAACAAGCATCCTACGAGAATCTAAATTTTTTTTGGACTTTTGAGTAAGATCCAATATAACATTTAGACAACTTTATAATATAAACCATATTTAAATACATCTTACTTAAAAGTAGGTGTGGTTACCTTATTTATAAAATATTGCAGTCATCACTATATTGATTTATCCAATTAGCAAAGGGTTCAAATTAGTGATGTTACACTAAAAGAAAAATGTTATTGGGGCACTAGGCTGTATTGTAGTCAAGGCCTAACTTTGTCAATTTTCTCTCAAATATTTGATCTTTTCATTTCCAAAAATGAGGTTTGAAAGAAGGAAAAATATAAAAATATTCTCTCTAAGAGGTTTTATTTCCTTCAGGATTTTCTTATGAAACTATTTTTCAATAAATTTGACATCTATTTCTAGAAATATTTTCGGCCCAAGTTATTAACCAGGCATGATAGAGAGAGCATGGTCCAATTGCCCTTCTGAACCTTTGAAACCATGTTCGTTCATTGTCAGTAGCTCCAGATATGAACTCTTGTTATTGAATACCATTTGATTTTAGAAAAATGATTTTAAAAGAAGTATGTAAATATTTTTTAAATGCCAATATGATAGGACAAATTGCACAGCAGTCTGTATTTTATATTAAAAATTTTCATATCAAATTATAATCAAATTATATATCAAAATTATATCGTAAATTTTTGTATTTTCTAAAGACAAGTTAGATTCAATTTTTTGACTTTTACATAGAAAATAAAGGCAAACCAACTTCATTTCAAGTCCATCTTTAAAGAACTTGTTTGATCCAATTTTTTTAAACCTTATATTAATTTAATTTTAATATAACAAGTGACAATAAATTTCAAGTGTACATAGGTTTTAACTACTAAGGGTCTATGCATCCCCAAAGTGAATGTACCTCAATCAACCTTGATTTTAACTATCAATATCACCATTCTTGGTAATTGTATTAACACCTACATGCCTGAGGCACCAAATTTTTGTGTCAACAATTCTTCAAAGTTAGATATGACCTAATCAAGTTGCTATATTTATTAGTTTGTATTTTTGAAAAAATCTTCTTGAAGTCTAGTTTTAGCATCAAAAGTCCAATTTTGAAAAAAAAAATTATGATTTTTCTATTCAAGATTTTTTTGCAAGGGTGTCCATTGTAATCTTGACTTTGGGGAGTGTGGGCCCAACCTCTTGGAAATGAGTCTCAAATACACTAAATCTTCGAGAAAAACACACATTTGAAAGTCATTTAAGAAAATTGTAGGGAAGATTTTGAGAAGCCATAAATTAATTGGAATTATGCATATTAGGCCTTTAAGCTCATGTTTTTTTGGTGACCAACTTTTTAGATTTGACATGTGAAAAGAGGATTGAAAGACTTCAATTTTTTTTTAGTTTTAACACCTTCATGATGAAACATTAGAATCTTTCAATCCATAAGTAATATTGTTGTATTTTCATTTCCTATGTGATCTCTAACATGTCTAGTTAAAATTTGTATGGTTACAAATAATACAAAATTGATACAAAATACAATTTATCAAAATGATGGATTTTTGTTCAATTTAGAGCAAATTTCTAGAAGCTCAAAAAAGGCCTTGGGCATTTAGGGGTTAAGCTAAGAAAATCAAGCTTGATAGGCTTTGTTTCTACTCCATTTTGAATTTTTGAAAAAATATTGAAATAAAAAGAGTTGTTGCAATTGCAAGTAAGGTAGAAGGCTTTGAGATTGCACGAGCATTAAGAATCGTCCCTAAGAATGGGCCATAAATAGTGTAGGTGGTTTCTTAAATGGACTACAATTTGTGAAGAAGCTGAATGTGATTGCAAATGCTCAATTTTAGGACAATGAGTAATGGATAGTGCACACTAGTATGTGTGGTTTCTAACTCATGAATGTGTAATTAAATACTTTACACAAAATTCCAAAATGCAATAAGAAACTGCCCTACATTGTCATTTGCAGTGGGGTCTGCAATAAATGAATGAAGGATTTCCTTATTTGAAACTATAATGAGTCATTCATGGAACTTTGAGGAACATCTTAAGCCTCTTATCCATTAGTCCTTGGATTGATGTGCTCTATTCAAAGGTAGTTTTTATTTCATTACTGATGAAGTCTACAAGCACCAATAGCGACCTACGTAGTCCTCACTTTGAAAAAGCATATCTAATTCATTTTCAGTCCAAAATTTACAATTTAAATGAGCATGGAATTGTTTCCCATTTCTCTCTCCATGGAAAAAAATTGAAATCATTGGGTGTGTTGCTTTCCCTACAAATCAATATTTCTCCTTACATGTGCCATTCATGAGCTTCCTATCCTACTATGAGTTAGGATCTAAAGTATCTAATATTATGTGTATTTCAATTACATTTTAAAAAAAAGGTTCGTTAAATTTAAATGAATTATTATTTTTATTTTTACCTTCAGTTGTAATTCTAATTATTCTAATATGTATTATGATTGATATAGTTTTTTTTAATTTAAAAAGTAACAATAATTTTATTTCTACATCAAATTTTTTTGAAAAAATCAACTTTGGTAGAAATAATAAAAATATATAAATTATATATATAAATTATATAAAAGGATAAATTATCTTAATAGTGGTCTTTGATTTAAAGGTCATTGGCAAAGGTGCTTTGAGTGTAAAATATAAAATAATTAGAATAATTGATAAATATTTATATCAATTTCCATTACTATTTTTACTTCTTGAAAAAATTGAAATTCATTAAAAAAATTCTAAATTTTCTAATTTATTTTCACTTTTTGCTATGAAAATTATAAAAATGACAAATTTTCAAGAACAAATTGAAATTTATTTCAATGATGGACAATCCAGAGTATCATACACTAAAAATGTAAAGATTGATATTTTAACACAATTTGAAAAGCAAAGTTTAGCTCACATAAGATGTTTGACCATTTTGCAATGGATCTAGTCCTTTAGGGGGTAATACAAACCAAACCTGTTATGAAAAAGATGTTTGCAAATCTGTGGATGTAGATTGGTGTTGCCAAATTTTTTTCTCAAATATTACAAATTAAATTTTTTATAAAATAGTAATTTAAGCTCACACTAATTTTGATTATATTATAAATAGTGTAACTTTAGAAAATTATTGTTGCATTTACTAATAGGATAAATCAATTGAATAAAAAAACGTCTCAAGAAGATTGCACTATACTAATTTCTCAACGTTTTTTTTAATTTACATAGATATCCCTGTAAGGGTCGAAAATTGTATAAGTTGAATTAGTTTTTTGTCAAAAAGAGCCACATATCATCTTGAGATTGGTTTGGATGATGATGTTCTTTACAAATTTGAAGTGGAAATTCAATTTTGGTACTTCTTTGCTAAAATTGTTCCTCAAGCATGGTGCTTAAAATTTTTAATAATGTATTTTTTATTTCTTCATATTTCTATTTCTATTCTTTTTCTAGATATTCTAATCTAGTAGGACAATCTATTTGTGTGAAAAACTTCATTGATTTGGAATGAATAAATGATGTTTAAAATTTTTACTAAATAATAAAACCAAGGTAGTAGCTTCTATACTTAAGTATATAGTAATGAAGATTTTATTTTAGCTTTTTAGTATTCAAATTTCTTTGCATGTCACTTTAATGTCTAAACCTTATCATACTCAAATATGTCACCATATATGTAGAATAAGTAACCATTTAATAACTTCTTAGAAATGTAGGAAGTGCCATGATCCAAATTGGGAGCTCTATGTGTCATTGGATTTGAACTAGAATGTATACAAATTGTTGTTACTACTAGGAATCTCAATTCATTCATCTTCTATGTCAAATACACAAAAATAAACATGTTGCATTTCAAATTGGCTTTGCATATCTTTGAAGGCTAAGTCCCAAGAGAGAAGTTGTGAAGGACAAAACTTTAAGCCTTCTTTAGTTTATCCAATTTGCACCCATAGAACAATAAAAATAACTAGCTCTAATTTCAAACTTATTTGAATTTGCGAGGAGTAGTAAAACAAAGGTTCAAAGAATATTAAGATAACATAAATTTCATACAGTCTATACAATTCTATAATGAATAATTTGCATCCACAATTTTTCTAAATTAATTAATTTTGTACAACTCATCCAAATCTTCATGTGCACTAGTTAAACTATTGTAATTAAAAATATATTCAATTATCTCACACTATTCAAACTCTCACACTATTCAAACTCTCACACTAAATGCAACAACTTAAGAGTGGAATTAAGTTGGATAATGGGATGGAAAAGAAAAGAGAAAGCAACAAATAGTTGTCATGATTATGGTATTATAGTTATCATTGGATATTAGGTTTGGTTTATACTAGGGCTGGACCAAATACCCTCTTGTATTATCAAATTAGTGATTGGCGGAGAGATACGTGTGGTCCATGTTGAGTTTAACCCCTAAGCACTTTGACATCCATTTTTTAGATGATGAACAGATTGAAACTGAAGTTTCATCCTTCTCATTGCTTGGATGAAAATCATTTTAATTTGTAGAGATACTTTATCAAGTTGTTGTCTTATCTAAGGGTTAGATTTGGTGTTACTAGAGTAAATGTTTTTCTAAAATTACAAATGTGCAAGGATGTCAAGTGGTTGACCGAACCAAAATTGCATTGACTTTAGTTCAAAACTAGATTTGCCAAAATAAAGTCATAGATTTTAAGAACAAAATAATTTCAAAAAATCACTATGTGAAGAGAAACTCATTTCAAATCCATTCCAACAAATTTTACTCAAAAAATGATAATATTTTGCTTGTAATCAAATTTAGAAGGAATTTTGAAATTTCCCTTTCAAAATTTATAAAAAAATATTGGTGATAGCATTGGTAAATTTAATTACATGGACAGAATCTACAACTTTTAATTGTATAGCAATTCCAAATATGCTTCAAATAGCACTTTGTACTGATTTTTCTCAAATCTTCAATTTTGTAGATGAATCTGGACATTTAGGGGTTAAACTAGAATCAAGGCCCATGACATCTTTCATAGATGAATCCTAGAAATCCACTTATAATCCTACATGGCCAAAGTAGATAATGTTTTGCCAGTATTTAGGATCTTTTTTTCTTGTCCACCACCTTGAGGTAGGCGGAACAAATTTCTACAAGACCATAACAAGTTAAAATCTCACAACCTTAAGATTTTATTTATTTAATTGACATAATAGTTGACAACATTGGATCTAATAATAAATAGATATCACCCAGTTATGGTCTCTCTTATGTTTATACCATCTCCATGCTCAATGTCATTAAGGTAAAACAACCCATTACAAACCAAATGGGGGGTTTGCCCTCTTGTCATTTCTGAAATTTTCTACTTTTTTTCCCAAAGAAAGTCAAGTGATAGAAATGGCAAGAGCATTTGAAACTATATTTTTTAGACAAAGTGTGAATTTGTTATGAATTTTTGAAGTGTTTAGTCCATCATAGTCTAAAAGAGTCTATAGACTACCCCAAAACCAACCAAAACTAATCTATAACATTCATCTTACTCACCTATTGTGGTCAAGATATTTTCTAACATAGAAGACTTGAAAAAGGCACTTCCTTCAATGAACTAACACTAAAAAATTGAAAGTTCCTATTGTGGTCACTAATTACTCCATTTGAGTTAGCTAAGATATTTCATGTGGCCCAAATCTCAATAACTAAAAGAAACCATAATGGGGTCATTTTTAGGAGTCCACTGTAGGTTAAAGGTCTGTAGTGGGCTGTTTTACCTTATTATTTTTTTGTCTCGGGCTTTCAATCGTCTCTCTTCTATTTACACCATTTCCATGCTCAATGTCAATACTATTTTTTGTCTTGGACTTTTCATTTCCCATCATGGTCACATCTAAGGTAGTAGGCTTAGAAACTGTTCATTTGAGGGTTGGTCTACCTTTTTCATATATTTCCTTTCATGGGAATATTTTTATCTAGTTTTCAGAACAAAGAGAAATAGATGTAGAATGTAACACAAGTGGTTTCATATTTTTTGAAGCATTATTGAATTATTTATGAATTTTTAAACCAGTTGTGTTATAGGTCCCTATTTATGTCACTAGGTCTTTTATAAATTTTTCACTTCAAGTTCTAAAGAGAAAAGGGGAAAGCAAAAAGAATGATTGGCTCTTGCAATAAATTACATTTTTTTTCTAGATCCTTTCAAATGACTATAGAGGTTGATTCAAGGACCATCTCATGTCCATTTTAGAGTTAAGGTAAGAGCACCCAATGGTGTCCCTGTACCCAATGGCGTCAGATTGTACATAGCATAATCATTTTAGGCTGTAAATGTAAGTAGACATTAGAGGGCTTATTTTTTTGACCTATAATGATAAGAGGTATGTAGTCCAGCTATATTTATGTTCTAGAATGAATTCTTGGTCTAGAAAAAGACGCCATTGGGTGCTCCTATCTTAAAGTAGGGACAATTCTAAATGCCCGAGAGGAGTTCGAGCCTCCTACCTTAACAAAGTAGAGTACTCTAGTATTCCCTTCGAGTGCTTGTGGTTCCTTTATCCCGTCCTAGTGGAATAGGTCAACCCCTAAACGACGAGGCGGACATTTTTTGTCCAATGAATGACAAGAAATTCTCCTATGGAGGATAGAAATGTAACTATTCATCCTCAAAATTAGGGATGGAAAGGGAAGATCTTCTACATTAGTTTGACTCCCAATGAGTATTTTTTTTTAAAGTAGATGATGTCACATGGTTCCAAAATGGCTGATTCCCATGGTCATCAGCCCGGCGTTCAAGGGTTAAATTAACTGGTCGGCCCTTGCTACTCACTCCATTTGTCAAAATTACTGTTTGCCATGATATTTTAGTGAAATCCTCCACCTAAACTTGGATCCCTACAAAGTGGGAAGTTGCCCTTTGCAGGGTCATCCACATACTACCTTCCCCCAAATGAACAAGTTGCCCCACAAGCTACAGGAGTGAAGTAAGAATCCTGGAGAACAAGCTACAATACCCCATACGTGGTACATTTTAGGTTTATTTGCTGCGACCACTATGGTATTTATTTTGCATTTATTTTGTGTCGTCACATGCACAGTACAGTACTACCTGTCCACATGCAAGCATTCTACTCCCACTCATCATCAATCTAAAAATGTGTACCTCAGAGTCACGCTTACATCACACTCCAACCACTTGGAATTCAGATCCACAGAATTCAGGGTTTTGCTTTTTTGCCTTTCTAGGTTTCCTCTTAGCCATTTCATTAAGTAGAATAAGTTATTAGTACAGCATGCAAAGGAAAGGAAAGGATCCCTATGATACATGGACATTTTGTTTTTGTCTTGAATCCGGGGATTCCGTGCCCCGCCTTTGGTCACATTCAACAAAGTAGGCTACCATCAAAGGCTCAATGTCCATGTGTTACAAGCAGGGCTTTTTTTTTTTTTTTTTTTTCCTTGCCAAATTTCGCCAGATTTGTGAGAATCTGACCACTGTGAATCTGGCCCTCCAAAATCTGGCCTGTGCAGTGAAACCAACACATGGGACACTAGTCCAAAAAAAAGCCCTGGTTTCAAGGAAGAAAAAAAAAAGGCTTGATGAAAAACACCTTTGCATTATTTGGTGATTGACTTATACTGCATTTCACTCACTGGACGAGACTGTCTGTCTGTCTGCAGGTTGCCCGGAATTGGCCCTTCTCATTGGCATCATCTATTTGGAATCTGAATTGTTTATGCTGAAAAACTCCTCTATTCAATAACTATGTCCTCCCAGGGGGGGCATGATTTTCAAAAGGATGCAAAAAATTTGTTTCAAAAACAAAATAAAAAGGATGCAAAAAGTGGAAGTGTTTCAAAAGTGCTAAGGTGGAGTTGTAAGTACGTACACTGCTCGATCTCCGATCAGGATGGTACTACTACTACCCACTAATTAATGCTTGTGTGTAGTCTAAGATAATAAGTTGTTGCTTTTTTCTTAAATGGGTTGGACATATAAACATACCATTGACACCTAGAGTTGGACAAGTTCAAGGTTTTAGGACATTTGCACCTTTATGTTTTTGAGCTAGGGATATGGCATTTTGTAAATGTGGATGAAAAGTATCTTGGACATCTTTAGAATATTTGCACTTTGATGCTTACATGTTAGGGATATGATACTTTGTGAATGTGGATTTGAAATGTTGTGGGACCCTCACAATATTTTTTTGACACTCAATCCCAACGTGTCAAGGAAGCGAGGGTCCTAGAAATTAGTGTTCATCCTAAGTTGAGTTGTTTTATCTTTCATTCTTCTTGATGAGTGGCTACTTGACTATTCTGTGGTCCTATGTGATGTGCAAGGGTGGGAAACAAGAATTATGTGAGGGCTCTTCAAAAATAGAGGTAAGCTTTCAATGCAACAAATTTAACATGGATGGGTATAAAATTACAAATGCTCTAAATGCATATTGTATTGGCAAGGTCAATGCATTCACAAATTGAATGTTTCTTTTCGAAAGCTCAACCCTTAAGGACATTTCATACCTAGGCTTGTTCAAACTTCACTAGTTTTTTTATACTAAATTACACATTTCAGAAATTTGATATTTTCTCATATAGTATTAGTATATACTTGTAATTTATCTTCATTTCTTTTCTAATTAAAAAAATTACAATGATTTTTAATTGTTTTTTAAAAATGAAAAATTTCCAAAAAATCATAGTACTTACAAAAATGCCTTAAAAAGTATGAAATTTAAAAAAAAAGTAGAGATTCATAGTAATAGTGTAATTGGTGTATTCCTTGAGTTCATACCAAGAGAAATTTGATAGAAAAAGTTTGAAAGTGGTGTATTTTATGCTTCCAAGATGCTACCTTCAAAGTGTCTCAAAAACTCTAATTGTAATCATTTTTAGAAATATAAAATAAGTTAAAATAAAAATATATTATTGGAACTACATTTTTGAGTGAAGCTTTAAGACGTTGAAAATAAATAACTATGTGAAAATTTAGGCTTGACTTTCAAAATGACCTTCAAGCTTGCAAGGTCCTTTAAGGATTAAGTGTGGCTTATCAAATGAAGAAAATGAAGGGTAATATGTTTAGTTTCTATATTCTATGTAAAGTTGTTTTTTCAATTAAAAAAATTGAACAAATGAAACTTTTGCAAGCTCTAGATGTTTGAGTCCAAATTATAAATAAAAGAGATCCTTTGAACCCAACTCAAAGATTCACATTGCATTTTTTTTTTACCTCTAATAAGTAAGTGTATTTAATAATCAATGGAGTATATTCTTCAATTTTAGAGAAATTGCACTCTTATGGACTCATTCTTAAAATCAACTCGTACATTGGAGGTATAAAATCAAAACTAAATTTGCATTTTGGATGCCTAGGCTATAACAAAAAGAGGACTTAGTGCAATGTTGGAATCAAAATTGAACTCATAGTTGTATGACTAGAATGATCAAGGTAGTAGAGAACTTTGGCAACATGAAGGAGAAGTAACTCCAACCATAGTTATAGGGTTGGTATCAATTATTAAAGATATATTCATTTGGGTCCCATGTTTAGCTTCAAGGGTTTCAAATAAGTTGACTATACAACTACATATTTCTATTGTAGGAAGGCTCTATCCTCTTTACTAACTTATTTATTGTGAAATTTATAAATTTGGTTGAGGATCGAATTATTTGAAAACAATGTATTTGTAATTTATTTAATTTAAGTCAATGAGTGTCAGTATGTAATTATGTAGGTGTGGTTCAATTTTTGTTAAGTAGCGGATAGACAAGGATGTATAATTGATATAATAAAGACAATCTTGGACAATGACAAGAAGTTGGTTGTTTTCTAATCTAACCTTGTATGTTATTATAGCAATTTGGTTGCTAGTGTAGAGTAGCCAATGTTTTTTGTTTTCTAGTGGTGAGGTTTGAAGTTGATGATGAATTCATCCAACTTTGAAAGTTTTAAGAGAAACAAATTGAAACACATCTCATTAGATTAGTTGCAACCTTACAAATTCAAATTCATTTTCAAAGCCCTCTTACCCAATAATGACCATAGTTGATTCTCAAGGTGGGCGAGATGTTTTTTGGTCCCAAGCTAAATATGATAAAAATTAACAAACTAAGAAGAATTCAGGAGATTTGTTTGTACCCATTGAAAGAGGTGTGAATGCTTGGAGCTTTGCAACACATTTTGTGATGATTGACAGTTCCCAATTTAGATCTGGGCATTGATTTGCATATTTTTAGCCAATATTTTGTTTGTTTTTTCAACCCCTAAACCGCGTACCTACATAGAATTTTCCAATCTTTGTTCCAAGACATTCATTTCCAAATTCCCCACACTTGTTCCCTTTCATCCAACCTCAAATTCGTTCTAAAACTCTAGTTACCAAGGAAAAAGTGTCAATTTTGACAATAAAGTGGTCGATTGGACCATAATGAGTCAAGGTATTCTAGTCTTTCCTAATCTGTCTTATGAGAGAAGGGAGAAGATTGAACAAAACAAATCCATGAAATTCAACACTATGTAGATATACATTCTTTTCTCTTGAGTGTTAAGTTTCATATTCTTTTTTTCACCAATGAGAAATTGATAATTCAAGAACTCTTTTTCCTTACTTATTATTGAAGGTACAAAAGAAGCTGGGGGATATCTAATTGGAAGATTTTAGTTAACCCTATAACATCACAAAGGCCAAAAAGTGTCCAGTGAATTGACTTTGAATTTTTGATAAAGCAGAAGAATCCAGTCATTTTCATTTGATCACATTCTCATTGCACTAATAAGAAGCAACATTTCGAAAGGCTCTATCCTTGCATCATTGACTTGCTTTTTGAGTAAAGTCTACTCTGAAACTTCCTGACATGTAGCTTTTGTCAAAGCAAGGCCAGAGCCAATAATCCTACGATTGATATATACAGTCGATCTGCATTCACCTGACCGTGGTCTATGAGCTCTCCTAGGCTGATTTAGTTTTTAGTTTTAGTTTAGCATTATTGTATATGCGGTTATGCCGCGTACGTTGGATCAATTGCAAGTTGAAGTGCGGTGCTGCATTGATTTCTGAAGTCCGTTGCAAGCAATTCCCGACGACGTGCAGGACTAGGATCGAGTCTCTTATCTTATGAGGTGTACGTTGAGAGTTCTCGGGCTAGACAGTCTGAAACGTACACATCTTGATCATTCTTTTATGTTGTTCCTTGCTTCCGCGTGCAGTGCAATACAACATTCTCTGGAGGCATTGCTCTCATTCAATACTTTTGCTTTATTCCAGCTTTTAAACAGCGAAGTGGCTTCAGACAGACTGGATTGTTTATGGCGTTCGATGATTTTGGGTATTATTTGCGGGTGTTCGTGATTGTGAAGACTCACTGATTGAGAGTAAGCGACAGTGACTACCTTTTCGATGTGTAGGAGGGATGTCTGTTGGTGTGCAGTAACAGTATGGAAGATTGGGACGAATTGCGATTTGTGGCTCACGGCGTAGGATTATAAGATAATTCAATCTGGACCCATTGGTTGTTGCCGTGAGGCATAGCTAGTTTTGGCATCAAAGCAGTGTCCGAGGGCGCGCACAAGCTAGGCTTGTATCGATCTTTTCCTGCAAAGATACTACGAGGATGATAAATTCCTGAAATGTAAATTCTTGGAAGACTGTAAAGGTACGGCTACTTTATGAGCAGTTATGGTGCTGCAGTGACGAAGCACTTCGTTGCTCCGTCTCCTTTACGGAATCAGAGGTCGTTCTTTAATTTAGCTGAAGCCCAGTCAGCATGACGGCCACTGAGGGTAGGATCGGTGGACCAAACTGAACCTGTCTGAACTCTGGGGTAAAAAACCGTATGAGCTGTACCCATGGCCTCTAGAACCAAGTGGGAACAGTGCAATAGCTTTTCTTGTGACCTTTTGGACACTGTCTGAGTGGACTACTGTAGTGGAGTATTCCCATCAGCAGAATATATTTACTCCTGGAAAAGTTTGATTCAGAGAATGAAACTCAAGTTTGGGACAAGAGTGCCAGGACTCCAGGAGCCCAGGACACCTCTTGTCGTTGGCGGATATGATAAAATGGTGCAGTACAGCTTCGTAACTTGACTTGGAGACACCTGAGGAACACCGTACAAAGTGGCACTATTAATTTTACGGGCTTGAGTGGTGTCCAGATCTCCAGGAAGATACCCAGAGCAGTGGTTCGATCCAGGCGAGGTATATCTGTGCGGCCCTGGTCGGGTGGCAGACAGTCCCAGCCAGCGGGTCCGGACCGGGCCGGGCCGGGCCAAGTCGAGGCGAGTGACCCGGGCAAGGCCCCGTGACTCCTCCACAGTGATGAGTCGGAGCGTGCGAGACAGAATGAAGAGCTGCTTCAAGAGGCTGCAAGCATCGCGCCCCCGGGATTCTGCTGCTACACGGGCCCAGTGTGTGTTGCTGCACGCCATCATCACCGCCACGCATGGGCGTTCTCGTTCGTTTTCCCATATTGAAGTTCTCCCCGAATTTTGAGCCTGAAACGACCATGAATTTGTCTCCCTCCATTTAATTCTTTGGCTTGCGCTTGTTGCATCGCGTCTGTTCCGCGATGGGGAGGTTTGGCGAGGTTTGCGGGGAGATTTGGAGGGATGAGGTTTAGGAAGCGGTGTGGATTGGTCGTGGTGATGAGCGGGAGTTCGTGTTGCGGTGCAGGAGACGAGCAAAACAGGGGGGCGGAACAGAGTGATTGGCAGGGAGAAGGAGGAGTGACAGACAACGACGAGAAGCAGGATTTTTTTATTTCTTTCTTTTGCTTGTGGTGTGGACTCGATAGGACTGAGGTGGATTACTCTTTATTGAGAGGGCGGTGGTAGAGTGCGAGAGGTGGAGCGACTGTGTGGACAATGTGTGAGCGGAAGCGGAAGCGGAGGTAGGTCGTGGTAGGAGGCCTGGGCGCCATGGAAGGGCACGTGACGGTTAGTTCTTCCGCCGGGACCAGCGCAGGCGGAACTTCAACTACCGGCAGCAGCGTGACCTCGGCCACCTCTTCAAGCTCCACGGGAGCAATCATCCAAGTTAGTTCTTAAACAACAAGCTCACACGTCTGCTGGATCCTTTTATTCATCTTTCGATCACATTGTGTTTGATACTCGTAACGAGGGCTTCTACATTAAATTGGACTGCAATATACATTTCATAATTGAATTGCGATTCCGCAGCAGAATGATATTGACGGTGCACACTCCATTGCCTCATTTCATTGCCGAGCCTGTAATCCCTTGCTTGTAGTTCGACTTGGTGAACTCGGCGTAATTTACAGGATTGAGTTTCTAAATGCGTAGACATCATTTTCCAGCGATGTGGTTTCTGGTATCTCTAAATCATTTGATCAAGACAAAAGTCTCTCAGTTACGCAACACATTTTGAATGCGAAGAGTGGATTATGCCATGTTTGAGGAGTGTCGTAGCAGGTTAATGGCTGAGGGAAGGGCATGCTTTAAGGTGTGAACGCAGTGCTTTCTCTCTCTAGCTTCTTTATTCACTCATTGATTGACTTCTCAGATTTCTCAGATACAAGGAAACTAGAGTGAGATGCCCCAGCGCTAATTGGAATTTCACACTTGCAAGACAGAGCACTGTATTTGTAGGATTAGGTTATCGAACCAGCGCTTTTGCAGATCCTCGAACGGCGCAGCTCGTTTTGACGTTGATTTAGTTCAATAATCGTGCATTTTAGGACGACTTCATAGATTGAAATTTCTTCTTACGAATTAGCTTTATGGAATTTGTGACTACAGCATTTTGTGCTTGGGGATTGGCCTCACGTCACCATAAATCGCGAGATCACTGGATCGATAATGAATAAT
This sequence comes from Straminergon stramineum, assembly GCA_963920665.1. NCBI lineage: Eukaryota > Viridiplantae > Streptophyta > Bryopsida > Hypnales > Calliergonaceae > Straminergon > Straminergon stramineum. The sequence continues at coordinate 8,474,047 of OY987263.1, forward strand.
GATTGGCCTCTCGTCACCATAATGAAGTCAAAATTTATATAGCCAATGAAGCATGTTTGGTGAGGTAGATGTTTAAAGCAGGTCATATGCTATGCTGTTGAATTTTGGTGAATTTTTTTGGGGCAGTGAATTTTGAGATACGACGAGATCCACCGTCAGGAATTTGCTTTGTTTGCATCTCAGATTGTGTAGCGTGTGACTGAAAGTGGGCTCTACCCTCTGCGGTTGGGCTATGAGATTGTGGCTATGTTTAGGGTACAGGTCTTCAGTGCAAGCGACGCGAATCTGCGTTGTTCTGAATTGTGTTTGTGCTTTATGCTAATCATAATATCTGCCATGCGAATAAGGGGGGTAGGATTCTTTGTTGCTACTGGTAACATTACGATGATTGTCTGGACAGTTGTGTACCTATCCGGGGCACAAACTAGCCATTTTTTTAAAGAATAATGTCCTATTTGACATCTTTACAAGTGCAATTGATGTAAGCTGCGGCACATAATATCAGACGATTATTGCTCTTAGGAACTTGCAATTGAAAGCATGGTTGTTGTTTGTGAGAACAGAGATTGATCAAGTGTGGAGTTCCGGCAGAATATGCTGAGAGGGGCCAAGCAGGGGTTGCAGACTACGTGAGACGTCACAGTAATCAAGTGTCTGGAGTGATAGGTGGCCTGTTTCCTGGACCAGAGGAACTGCAGGTTGCTTCCGCATCAGGAGCTGATGAGGCTCAAGGACCCGGTACTCAGAAGGAGTTCTTGAATCAATGTAGGGATGCAATTAAGTGGGCAAGGTGGGCAATGTTTCAAGGTGAACCACAGGCTCTCTTGGAAGGGGCTGGGCAAGGAAATAGGGGCACAAGAGGCGTATGTGGAGCTGTCTGGGGTTTCAACGACATTGCGTACAGGTGTCGTACATGTGAACACGACCCTACATGTGCAATTTGTGTGCCCTGCTTTCAACTTGGCAATCATTCCACGCACGATTACTGTATGATCCGCACAGGAGGAGGTTGTTGCGACTGTGGGGACATTACGGCTTGGAAACAATCTGGTTTCTGCTCAAGGCATTGCGGTTTTGGTCAGGCTGCTCCTTTGCCGTCGTCCGTTGTAGAAACGGCTACTCCAGTACTTGAAGCTCTCTTACTTCACTGGGTTCAACGGCTGAAGGCAGCGGATATGGTAACGGAGGGTAAATCCAAAAAATGGAGCCTTCTAACTGTAGAGGAGAAGGTGGCTTCGCAACTATCGGTGGTTTGTGTTGAACTATTATTGGAGTTTTGCAGTTACGGTGAAACTATGTTGGCATTTACAGCAGGGTTGATGGGGAACCATGAGTCAGGGATACTGGAAACGTTAATGAACACAGAGCGTTTCTTACCAAAACCTGTCAGTACAGCATTACACGAGTTGTTATACAAGCTTTTAGGAGACAGTACTTTCAAACATTCATTTGCGCAGACTTTCATTTCTCAATATCCCAAATTTCTACAAGACTCCGTTGCCGAAGAGAGTGCGACAACTGGAAGTGCGTTAATGAGCAAGCATCGTGAACAGGCTATTCTTAACAGCTTTTCTGTTCAATTATTTACCGTTCCGACACTTACACCTAAATTGGTCACGGAGTCGGGGCTTCTTGATATGCTGCTTGAAACTTTGAAAGAGTTCTTTCGGGCCTGTGCTGGAGAGGATGGCCGGCTTTCGGTAACTTCTCAAAACTTGTTTTTGGTTGTTTCTGAAATTAGGATTCATGAGGAGCGTTATTACATGGCACATTTAACAAGTTTGTTCCTCCATAAAAAAGATTCCTCAGTTGGGAAATTTCATGTTGCTTTGCGATACCTCTTGCAACTCATGGAAAAGTAATTGTTTTGTATAGTCATTGGAGATATTGTTTTGGATTATTCGAGTTTATGCTTCTTGGACAATACGAGTATTCGCAGTGTTTGTGAGATCAATGAAGTTTGTAATAAGAATCCTGAGATACCTGAGTACATTGTAGAGCTGAATCTCCTTTCAACCTGCTGTTGATCTGATTGCAGGTAAGTAAGGGCCCAGTGGCTAAACGTCTCTACTTCCGAGTACTAGAGGACATAAGATATGTGATGAGTCATATGGAAGTGTCAAAGTATGTGGCAGAAAAAAGACCTGACTTGTCAAGAGCGTGGCTTCACCTGCTTGCGTTTGTTCAAGGTATATATCCTCAGCGGCGCATCACGAGTATTCACGTGGAGGAAGAAAACGAAGATTGGGGCTCTGCCTATTTTTTGGAGAACCAAATGGCTGGTATCCATCACCTCTTCGTTGCAGGATCAGCTGCAGCTTGCAGTGGATACTCGAGCTCTGGGCAGATGTCGTTATCGAAACCTAGTGGTAACTTCGAATCTGGAAGTAATTTACCGAACAGGGCGTACTCGGTTACCCGGCCTGTCAAGGTTGGGTGTGTGTTGAGAGAGCCTAATGCAAATGCTGGTACGAGCATCAGTGATACTTCGGAATCAGATGTGGAAATGCGTGATATCAGTGTCACAGTTGTTGCTATTGAGAATACATATATTGAGAGTTCACCTAAACCAACGGACAGAGAAAATGTCAGGGAAAACTCCGATGCAAGGATGGCAATGCCAGCTTCCTTGGCGTCACTCATTTCTGAGTGCACTCAAGTTCTTGACACTTGGCTTGCTTTGGATGCTGCGAGAGAGTTGGCAAAGTCCGGGGAATCTGGTCTTGAAGGGGGCCAAGAACCTGGACCACGAAGGAGAATTCAATGGCGATATAGAGGGGGTAGAGTGTTGTTGGTTCCGCAGAACCAGGATGGAGACAATACATTAACTCCTGTTTGTACTACTGAAGAAGAGATTCCTCCGGCACGAGGTGGCGTACTTCGCGGCTGGTTACGACGTAGCAAGCGCTTTCAAGTGCTGGAGCCTCGCGTGTTTTCAGATGTTCCAGGAGGTGCTTTTGGCTCCACTGCTACTCCAGGAACTTCAACTGCGGATATGGATGTTGACATATCACGGGTATCGTCAAATTAATTTTTTTTTCCCATTAATCCAAGAAAATTTGTACTCTTTCTCCATTCAAGTGTTACAAATTTGATGAGGTATGTTGGCTCTAGATGTTTAGCCTGGACTAACCAAGACTGTCATTCCAGGTAGCGGATGGTGAAGCAGAGACTGTCATAGACGTTGATGATACAGGGCTAGGGGCGTGTGATACGATTATAGAATGGTGGATGGGCTCAGAAGTATTAAATCCATCGCCGGCAGCGGGTTGTGAAGATGACGAGTGGGCAGTTGTAGAATTTGATGTTAGTCGCCAGGAGGTGTCTTTTCACATCCCATTGCATCGTATGCTTGGCCTTCTCCTCCATAAGGCTCTTGATCTCCATGCTGTGAACTCAGAAGTATCCTCGGGTTCATCTGATACTTCTGCAGATATCCATACCCCTGGTGAGAAGTTTTTGGCACAGATGTTTCGGCCAGGCTTGCAGGTGGCAGGGTTCATCTCTGTGTTGATGGAGCATCCTCTTCGCCTGCAAGTCTTATGTGCTCAAGTTCAGGCTGGTATGTGGCGTCGCAACGGGCACTCAACCAGTGGGCTGTGTGACCTTTACCATACAGTACATTGGTAAGCCGTTTGTCTGTCAACAAGTCATTTCGCTTACGCATGAGCAACGAATCTGTTGTTTGGATATCGCATTTTCTTATGTGTTGTCGTCGAAGGTCTTAGAAAGGAGGGTTGGTACTGGCAGTCCAGCACTACATTTGTTTGTGCCGTATGATACAGGCGTGACCAAACGATGAAGGGCTAAGATTTACATTGCTGCATCTACCAGGTGTGAAGACAGTCTCGAGCTGGACTTGTTTTTACTGCAGTGTTGCGCTATAATGGCACCTCCTGAAGAATTTGTCGAGCGACTCCAAGCTCGGTTCTCACTGTCTGATTTCTTCACACTTGTGCTCTGGCGCCCCAACGAGTATGCTTTTCCCAACCAGCCTCGTCATTTTTGGGCTTGTTAGCAAATTTTTTTCTCTAAGAACAAACATTGTCTGATATTTGACGTTTCCCTCTTGTATTTTCATTAAACAGGCTAATTGTTCGTTTCCTCTCAATGCACATGATACCCCTCTCTCTGCACACATTCTCTTTTCTTTCCTTACAAACTGGCTACCTGTCTCTATAGCTAGAGTGTAGGCCTACGTTCAACGGGTAACTCTGACCAGGTGTTAGCCATGCAGTAAATGCCCTAACTGGCAGGCATTTGTGCTGAAGTGCTGTTGTCGAGATCACTGGGCTTCGACTAATTGTGCAATTATGCCAGAGTGTCCACAGGTTGGGCTTTTGCCTTTTGGTCCACCTGTAGCCAAACATCCCTTTCCTGATAGTTCCAGTTCCTGCGCCATGGTTATCCATATTACATATGAGAATTAGGTTGATTCAAACTCCATACTAGTGTCCAATACAGTCTCCCGAACGGGTCAACCTCCCCCCCGTATATTGAACATCATCACTGACCCATTTGAATTCTTAAGAACACAAGAAACTAGGATTTCTTTTATATTTTGGAAGATCGACTCGCTGTGAGTGTAGTTGGATGGTCTCATGAACGACAAGACTCAGGTCACTATGAACATGAAAAATTTATGAGAGATTTTTTTTTGCTATAGGAGAAGGTGCTGTGATTGTAAGCTAGATCATACTTTATTTGGTTCCGGTTGAAACTATGTATTGGAATCTCAAATATATTATATAATGAATTTCTATAGTCTGCTCGAACTGCGACGGTGAAGCAAAGATCCCCTCCATTTTGTGAACTAACTATTAGTATTAGCTTTCTTTTAAGTCCAACGATGTTATGTCTGTACTCTCACCTCATAGAAGGTAAGTGATAAGTGATTAATGATTTACCAAATTCTCCGTCTTTTTAAATTTAGGTACGAAGTGACTCTGGCACAGGAGCTACTAGTTCTGATGATCAGATTAGTTTCAGAGCGGGGTTTTTGCGGACTGACAGAAGTTGAAGCTTTACGACGGGAGTTGGTCCAGAGGCTAGCTGTTGGGGACGCTACTCACAGTGCCCTGCTGAAGGCTCTACCTCCGCGGTTAAAAGAGAGCAAGCATGTGCAAGATTGCTTGAACGCGGTAGCAGCGTATCGCAACCCATCTGGCATGCAACAGGTTGATTTTGTACCAGACCCTGTTACGAATTGGTGTTGAAACATTTATTACTTTATTCCCAGTTTCATACTTCAGATTTATCGTTTTATATATTTTTCTTGCTGCTTTTGTCATATAAGAACTTCCTGATTTCTAAAGAAATCAGAGTTTTGTGGTTGCTTTACTTTAGATTTTCTGATTACTGTGACTCATGGTTTTCCTGTAACAGGGTAAATATGTCTTAAGAGACGATTGTTGGTGTGAGTTAGACCTTTATCATCCGCGATGGAGTCCTCGGGAGCTCCAATTAGCGGAGGATCGTTACTTGCGAGCATGTAAAGCTCCTGCCGTGTTTGCTCAACTGCCTCGCTGGAAGCAACCATTTGAGCAGTTGCAAAATCTGGGTCGAATCATAATCACCTCTCGAGTTCATGACATGCTTCGCTCTGTTTTTTTCCATGCCGCATTTGCTGACAATCCATCTGAATCACGTTCACCAGAAGGATTGCTCTTCAGTGCACTACATCTACTAGCTTTGGCACTGGATGTATGTGCTGCTTATCAGAATAAACTGGCAACGACGGATACAATATCTGGAGCTCCATTAGCCGATGGTTCTAGTATCCCAAAATGCAGAGACCTTGAGAATTCCTTTCCGCTCCTGCTGGGTGCCGTGGAGAGGGTTAAAGTTGGAAGGGCAGACGGGACTATGATGGAGGAGCCTCAAAGTATGCTTTCTATACTGGTTCTTCTTTTGCGGAAGAATGGTACAAGAGATAATATGGCAACTTCTGATATTGGCAACTACAGTGTTGGAGGTTTGATAAAGAGCCTTCTACGACGGTTTGCTGAATTAAACCAGAATTGCATGGTTGAGCTTGAGTTGCTAGCTCCTGAGATTTTCCAGCGTATCTCTAGTGCTGGTGCTACATTTGGGGGAGGTGGTTCAGGGGATGACTACCGTCAGGATGATTCCTTAGTTTCTGAACTCGACAGATCGAGATCTATGGCTCGAGAACATCAGGCTGCTGCGATGGTAAGTTGCCGCAAGTCCCTGATTTGGTTGTGCAAGCTCTGTTATCTGCTGCTTCGCTGTAAACTGATTTTGGATTCCCATCTTGGATCTGGTGAGAGAGAAGGATACTGTCCGAGATCCCTTTTTCCTCCGTATGCAATTCTACAGGATGCGTACTTGGAAATTGGATTGACAAATAGTACGGCCTTCTTCCTGTTACATCTGCGACTATCACAAATGGAGAGACAAAGTTTGTGGGAAGAGTCTTAATCTGTTTGTTGTGAGTTGTAGGCCAAAATGAAAGCCGCACAGGAGAGGTTTGCCGTGAATTACCATCCCGTGGAAGAGGGCAATGGGCACGGGCAAGGAGAGGAAGCAGATGCAAAACGTGCAAGGGATTCTGAAGGTGGAAATGACGAAATGTCCAAAGACTCTCAAGTACACTGCGCACTTTGTCGAGATTCGGCAAGTGCAAGTCCATTGTGCTTCTTGATATTTGTTCAGGTCAATATCATCCACCTTTCCATTACATGCCTAGTACGTTTGCCAATATTTTGTGGTCCTGTGGTGCCATTATAAGATAATTGCAGTCGGTTTTTCTTTTTTTAGATGTCAAATTATACTATGCGCTGTTTTCTCAGAAACTAAGAGATTCTTGCTTTGAGCATGCAAAGAGCTGAATGGTTTCTTGTCCGATGTTCTTGTAAGCATCGTCGTCGGATATATGAATGTATTCAACTGAACCTTTTCATTTCAAATGTGGCAGTAAGATGCATGTTATCCCAGGCTGTTTCTGATCTCTTATTGATTTATTTCTTGTGCCTTACAGAAATCAAAGCTCCTTGCAATTACGGAAAGGATCACACCGTCATGGGAGCGCCGTACAGTTGCGGCACTGCCACAGGTGGAAATGGAGGGTGAGTCTCCTGGTGGACCAAGTACTGTGAGCACCTCTGTTGGAGATGGGACATCCAGAGATTTGCAGAGCATAGCAGAGCTTTGGCATTGGATACAGGAAGCTTTGGGTGATGCTCAGACTCGGGCGCGTTTGCTTGAAGGAGAGGATTTGTTAGAGCTCCTTCGAAACGGATTACCTCCAGGGATACGGAATGCAGTTCGTGCAACTCCCGCAGTAACTTTAGATCTAACAGCCTCGCCACCTGCTGACACAGAATCTGATGAAGTGGAATCTAGCTGTGAGATTACAGAAGCAGATGTAATCAGTGAAGCTGGGACTAGCAATTCTCCAGGTTCGTAGAAAGTTTGATTTGCCAATTTTCCTATATCTGTCTTTGATAAGATTCTACCTGTGATATTTTCTTAGATAAAAGTCGGAAGGTATGATTTGTGCAATAATGCCCTGTTTGATTGGTGACGACAATTATGCTCTCTGAGATTATGTTCATTGTTCCAGTAAGATCGTATGATACATTATCCGTTGGTTTGTTGCGTATCTTGCTTCGTGTGATATATTCTACCTCGCTTACCCTCAGGTTTGATTGGTGTAATGGATTTTGTAGGTGTCTCTCCTTGGAATTGGTGGGAGGACAATCATGGGGGGTCTGAGAAAGAAGAGAGCAATACTAATAGAGACCTTGCAGCGGCAACTGTCTTAGCAGAGTACGTTGCAGCTGTCTCCCGACCTCAAGAGTGGGTTCGTCGAAGAGGAACGGACTCGCCACGACAGGTAGATGTAGAACAAGGAAGAGAGAGTAATCTGACGCGTGCGAGGAGGGCTGCTGCACGTAGCGCCCCGCCAATTGCTGAGGCGACATTGTACAACAGCATTGGGATGAATGATACTGTTGGTATCTATCTTTCTGGTTGTGGACATGCTGTTCACCAGGACTGTCGAGATCGTTACTTCTCTTCGCTCTTGCAAAGGTAGGGATGTATAGGCTGCTGAGGTCCGTGAAATGCGAAGTCATGTTTTCGTCAAGAGTTCTTTCTATTTGTGATTTGCGAGCATCCGACTATGGGCAAATTCTAATTGGGGCATATTTTGCTATTTGTAAATTGTTTACATTTCTAATTATAATAGCATTGTCGGTTGCTGCGGGCTGACTGATATGCGCGTCAACCACAATTAACATATGTGCTGGTGCTACAGATATTATAGCAGAGCTCTGTTCGAGGGAGTGCAGATTGTGGACCCTGACCTGGTATGATCAACTTAGTCATGCATTTCTACTAATTCGCCTTTTGAAGATGTTGTGGTATCTGCTTGATTTGTAAATCTCAGGTCTACTAGTTGTACGCAAGATTCTTAGGTTGGAGGTGTTAATACTACCGCATTATGAGGAGTTGGGACTGTGTCGGAAAGAGGCTTTAGATGCGTGACCTTATGCAACATCTTTGGTTACAGGGGGAGTTTCTTTGCCCAGTTTGCCGACGGCTTGCAAATTCAGTTCTTCCAGTTCTACCTGGCCATACAGGATTGAACAGTTCACTTAAAACTACTAGTATATCCCAGCTTGATTTACTTAGCGCTTTTAGTAGCCCGGTCACCTTGCAGTTGGAGCACGCATTGCGGTTGCTTGTGAAAGCAGAAGAGTTGGTGTCCAAGTCTGGTTTTCGACAAGTGGTTGATCCGCAACTCCCGGATACAGTGAAAGGGGTTCTGGAGGATCTTGCGAAGCGACTTTGTGGGTTGTTTTATCCTGAAAAAGACCCTTTTACTTCTATTATTCATGGTCGAGTACATCAAGGCCTACTGCTTTGGGACGTCTTCAGATACTCGCTCATGTCTGCAGAGTTGGCTGCTCGGAGTCACAAGTTCACTGAAAAGATTGATAATGGCTTGGTAGCTTTGGTGAATGTGGGTGATGCAACGCATGGCTCTGTTTTACCTCTCCTGCTTTATGCTGCGAAAGCTACACAAAGTCAGAGTCGTCAGGCTGTTCTACTTAGAGCAAGGGGCATGCAACTGCTGCTGGATTCTATTGCTAATGGCATCTCAAGGGACTTGTTTGCGGAGAAGGCATTAAATGGTAGGGAAGAAGCTTAACAGCGATCAAGTATTGTATGGTGTAATTGAGGTCTTCAATACTCTTAAGTGGTTCTTTGGCCTGCGATGCCTGGGCGATTTTGATCTGTTTATTATTTAGACATATGAAGATTTGAACATGCTCGTCTTTCAGTTTTAGTTTAACGACTGAATTTCCTGGTAGCTTCGTAGGCATTCGATTGCTTGTTTTATGGACTCTTCCTATGTCTTGATTTGCTATTGGTGTCTCTGTTATCTATTTTAGAATTTTTAACTCAGATCGACTAGATGGTGCTTGTGGTGCAGGCAATTTTTCTTCTCTTTTGCAGTATCTAGATAAGGGGCACGATGCTGCTGATGTACAGTTTTGGAAGAGGATGGCTGATCCAGTACTAGTTCACGATTCTTTTTCATCGTTCCTGTGGTTGCTCTTTTGCTTGCCCTTACCATTTCCTGCAAGTGGAGCTCCGTTTACGGCTCTTGTCCACCTTTTTTATTTGGTTTCTGTCACCCAGGTATTGCCTGCTCTTGAGAATGGTTTACTTTTAGGATTCTTCTGTGGGTCAACTGGGTGCTACCACGGCTTTGTGGAGCAATCTCTTTGCCTTTTCTGATACATGCTCAGAAGTATGTAAGGCATTGTAAGCGCAGGAATTTTTCTACCCCTTTAATCGACGTTTCAGATAATGTTCCTGTTTTAATATGGTCTGCGTTGAATCTGTATTCATTTCGCAACTTGGGGCATCTTCTTCGTGAATTCACTGGCTATTTCTGGCATTGGTGCAGGTTATTGCGCAGGCCGGTGCGTTCTTAGCTCTAGACACAGAGTTCGCACCGTCAACAATTTCCTTCATGGGAGCTGTGCATGCCAGCTTGGTTGGAACATGTCTTCAACCTTTGTCAGATGAAGAAAATGCAGCAATCCCTGCAGGCCCACCTTTGGTTGTAATGAGGCGCTTGACACTGCCTTTTCTCCGGCGCTGTTATTTGCTGCAAAATTTGATGGCAGGTTCAGGCCAAGGACTGCCCGTTGCAAGAGCCCATCAGTGGGAGCTGCCAGAAGGGCATGGGTTTCAAATAGGTTCTTCTTCTCCGTCTAGTGGTTTGGAGGATACTGAGAAACAGATTCTGCAGGAACTGGAAGAATTGGAACAATTGGAGAGCATTTTTTGTATTCCCCCTCTAGCAAAGATTCTGGAGGAGGATGCAGTTCAGAACCTTGTGCTAAGTTGGTGCAGACATGTGAAGACTGACACAGGAGTGCGTTACTTCCGCCAAGGTCCACGACTGACGACAGCTGCTCCGTTTAGAATGATGCAGCTGCCTCGACTGTTTCAAGATCTTCTGCAGCGGTACGTATTTCATGTGAAAATAGAAGCAATGAGAACAGATGACAAGTAGACATGTTTTCCTTTCGGTTCAAATAATTGTATTTTGAACAGGATTTGTGCTCTTACCAATGGCCTTGGATGTACTTTTCCTGCCTTCAGTCGATGGTTTTAATGTACTATTGGATCTAGGCTTTTTTGAGGGCTATGGCGTTAGTATACAACTGAAGAAGTTACACTTTAAATCCGAATGAGTCTGATGTGCAGTTATGTCAAAGAGCGGTGCCCTCGATGTAACACAGTCCCTGATCGCCCGGCCCTATGCCTATTGTGTGGAGCCCTCTGCTGTGCTGTCAGTCAACGTTCTTGTTGCAGGTTTATCTCCACTCTGCAAAATCTGGAATTTCATGGACTAAGGTAGGAGGCTCTTAAAGTGAGCATCTAAGGAATAATGGGCCTCCGTATGAAAATCAGTAGAGCGTAGCATTTTTCACATATTTTTGGTAGAAAGAGAAAAGAGAAACAGTTCATTGACAATTTAAATCGTAATTTTTTGACTTAGAATGAATTAACTATGAATTTTCAAAGTGAAAGGTGCATAGGTCACTACTGGTGCTCATAGACTGGACCAATCTTAATCAAAATCAGTCTTTGAATGGAGCACTTCAAACTTAGGAAGTTTCGATAATTTTGGCTCTCAGAGAATGATTCACATCATGCTTTCAATTATTTTAGATTTAAGAACACAATTAAAAAGCAAAAAGTGCATTGAAGGAACTGTGATCCATTTTTGAAACTCTCTGCACTATTCATGACAGTTCTACTGCACCTTTGAAAATGCCCGCTCACAATTCGAGCCTCCTACCTTATGTTTGATAAGTTCATGTCGGTACTTTTGATTATTTGATTGATAGTTAGGGATTAAAAGGGATTTTATAGGGTGAAGTAATGTTGGTATTTTACATCCAGATCTCAGTCTTGTACTAATTGTCATGAATGTCTCTGCTATGAAATTCAGCAATATCTTTTATTTCTGTAGTTTTATATGCACGCGATGGCACGGTATGTTTTCTCCTGTAGAGTGATGCCGCGAGTTGAGATTGCGCACTGGAGTTGGACTAGATTCAGAACGCAACTGCGCGTTGACAAATAATGATTATTAATTCCGTTACACATATTGAGAGTGTCATAGGCGACCTGTTTGTCTTGGAGGAGTCCTATACTAAAGTCGTTTGATGATTTCATTCTATAACAGCATGAACCGGCAAGGAGAGTGTTACAGACATGCCATGGTTTGCGGAGCAGGCATTGGTGTTTTTTTGATGTTGCGAGTATGTATTCCTATAATTATACTCTTGTATACGCCATTTTACTACATAACTATATCCTGTATGACTTTATCATGTATTATGATTCATAGTTGTTGGGTGCATGTAATCAGATAGTCTTCTCTGACTGAATGATTTTCTTGAGTGCCTTGAGTAAAGATGAGAAACGACTGAAATTTCTGCTCTTCTTTCAGAGGACCAATATTCTTTTGCAACGGTGCGAGCGACAAGCTATGTGGCCATCACCTTATCTTGATGCTTTTGGAGAAGAGGTAAAGCTCTGGATTCTATCGAAAGCACTCTCCACTTGTCGTTTCTACGATACGATGATATCAGTTGTACTAATAGCCTCAATTTATCTCGATTGCCTGTATTTACTTGCATTTGCAGTAGTGATTTTTTGCTTATCCTGCAAATTTTCTCGACAGGATATCGACTTGCGTAGAGGGAAGCCTCTATATTTGAGTCAAGAACGATATTCTGCTCTAACTGCTATGGTACGCTAGTGTGGAATGAAATATCAGTCTTTCATGTATGCTTTGAATGCTTTGCAACCCCGACCGAAGACGGGGTCAAGAGTGTAATGTGGTGCATCGAATTCTCATTCTCATTGGTGGAATTATTTGAAAGGAAATGCTTTGACCAATCTTCTATATTATGATTTATATGGGCACCATGTACTGTAGCTGTTCAGTACTGGAGCACCTTTGAAGGCGCTCTAGCGATGCCGACCTTTCTCTTCATTTCTTCTAAATGATTATCTTCCCGTGTTAAGGAACAATAGAGCTGAGTAGTTGGAATTTTCGCAGGTGGCAGCACATGGACTAGATTACAGCTCGCCAGTATTATCCCACACAACACGTGACACTCTGTTTTAAGTTTCAATACTGAGGTGCTTTGGCATTTCTTATGTCTCGCTTCAATGACTACTAAGGAGAGGTACAGCGCTTGGACTGCACCTTTGTCAACGGGTTTGAGGACCTCGCATGTTTAAATTTGCAAGAATATTTTAGTGGATTTGCAGTCTGGCTCTATGGTTTTGTCCGTTTTGCAATCATCCTAACTGTGCTCGTGTGTTCACTGACTAATAACTTCTGCGATCAACTTCCGAGATATTATCCTTTTTTTCTTAGCATTGGTTTCTCCAAGTCGAACTGGTGTCTAGTTATGTCTCTGTTTCATCAAGTTGGGTATGACTAACCAGGTTTTATATTTATGATTGCAGCTCTCTATCTGTCCGATCCAGAATGAGTGGAATCGAGTACATTGGGCTTCTGGTGGGTCAGATTCCAAGTCTCTACAAACAAGACGAGGAAGTTGCAACAAAATGTATAGATGTAGCATAGAAGACATGTTTATGCATTAAAGAAAACATGTACTTCAGTGTTGGAAACATTCGATGAGCGCACTCAGGATTCCTATCCTGGACTGCATGAGATTTACAACATGTCTCCCCGATTTTCCGCTAACATTCAAATGTGGCACAAGGGAATTGCTGGAGACGGAGAGTACTATTGGCTGTCCTCTCGAAAAAGAGTAATAAAAAGGGAGGAAGTTTGGGCCATCGCTCCCATGCAGCTTTCAGAGGTGTCCTTGTATACTATGAACCATGGGAGAATCGCCGTTTTCAATCCCGCGGCTCCGGAACTGAATCTCTTCGTCGACTGTAATTGCATCACACCTGGTTCGATACGAGGTGAAACCTATTGAGGGTCGCTCAAGACAAGTGGCGACTACATGACCATGATTTGGATCCGACCATGAGTACTAAGCTTAACACCGTCACCCTACCTGCAATGATCGCTGTAGTCGGCAGTTTCCAAATTACGTTTTCAGTTTCCAAAATCAGTTCGAGTGTCACGACCGCGCAGTGGCACATGTAGAGTTGCCAGCAACAGGGAAGATAAATCGCAAGGCGGAAATATAATGCAAGAGCGCTGTTGGCTGAACTTTCCTTAAAAGAAAAGGGGATTGTTCGATCGGGCCAATTGGCATCTGGGTCTAAGGTACTTATCCGCAGCGGCTGCGTTCGTGAGGGTGGTCTGTCCGGGGCACTCCATTCAATGACTTCAGTATCATAATTAGATATACTTAGACAGCACTTGTGTGCTTGTAGCCTTCTACTGTAGAGTTCAGAAGCGGGCTAGGACGGGCCACGGCGGAGCACGGACTCTGTCCGGGTTTGTGAAATCGTAGTCACCCACCTTTCCCTCCCCATCTGAAACTGGAATTACCAGTATTTAACTGTGAGGTCTGTCTGGACCAACTACCACCACTGTCAGATTCGAGACTCCAGTCCTGCAGCTTCAATTCTGTCCAAGCTCGGCTCTCATGGCAGCGTCCTCGCTCTTGTCCAGTTCTACATGAACCGTCCCGGAGCCTCGATCAGATTCGATTCCCTTGTGAGCTCGTGTAGAAGCGTTAGCTAGAAGACCGTCCAGAGTTTGTTAGGAACTCACTATTTGGAGCTGCAGTCAGGATATATCAGCTTCTGTGTATAGTTCTAATCCGCGGTTGCTTTTCGAGAGGTGTCTCTGATGCGGAAAATTATTATATCTGCGATATAAAATTATTATTTCGATTTTCTCTGCGAGAGTACATGAGTGGGGAATTAGAGCATTCGTTGAATCGAAGTGTGTTATTGCAGGTAGCAACGATTCTCGAGACTATCCTCGTACGTCGCCTTAGACGAAATTGGGTCTGGCCAAATGGAAGGGAAGCAGGGATTATTCGGGGAGGCACCGTCTCCACTCTCCACCGCACACCCCAGAACGCCGAAAACGTTTCTAAAGACTAACTTCGCACTCGAAGTTGAGTGCCAGTGAAACCATGGAATTTCGTCGAACATAAATTCATGCTCACAGATTGATTAGGAATATGTGCATGAGAGCTGGCTCGCACTGGAGGCCATCGCGAAACCTTTGAAAGTGCAAACTCGTCTTAGATTCTTCTCCAATACATCCCTAGATCTCCCACGAATGTACAAGTCTTGTATATTCTCTACATGAACTTACACACTTGTATCTCCTGAGCAGCACTCCACCCTATATATTCATCGCGGGAAGGACTAACTCTAGGGAGATTTCGTGGTCATGCAAAATTAGATGCACTCGAACCTGATTAGTATTTGGTGATTATTTTCAAAGGTTCGAGTACTATCAAATTCTAAGCACTGCCCTTCGAAGTTGGTCGACTTGGTAGCACGAATGGGGAACAATTCTTAATTAATTGTTTCATGTGTAAGATGGGAGTGTGGAGTGGAGATTGGAGAATGCTAGCTGGCAGTGGCGATCAGCTCCACCGGATCCCAGAAGGTTTCTTGCGTTACCTCCAGGAAGCGCGAGTGCATCTCCCAGGATTTCAGGAAGGAGATCGTGGTGCTGGCGGACTTCGTGAATGAATCGTCCACCCACTTGGCCCACGAGCTTAAAACCCACTTCTACTTTCCTTGCGACTGGCCTGAGGAGCCAACTTTGACCAATTCCTGGATTCTCCCAAGTCAAGGACTCGCAGATTGAGATCCAGAAGCCAACTTTGGTCTCATCAATAACGAGCTCAACCTCTTCCACCAGATCCTTCGCGTCTCCCGGCATGTTAAGGTGTATGCCAATGTCAAGCCCTACAAGCGATTACTCCATGTTGACAGCTCATGACGTTTAATAGCTCCCAAACTTCTCCCTGTGAACAATCCTGTCATAGTAGCACCAGTGCTGAATATCCTTTCCTGGGATTGACTTTGAAACCTTGGTTAACACTCCTTTAATGGTAAGCATTACCGAAGGCATGATTGTAAGCGTGACGGAAAGGCTTGGTCTCACGGAAAGGGGAATCATTGGTTGTGTCCTGATATTTCGGGAGATAAGAGGGAGGTCTTGAGGTGTGATACAGAATGTTATGGCTGTGAAATCACGGATTCACGGAAAATGTGCCCCAAATCCAGCTTTCATGAGCCTGTGTTTTGGTCCAGTCTTCGTTTGTCTCTTCACATACCTTTTTTCTTTTGAGTTTCTGTACATTACAGTCGGGGTCCAAGGAGTTTATCTACTCGGTTCAGCCTCTTGATAGCCACCTTGTCATTTTGAGTGACACGGTTTGAGGATTTATCATCCCATATATATATCGACCCCTGTTTTCAGCACTTCCCTGTCAACATTGCATTAGAATTTCAGTCGTTCTAAGCTTATATTATCACAAGGACAGGCACAAACTTTCGGATGAACATGAATGAGATCAACAAGAACCACACTTCTGTACCACTATGTTAGAAGGCAGTAACTCCTTTTTATGTAGAAAACACAGGCTCATGAAGCACACGTACCTTCCTATTCATTAATTTTTCTTACAGTCAAGCACAGGTTTAAGTTAGTAGAGGTCATCATTTCCATTCTAGAAATGGCTGCTGCTGTTAATGTAGGAAACTAGCTGCTTTCAATTGCAATCTTTACACAAGATCCACCAGCAAACCCATTAGAATTTTCGCTAAGCCCTTCAGGTGACAAATATCAAAGCTGATGATCTGAAAGACTGTAATACTTTATGTTATCTTCAATGTATAATTAATTTGAGAGTGGAAAAAACAGCTACGCATATCAGATATGAAAAGTGAAAAAACTATTACAGCTACTAGTGTAAAGGTACATCCTGCAAAAATCAGTGCAAAAGGATGTGAAGAAGGTACACATTGCTAGCGGATAGCACTCCTTATCCCAGCATAAATTTTCACATATATTCTGGGTTGAAAGAGAAAGATTGGGTACGTAATTTCATCTTGCAGGAGTCGTCGTTCGAAGTTTTTGAGAATGTTAGGTCCAAGGAAATAAAGGTCTGTATTTTAGGGAATTGAATGTTCTCATATCCGCAATTTACTATCGCCGATGCCATTGCTTGTGCATGCGGTTGCTGCTGCTGCTGCTGCGGCCTTGTACTGTACAATTTTTGAGTGAAGTGTGAAGTGTACAAGGCATGCTCCGGGTCAGTCATATTTCTGCCATTCATAGTTCAATGCATGACAACTTTGCATCATTTTCTCAAACACTAGTCCAAAGATAACCGCAGACTGAGGTCCTCACTTGTCGCTGCTGTCTCGATTTCAGTTGTCAACGTCGTCAGTTTCATAGAATGATATATGAGCCGGCTTTTAATTACAGTAGAGAATATATATGCTGGCTTCTATAGAGTATGTACGTGTGAGATGTTCGAAGTTCTAGCTGTACATACTCTTCGATGGTCAGGGAGATTGAATGCATGTTGTGAGATGGCTATGGGAATCTTTGTGCTCTGCTACTGTACTGTACCTTTCTGCTATTTTTGTCCCTGTTGTTGGAGGCCTGTGTTTTCTAGTGATGACGTTTCTGTGGAAAGGAGTCGCTGTAGTTCGACCTCAACTGATATTTTGGAGATGCAGGTGTTTGGTGGCCACCTCCAAGTATCGGATCTTCGAAGGGGGACGTGGTTCCCTAAACCTCTTCTTTGATAATATATGGTGATGCAAGCTGGTATAATTCTGCCATTTTTGACATATTTCATGCCATTTTAATGGAATGTCATACAATTTCTAACATATTATGTGCCATTTTAATGGAATGTTGCACCATTTTACCGTAGTACCACCATTTTAATGAAATTTACTATATTGGTGAATCTAACCATACAAATGGAAGATTTGAATCAAAATCTACAACTTTTATTTGCATATCAATTCCAAAATATGCTCGAAATAGTAATTTATAATGATTTTTCTCAAATCATCAATTCTAGAGATGAATCTAGATGTTTAGGGGTTAACATTAAGGGATTAACATTAGATCATTTTTAGAAAAAAGAAATAGAGGTTTGGATCTCTGGAGTGAAAAACAACAGGGTTTGCCTTAGTACTTCCCGATGGTGCTTGACTCAAAAAGGGGGAGTCACCAATGATTATCTCATTACTCTCACAAGGAGCAAAGGCGCCCTTTCTCACTAATTTCAAGTGTGGAAAATTTTGGATTCATTAGAGAAACTCTCTAGAGGCCTAGTTGGATGTGATAAACCAAGCTATTTCAAAAGGCCATCAAGCCCTACTCAAACTACATTAAACATGTCCACATCTTGTGTAAAACCATGGGATGGATGAGCTAGAAGACATACTATACAATCACAATATACTCTAGTATTTTATCTCACTATTGTCAAATAAGGGTACCTTTGTTCACTTTATAGGTGATTGCAAGAAACACTTGTTCTATTTTTTGTCCCCTTGCCCTTGGACACATGGTTTTTTGGTCATAACTTTTGCATTGTAAGTCCGTTTGTCTTGAAATTTGGAATGAAGGTACACATAAAAGTTTCACAAATTTCTTAATTTTTTTTATTTTCTTAAAATTACTTTACTATTTTTAAGGTGCCCCCAATTGGGTGTCTACCTTGGCCATTTTGAAGGATTTTAGTCCAAAATTGTACCCAAAAATGCGAATTGGAAGCCACAAATTGAAGAAGTTGGAGGTGTACTCTCATTCCAATGACAGATGAAGAGTTTTTTGCAAAAACCTTTGCATGGGGTGTCTACATAAGGCCAAAGTGACCATTGTTTGTACACATTTTTTGGACAAGAGAAATTTTCCTTGAAGAAATTTTTGGTGCAATACAAGAGCAAGCTTGTCTACAAAAATGACTTTTTTCTGATAACTTTTTGAATATTTAAAAATGAAAAGGTCCATAGACCCCTTTTTGCTATTTTCTGCTTCCAATGGCTTCTATAGTACTCCATAGTAGTCTACAGTACTCCATAGTAGTCTACAGTACTCCATAGTAGTCTATAGTACTCCATAGTAGTCTACAATACTCCATAGTAGTCTACAGTATTCCATAGTATTATATAGTACTGAATCAACGGTTTACATCTACAAGGGCCTCAAATCAACGGTTGAGATTCGCAAGCCTAGACTGACATGCAAAATTGATAGTAGTCCATAGGACCGACAATCCAATGGCCAGAAATTGTGTTTTTGAGCCAAATATGTAAAGTGTTTCTTGCAATCACCTTTATCTATCTTAATTTTTTCTCAATTTTTAATTCTTCGGATGCTAATAATAATACCCAATTCTTCATACTAATACCATGTTAGTAGAGCAAACTTCAAAGGTATTGTCCCACCTTTTTTATTAAAAAAATTCATTTTGTTCTATCGTTTTGAATAAAAACACCAAATGTCAAGACCTATGTCTTTGAAATATCAATAATTGTAACCCAATCCTTTGATACTCATGGCATACCCTATTGAAGCAATCCAATGGTTTTCAAATACCTACCATACCACAATCATCACACACCAACCAAATTAAAGTAAGAAACAATAAGGAAACAATGACACAAGGACAAAATAAAATAAAAACTTAAGGTCTTCAAGAAAGCTTCTTAGAAGCCAAACTTTAGAGATTCCATTTTTTCTCTAATGATAAGACTACCCCCAATGACATGTGTGGGAAGTTTTAGATAATCATGCAAAGCTCACTACTTTGGGGGTAATTCTACTATTTTTTGCCATTATGTCATTACAATTTGCAATAAGAAATGATACCATGCTCCCAATGCTTGTCCAATCAAAAGTGAAGATTGATGTCCTCTTCAACTATATTGGAAAGTGCCTTCCCTCAAAGCCTACTCCATTTTTCATCATAGTCTTATCATTAGAGAAAAAATGGATTATCCTTCAAAGCCTACTCCATTAATCGGGAATGTGCAATGCAATGTCACTACTTGGTTCCAATGGTGGTAAAGTTGTCCACAAAGAACTTAACAAGATACTCGAATGCTTGAAAAATGTTTTATATTTTCATTTGTGATTATGGGATGTTCAAAAAGGTTTGGTTATTTCATAATCATGTTGTTAGTATTTCATCCATTCTCACCACTTTTTCTAAGTGTCTGCAATGGGTCTTTTGCTTGTGATGGGTTGATTTTCCTTATGTACTTTAGCCAATATACTATGTAGATAGACTTAAATTTGCACTTTTGTTTTTACAATAAAGCTTCCTTGTTTCAAAATCCTTTTCTTCACACAAGTTCAATAGTTCTTCATGTCTCTTGCAATGAATTCCACCTCTCCAAACACTACAAAAAACTGAGTGAAAAAATGACTACAAAAAATGACTAGATAGCAATCACTTCATATATTTTCGACTGCGAAATGACTAGGGGGTCCTGCTGTCATTTTGGACAAGTCATTCACATAAATAACTGCAAGTGTATTATCACAATCCATTCTTGCCTTAGATGGAGAAGGGATGATAGAAATATATGTGGAGGCTGAGGTGGAGAAGGCATGTATTTGGCACATGCCCTAATCGGATGATGTGGCAATCACTAATTGGCTGCGGTCAAGTACGTGTCTAGTCATTTACCAATCATTCTTCAATGACATGGCCACATTGGCAGTCATTAGAAAGTCATTTTTCAATTGCAACAGACTCATTACAAATCTGATGTGGACAACCATGCCAGAAGTCATTATGCAATCATTTAGAAGTTGCCATGGAGTGATTGTATCATTTACAAGCACTAGCACGTGGCAAATTATTCCAATCATTATGACTTAACATGGATTTAGGTCACTCCCTTAGACATGGAAAGTCATTTTCTTGTCAATTAAAAGTTACAACAATGTGTGCAAAAAAGAGCATAATGACAATTAGGCAAGTAGTCATTCAACAATCACATGAATACATTCAAAATTCCAAAGCAATACAGCATACACAATACAATATACCATACACAAAATACCATACATCATACTTGGCCCATGTGTCATTGGGCTTTTCAAGCCACTTAGTTGTTGGCATGGAGAGGGCAAATGACAAGCCTTTTGTACATGTGGAGTGGTAGGAAGCAAGACAAGGAAACCATGTTGGATTTGTAACATGAAGAAATTGTGTTACAAGTGGTATTCCAGACCTCAATTAGGCATAAAGATTAAATTTTTCAAAAAACTCCAAACTAATAAAAGTTGAAAAATCAATGTCACTTGCATCTCCAAAAATCGGTTTTAGATTTTAATCTTCAAATCAAAAGTTACGGACAAATTTGGGAAAGGGATTGGAAAGGACATTTTCTTTGACATTTTTTAATATCCTTTTTGAATTTTGTCCATCCTTGTCATATGTATCATATACGAAAATGTGCTATAGATGTAGGATAAGTGTGATGAAAGGTATGCAAGATGTTTAGAAATTGTGTAGAACATCACAATGGACAAGGCATTGAAGTGATAGTAGAGTAGGTGTGCAGTAATCTGAGACATTTTGAACTCATTCTGTGATCTCAGGAAGTTATTTTGCAATGGCAATGGAGAGACAAAATTGTTGTCTATGTAAAGGGGAAACAGGACATAATGATTGTCTTTAGCATCATTAGAATACCTTTGTGTAAGTATGCTAGGACCTCTAAATGTTAATTTTGAATGACTTTAATTGTCCAAAAGTAGTGTATAGACAATGACAGAAATGGAGAGAAATCATTGCTTCCATACTAGTAAGAGTTTAAATGAACCTTGAAGTTGACTCTAACTAAGAAAATAATATACACCAACAAAATGAAAAGGCCATTCAGAATGCATGATTTCAAAGAAAAGGACAAAAAAGTCTTCTTTTGAAGATAAATAAAGAGTAGAGAATTTAGAAAGGTAAAAAAGCTTCAAAGAAATGAAGCTGACAAAAGAAAAGGAAAAAAGGAAGAAAAATTAAAAAGAAGTGAAAGAAAATAAATTTAAAGAATAGAAAATACTAAAAAGGGAGAAATAATCATTATTCGTTTAAATAAGTTGAAGAAAATTACAATTCATGAAATAGATAAATGAAGAAGTAAAAAAAAGAGGATAAAAAAGAAAAAAAGGGAGAAGAAGAGAAAAACAAAATTTATAATACCAGGAAGAATTAAAAGAAATTGGATGAATGAAAAACAATGCAAAAACATTCCGGACTAGGAGAAAAAAAATCAAGGAAGACTAGCCTTGTAGGGAGATACAAATGAGCATTAGAGGAATCTAAAGGGCGAAAAAAGGACTACAAACTTGAAAAAAAGGTAGGTGGAAAAAGTTTTCATAGTACTTAAGAATTCAGAACAGAAGTTGAAAAAATAAAGAAAGCGGGGAGAAATGATGAAGATTATAAGCAAATGAAGATTAAGCTATCCCAATAAAAATTTACAGACTTTTGGCAAACGGTCTATGAATATAAGAAAGGCAAACAAAAAAAAGGAAGTAGGAAATAACTATGAAGATAGGAAGCAAAAAATGGAAATGAAGGATCCCGAAAAATATGAAGCCAAAATTTCATTAACAAAAGTAAATGAATTAGTGGGAAATAGGTCCTATATGGATCGGGCAATGAAGAAACAAAGAAAAAGACAAAGAATATGTGACACATTCTCCGAAAAGAGTACAGAATAGGAAGACAATGTCTTTCATTTTCCTTTTCAGAAGAAGAAAGCAAACAAGGAAGAAAGAAGCGTCCATGTATGCAATATATTCAGAACACTATCCTTCCTATGCGTAGTGTCTTCCTCCTATGTCTCTTCCTTCATTGCGCCATTTAGGAAGTAAAAGAAGAGTTGGAGGACATATTAGCCATCTTTTAGCCTATCATTTTGCATTCACAACTATCCTAGGCATCTAAGTCATTTCTGAGTCGTATTTCAGTCATTTCTTAGTCATTTTGACCATCAACCAATCATTTCATATGTGACTATGGTCTCCATGTTAGAAGTTACAGTGCCCATGTCATGCAGTTGACAAAGTTTTGAACAAAATGCGGGGGATGAATAGTAAACCTCTTGCGGTCCTCATGCTATAGTCACACTTATGACTTCGAAATGACTTAGGTGTTGTTGGACCTTCATTGTTGGTGCAATTAGAGAGCAAAAGTCATTTTCTAGTCACATTTTTCAAAGAGTCACTGCTTGCAGTCGCATTTGTGCCCATTTTCTTGTAATGAAAATCCAAATGGTAAAATACTTTAATTTGTACTTATAAAAAAGAAAACATTGATTTATTCTATTGTTGGTTCACCAAAATGGTCATTTAGGGTGGTTTTAAGAAACACCATTCAATTTTTGGAGCATTTCAATGGCCAAACAATAGTTATAGTTTATATGCTCAATACTATGAATACTAGAAGTACTACGAAACAGAAAAATCTCAACCATTGATCTGAAAAATTGATGGCTAAAAGTACCATTTTGAATACTATCACTATTACTAAGTATTGAAATAGAAATATTTGCATCGGCGGTGCTCGTTTAGTTTCTTTGCCCAAATGATTGATGGGCAGCCACGATGGAATGGGGATGGCCGGATGGGCCTTGTGGGGGCTTCGCTTTTCAGCCTTCGTAAGCACCTTCTTCGACTAGCAGGGTTACTCTAGGTGCTCCAGAGCGACTGGCCGTGAGGGGCCTCACCCTCACTGTACTTTGTCTCTGGTTTGCTCCCTGTGTCTTGGTCTACGTTGTCTGGGGTGTCGGGGTGGTATTGGTGTGTCTGTGCCCTACCAAGCCATTTGTGGTTGGCGGTTTTGTATTCTTTTCTCTTTCGCAATGACATTCCGTTTCATTTGTGTCAAAAAAAAAAAATAGAACTATTTGAAAAAAGGACAATTTGTCACAAAAAATAGATACAATAACTCAATGAGGTATAAAGCAATAATAAATTAAAAAATCATGGACAAAAAAAACTAAAAATTGGCAATTTGTGAGGAGTTGAGGACTTAATGGTGATCAAATTTCACCCAAAAAATGAAGTCAAAACCATTTTCAATGTTCAAAAGTGTGAGCACAAGGGAGACCTATTTGCACAAATATGGAGGCCATAAAATAATGTATTTTTAGATTCCCTTTCATAAGCACATGTCCTCCTAGTATCGGAATAGACCACAAAAATTTCAGCTCTAGATCATTAATTTTGGGTACTCTCTAGTACTAAAAATCCCTAAACCTCAAAGTGTGACAAATTCACAAAATTGAATTTTAAATATAAAATAATTTTTTAAAATTTCTAAATAACAAGGGATATGATTACAATCAAGTTAGCCATCTCCAATAAAAATATCAAGTTCATCAAGATCTACCTTCAAAAGTTCTAGTAGAAAAAACTTGTGTCACTGTGAATGTCACACAAAATATGACCGATATTTCTTGCAATCACCCTTTAGTATGTTCTAAACTATTTATCACAAGGACATACTATTCAACACTAGTTGTTGTTGTACTATTATAGGCATTCATGGTATGCAATGATGGTGTTGGAAGATTGGGCATCCTAATTCTCATGCTAGCTAATTATCCACCAACACTAAAATAACCATTTTGAAGTAGTACATATGACAATAATTTATTCATGTCACTATTTTAAATTAGTGTAAGCTGAAATTTATATTTTTTATGGTATTAATTTCTAAAATAAAATACTTCTATATTTTATTAATTTATTTTATGCCCTCACTAAGACTAAGAGCATGAATTAGTGAAGCTAATAATGCAATGCAAATAGTCAAGCCCTTGAGAAGAAAACCAACAAATAATTGATAGAAGTCATAGAACTGAAGAAGAAACAAAAACAAAACCGTTCAAAGTTGATAAATTAGAGTACTCTAATTACCTTCAATATATTTTATAATACATGTAGTGTATGAAGTATTTTGACTAAAAAAATGTGAGTGGAAATAATTTTATTATACTTATATGCAGAATCAAGTCATAATCTATATGACCTAGGGTTTTAAAGTATTTTATGGAATATTTAAAAATATCAAGAAGAATATTTTAAATTTTGAAAATATATGTAATATGATTACAAAATCTAAAAATTCTTATAGTGTAAAACATCATGGTACATACCAAAATTTTGATTTGTTTCATAATTATTTAGAAAATAATTTTCTTATGGTTATCCAACAATATGCCAAATAAGCCCACCTCAATTTTAGTTTTAGTTTGGTGAAAAGTTTGCAATGAATGGATAATCCCACCAAAATGTTTTCTTTTTGGCAAACAAAAATAACAAGTTTTCTAGGGTCAACTCAACCAAAATTACTTTTTTTTTCACAAATAGTCTTTTGGATTAGCAATGAAGGAGATTCATTTTGCTTTGAGCCACTAGAGCCTTGTGGTTAGTTACAAGACAAAATAGCAAGTTACACAAGAGAGACAAACAATAAAATCTTGCAACAAAACAATGTCCTTGTATTTTGCACGGATATCTTTCCTTAGTAATGTTCTTGGGTGGTTGCAAGAAACACTTGTCTTGCTTTTTGTCCCTTTGGCTTTGGAGGGGTATTTTTTTTATAATGCTTTTGTGGTATATGCCCAATGTAGGTGAAATTTGAAATAAAAGTACATGTGATAGTTGGAATCACATGTTGAATAATTTTTTGCACTTTTACAAAACTGGTTTACTATTTTCTAAGAGCCCTCAATCGGATGTCTACTTTTTCTATTTTGGAGGATTTGAAATCCTATTTTGACCTAAAAATGCAAATTTGGAGCCAAAAATTGCATAAATAGGAACTTCACCAAGATTACATGCAATGACGAAAAGTTTTTTTTATTGAAATCCTAATATGTGTTGCATGCACATGGGTTCAAAGTGTATGTGCTTTGCGTGAAAAGTGGAATGAAAAAAAAATTCCTTTCAGAAGTATTTCATTGCATTATATATTTCTTAGCTACATTGGAGGGTTGTTTCAAAGTGGTTCCCCATGCTAAAAAATAGCCATTTCTAGCTAGAATTAAAAATTATTAAAAAAATTTAAAACTAGAAATATTAAAAGAAAATATTAAAAAAATAAATTATTATTATTATGTGACATGGTAGTTGCTCTGCCACATCAACTTGTTGTGTCTGAGTTTGTATAGTTCGAGAACTCGGGAGAATTCACAATTGTTTAGATTGGCTAAATTTCATCTAGTGGTACAATTCAAGCATGTCGAAGTGTAGAAAATGGCGACTATTTATTTCATTCATATGATTTTTTTCGAAATTACTATAAATCAAAATGATTTTATATCCATTTTCACTAATTTCTCATCCCCCGATTCTATGATAGTTTGGAGAAGTCAATAGCAACGGATGGTATTGTAGAGTAGGCCTGCTACTTTCTAAATTCATATTTAATATTTTTTTTATTGATTTTTTATGTTATAATTGATTTTTTTACTGATTTTCATGATTTTAATAAATTTTCAATTTAATTTAAGATAAATTTATTGATTTTGTAATTGATGTATTATTTGTTATTCATAATAAATAATTTTAAAACTCATTTTTCATGATTTGTATTACATTGCTCCTACATAGAACTTGTAGTAATTGTAATAGTGATAATCCTTTGGCCCAAAATGACAATGTTTTTGAAGCAAAATGTTAAGTGTTTCTTGGATCAACCGTGAGACCTTCCTCCCAAACCTTGGTTGTGGCATTCTCCAAGTCACTCTAAAATCCAAAAAGTGGAACGTGGTACAAAATTAGAACTTGGTTGGTTCGTTTACTGAAATTAGCTAAAATAGAACCAAGTATGTGATTTATTCAATCCCCATTTTTCTCAAATATGACCTCCAACCTTGACGTAGACAATTCTCTTGGAATGACTTTTACTTTACAAATGGTGCTTTATGGTTGTTAAGTAACAAGTTTTTCGTGAATGGTTTTGGTTTTTTCTACAGGCACTTCAAACAAGCACCTATTGAGTATTGACCACTTGAATTTTTCTTAAGTCTTGACTTTGAAAATTCACAAAAAACACAAAAACTCTCCAAAGCATCAATTTTATTAAGTTGGTGGTATTCCAATACTTTCATAACATTTGTTCTATAAAATAAATTTGTACCTAACCTTCATTTTGGACCTACATGTACATATATTTTTTAATTTTTGGCTTTGGAATTGCACCACTTTCATGAAATTCTTGTTCCAAATTTTAATTTATTTGAATATTCATAGTTTCCCTTTCTCTATAAGGCAATAACAACACCTAATTGTAATTTTGTCTCCATTTGGACACACTTGTCTAGCTTAAATGAACAATAATCTATGTAATATGTTTCTACCTTAAATGCCAATTTCAAAAGATTGATGATATCCCATTATTGTTTAGTGTGGATTAG
Source organism: Straminergon stramineum (assembly GCA_963920665.1). Lineage (NCBI taxonomy): Eukaryota > Viridiplantae > Streptophyta > Bryopsida > Hypnales > Calliergonaceae > Straminergon > Straminergon stramineum. Next base: position 8,500,987 of record OY987263.1, read on the forward strand.
GACATGTGGCCCAAACTCAAAATCTATACCTATCCTAGTTTGTAGCCTGAAATTAGACTTTTAAAAAAAGAAAATATATGTCACATTTTGCAATTGTGTAAACATAAATTGCCTATGTAATGACATTGACCATCCATTTGAAGAAATTTGGGCCCTCAAAGTACTCTCTAAAATAGCCTTAATTGGGGGCATTAATTGGATTTAAATGCGTACTTGTCAAGGAAAGAATGATATTTCTTCCCTATTTCCACCTAAATTTTGACACCATGATGTTTTAAACAATTGCATCCCCTCTATTGGACAATGGAATGTCATGTACTTCTTGTCATTCAATTCCTTAGTACATTGAGGGAGTAGTTTATATAGAAAAGGACAAATTGGGTGGAACTAAGTATTGTCTAATGGCTGATGATGTTTGCTTAATGAAATGCTCCTTATTTGACAATGAGACACTAAGTACTTCTTGTCATTCAAGTCCTTGGTACTATGAATGAATTTTTTTATTTTGAAAAGTTCATGGGTACTTGATGCTCATGATGTTTGCAAAATGAAATGCTTCTTATTGGACAATTAGACATTAATTAGGTACTTCTTGTCATTCAAGTCCTTGGTACTATGAATGAATTTTTTATCTTGAAAAGTTCATGGGTACTTGATAAAATTCATACAAGGTAGAAATACGATTATGTTCATATTTGTCTACTTAGGTTATCATCTCTAGCCTTCCATTAACCCCTCACCGCCGGAGGGGACGAAAAGTGTCCTCTCATAGTCTGGCAGTAAAATTCAAAGTGATGTAACTTTTGCATCCAATGTCTGAATTCAATAAAACTTGTTGGTAAAGTTGCGCATATTATTCTACTTTCAGTGGTTAAATTTTTAGAGAAATACAAGATGTATTGAGTTTTTGAGAGCCATTCGAAGTTCACAGGTTCAATTTGAGTTTATCTCACTGCATTCTGATGGCTGCAACTTCGGGTTTTTTTTATCTTTCTCATCAAATGTTCATTTTCAATAAAAATTGATGGGTTTTGTTCCCAATAAAGCCTAGTTATTTTGGTAAAATTTTCATGTCAATCCAAGTTGTTTTGAATGATTGGGAGCAATTCGAAGTTCAAAATCCAGACATTTTTGCATTACAATGAACTTCGGCGGCTTATAACTTCTTCATACATGGTCCGTTTTCAATAATTTTTGTTGGAAAAGTTGCACATACTAATCTTGTTTATAAGATTAAAATTTCATATCAATCCAACAGGTTATGAGTGACTGAGAAGCATTTTAGTAGAGGGAGGTTCAGACATAGATGTGATTTTTTTGCTACTTTTTTCACTGTTTTTTGAAATTTCAAAACAATTTTGCAGACACAATGAGTCAATTGAATGAGATTTTTTTTCACCAAAGTTTTTTTCTTTTGGTTTGAATCACTTTGTAGTTTAAATTTTTTTCATTTGAGTAGGTTTAGAAATCGAATTTCACCTCCAAATGTGTTTTTAAGAAAATTTCAGCATCTTTTTTCAACACTAAAACATTGTAATCTTTCAATCTATATGGTCAAATGACCCCAAATGTTTTTCACACCATCTACAACATACACACTACAATATTGTACGGTTGAGATTTTCATACCTCACTGAGATTTAGACTTATAGGACTTGAAAAGCAAGTCAGCTTTTACACATGTTTGGACTTCAGGCGATGAGGGGTTAATAGCTTTGCATGTCAACTCTTTGAGGAGCTCTTTGAGGGTTCAAATTTTTTCTAATCTTACCTCTAATTCACTAATTGCACGGAGCCCGCTTGACTCCAATGCCACCCGCCGTCTCCATGTGCTGAAACTTGAAAGGTCATGTTCTTCCGCAGCCGGTTTCAGTCCAAACTTCAAAGGTGTGCTCCAGGTTTTTCGTAACTTGGTCCCCACCGATGTACTCGGATCCAGTCAATGCATGCCCATGCACGCCAACTGGACCAGGATCATTTCATCAGTCCGCCAGTCCGGCGTTTTGCAGCAAGTTTCGGGCCGTGTCCGAAAGAATTCTTAGGAAATTCAACTAAGATAACTGTAAGAGTGCACCGCATCGATTTTCTACAGTAGATTTTCCCGGGAGGTAGCAAAGCTAGGACGAGGAAATTCAGTCAGTTTCTGGCCAAACATGGCGCCGATTGTAGAGACACATCGAGATCTAGACGGACATCTAGAAATTCATGATATTTCGGGTCTGTGACCTAGCCTAGCTAACTAGGCTAAGAGGTGTATATATGTCTGCGCTTGTAGATTGAAGCTTGTTCTTTTTGTCGACTTTTGATTGATGGTGGGCATGGCCAGTTCGTGAACTGCACAAACTGGAATACGCTCGCGTTGCCTCGGGAGTTGGAGATTATTTTACAATTGTGCGAGTGGAATTGGAAAGAAGGAGGGTTATAGGCCGGATGGTTGACGCCGCCGCCGCTTGGAAGACTGGGCCTGAGACGAAGAGAGATGGATCGAACCCGAAATTTTGTTCGAGCTCATACAGAATCTTCCGTCAGTTCTCTCGAGGTAATTTTATGTTCTGAATCGCTTGGACTAGCTGGAGATAAGATTGAAGACTTCTATGTGCTTTCTAAAGCGCCATGCATTTCTCTGAAACCCTCAGAGAAGATCCTGTGGATCTAGCTAGCTACACTAAATAGTGAAATTAGGTTGCCCCACACTAATTTCTTGACATTTGACACTATATAAATATTTATAGGTATTATACAAGAATGCACTACTTTTGAATTAGATATTGTTGTAATTGGGACTCATAAACCTCCATGTGTACAAATGGAAAAATTTGTAGCAATATTTGTTGACTTTGATGGCTTGTAAAGTGATTTTTGAAGGGTAAGGCAACCTAATTGTTAAGGCAACCTAATTTCACTATTTAGTGTAGGTATTGTGGTCAACAAATTACCCTAGGTTGCTTCATCGTTGTTTGTAACATTTCTGAAACCAGAATTGGAAGCTCCTCCTCTGGGAGCAATGACGAAAGCTTATCTTGCTTGTTAAACACTGCAAAGTACGTACAATATCCTAGGGTAGTACCAATTGAAACCTGTGCATGCCTGAATTTTGCGGACAGGGACGATTGTTTTGTGGGCACTGACATTTTTATCTGCGTACAGTCACGATCGATCAGTTAAATTACTCGAGCGGTACGTGTGTACTAATAGTTTGGAATATTTGTGTCAAACACAGGAACTTACATCTGACAAGAACACGGACCTTTTTCAAGCACAGCCGTCGTTGTACGTGCTTTTCGATGATCTGAGCGAGTGCTGGGCTAGGGGTTCGAGCGTCCTTCCTTCCGCTGCATCTTGTTCATTGATTTTTGGCAGGAGTTGATCAACAGAGGCTAGCTTTTGGATTCGTTCCTCTGTCAGCAATTTTAGCTAGCCGAAAATGTTGTCTCACAAGGCGGATTCGAAGTGGGGCGTGAACAACATGAGCAAGGTATTAGCTCTAACGCTTCTCCTCGTGATGTCCCTCCATATCCTCACATGGACCGGACGCCGGGGTCTCATACACCTGCCATGCCCAATTGACTTCACAAATTCGGACAACCAGCTTCCGGTGTTGCTAACGAAGCCTGAAGCAGGACCTGAAGCTGCTCCAGCAACTCAGATACCGAATTCTTACTTCCCAGACTCCGACTCCGACATTTGGCATTGCAGGGAACACCACGTGGACGTCTCCTCCTACACCGACTGGCTTACCGGCAACTTCACCGATTCCCAGTCCCTCTGTGCCGCGCATCGCCAATCCAAGCTTCCCCTGCCCCCCGGCCCTCCCCGCATCGCCTTCCTCTTCCTCACACGAGGTCCCATCCCCCTGGAGCCCGTCTGGCGCAAGTTCTTCTCCGGCCATGAATCCCAATTCTCCATTTACGTCCACGCCCACGACGCGGATTACAGCTTCCCGACAGAATCTCTATTCCACAACCGCACCATCCCTAGTGAACCCATTCAGAAGTTCGATACCTCGCTTCCTGAAGCAGTACGCCGCCTCCTTGCGTACGCGCTTCTGGATGCGACTGTCCCGAACGCCTGGTTCCACCTCGCCTGCGATGCGAGCGTTCCCATCCGAGGATTCGACTACGTCTACAATTACATCACAAACAGCAACCAGAGCTTTGTGGAGGCTTTTTACCCGACTTCGCCGTGGTGGCGGTCGAATTGGAAAGAGAATAGCACTATGGTTGTCCCTGACAAGTTTATGCGCAAAGGGGAGTTTTGGGTGACGCTTCATCGGCGTCACGCCGGGGTTGTCGTCGGGGATCAGTACGTGTTCCCGAGGTTTCAGCACAACTGGTTCCAGTGGGGGTTGGCATCTGAGGTTTATGTTCCGACGTTAATGGCAATGGCGGATCCCGAGGGGATTGCGCATCATTCGCTGGTGTATGTGAACTGGTTGAATCATCCTAAGGGGGTGAGCTCGCCGGTGACGTATAATCATAGTATGGTGACGCCGCAGGCGATACGAGAGATGCAGAATCTCACGGTCAATAAGTATGGGTTCTATCAGTTTGATAAGGAGTGGGACGATAACACGGAGAAGAGCTGTGTGTATAACGGAGTGCCAGAGTCGCCGTGCTTTTTGTTTTCGAGGAAGTTCGTGCGGGATGACAGGGTGGCCGCGAGTTTGCTAAATTTGGCTCCAGTGTTAGGGTACTAGTGTGACCAGCTTTGATTTCTGCACATGGTCTGTGATATATTGCCAAGAGAACTGGTGGACGATTTGAGAAGGTTTAGAGTTCAGGCCAAGCATGCGATTGTAGACAGTGAAACCTCATTTTGTGGTCGCTGAGAGGGTTTGCATACACTCAATGCACTGTTGAATCTTACGACTTCGGCTTCCAACTTTGTCTCTCAGAAATTGAATGTCGGAAACGGCACTGATAGAGCAGTCAGTGTGCAGGAATTCAAGAATGTTATTTAGGACAAGCAGGTCCTAAGAAAGAGGTTCAGTGGAAGCAGTGAGGCTATGCTAACTACTACAATCCTCTCCGATTCTGTTTAGAAAACTAGGAATTCAAGTGACTTCGGTTCAGTTGTAGAACATAAATTTCCAGCTCACAGCAATTACATGTTACACAAACTTGAGAAGTCACGAGGCTTCCCAAACCAAGAGGGGTTTTAAACCCTTCAATGCAGGACAAAGAATCTCTCCATGCCAAGACCGATTATACCTAATGAATGACAAAGAATCTTATCACCCACGACAAAAGTGCAACTATAATGATGACCACCCATTTCCGATCACTTAAGCAATTCAGCCTACATGCGGCATGCAAAAAGTAAATAAACAAACTTCCTCGTCTAGAGAAATAGATTTCAGGGAGATTTCATGATTTCCTAAATGATTCCTCCTAAAAGAAAAATTATCAAGAAGTTTTTCGGGGAAGATTCTATTTGTCCAATATTCTCGACCTGCAAGTGGCCTCGAGCTAGAATGCCACATGAAGTACAGACACTCTGCTCTGCAACGATTCTAAAGGCTCCCAAGGACACACAGAAAAGGAAATCAATCACCAAAACAAAGTGTGACACATACACCAAACACAAGGCTGAGATGAGAGGGGAAATGAGCCCAAATGAGAAAAAAATAAACCCCCATTTACATAACGTCACAAAAAAATGACGTCCTTACAAAAATACAAATATTGAGATAAATTCGGTTTCCCACGTAAATTAAAAATATCGCGCAAAATTTAGGTACATCTCCCCCAAAGTCCTTAGGGTACGGATGAGAGTCCATGCTTCACTCACTCCAGAAAGGCGCCGGTGTTCAAGGCGTCCATACAACCACTGACGGATAACTCACAAGAGTTGCACGCCTCAAGGTTTTTTGGCAACGATCAAAGTACGCCGAGCAGTGGCCCCTAATACGGAAGGAACATACAGGAACCGTCCGTACTAATAATAATCACCGAAATAACCCCTTCAGCATGCAAGAATGTATTCCGAAATGTTCTGAATGCATCGAGCAAGTACCAGTACCGCATAATACACGAGATGACCGCGCTGGCGTACGAAAAAGAGCGGCAGACGGTGGGCTCAGAGGGAACTCTCCCGAGTCTCGTCTGCATAACGGTGTCTTGATATCATTCCGTGTACAAACTCGATTTGCCATTCTCACATTCCTAAACCAGCGGGATACGGCTGCGCTGCTCGCACGGGAAGACATTGCTGCGGTCAGCTGTTCATCGTTCAAATCATGAACGCATCCCGATTCGGACCATGACGCACCTCTACATTCTGAGATAGCTTCTCCAGAGAGTCGCATTCAATCCGATTCTTACCCCAACCGAGGATTCATGCACACATGCACCAACAACACACGTGATTGCCCACGACAGACATAGCGTACCAACAATCCCCGATTCGCAGACACATCGGCTCAAGTGGACTACGCGCCCACAAATTTTATAGAGGTAATCAATGAAAAATTGGATAAGTTGTAACCTATGACATTCAGTCTCTTCCATTGCTGTACACAAATCCGCTTGCCCATTTTCCAGGACACTCTCCTCTAAAAGGCGAAGAGTGAAAGAGTTGACACCACCTCTATCGATGTTAAATGAATCAATCTTCTTCATCCTCTACTTCTTCCGGAGCCTCGGCCAACCATGACAACCACTTGCCCACCTCCCTGATAGCCTGCTCAATCCACAAACACCAAACCCAAGTTTCTCA
>OY987263.1:8507903-8534962 GCA_963920665.1 Straminergon stramineum
TGCATCGGCGGTGCTCGTTTAGTTTCTTTGCCCAAATGATTGATGGGCAGCCACGATGGAATGGGGATGGCCGGATGGGCCTTGTGGGGGCTTCGCTTTTCAGCCTTCGTAAGCACCTTCTTCGACTAGCAGGGTTACTCTAGGTGCTCCAGAGCGACTGGCCGTGAGGGGCCTCACCCTCACTGTACTTTGTCTCTGGTTTGCTCCCTGTGTCTTGGTCTACGTTGTCTGGGGTGTCGGGGTGGTATTGGTGTGTCTGTGCCCTACCAAGCCATTTGTGGTTGGCGGTTTTGTATTCTTTTCTCTTTCGCAATGACATTCCGTTTCATTTGTGTCAAAAAAAAAAAATAGAACTATTTGAAAAAAGGACAATTTGTCACAAAAAATAGATACAATAACTCAATGAGGTATAAAGCAATAATAAATTAAAAAATCATGGACAAAAAAAACTAAAAATTGGCAATTTGTGAGGAGTTGAGGACTTAATGGTGATCAAATTTCACCCAAAAAATGAAGTCAAAACCATTTTCAATGTTCAAAAGTGTGAGCACAAGGGAGACCTATTTGCACAAATATGGAGGCCATAAAATAATGTATTTTTAGATTCCCTTTCATAAGCACATGTCCTCCTAGTATCGGAATAGACCACAAAAATTTCAGCTCTAGATCATTAATTTTGGGTACTCTCTAGTACTAAAAATCCCTAAACCTCAAAGTGTGACAAATTCACAAAATTGAATTTTAAATATAAAATAATTTTTTAAAATTTCTAAATAACAAGGGATATGATTACAATCAAGTTAGCCATCTCCAATAAAAATATCAAGTTCATCAAGATCTACCTTCAAAAGTTCTAGTAGAAAAAACTTGTGTCACTGTGAATGTCACACAAAATATGACCGATATTTCTTGCAATCACCCTTTAGTATGTTCTAAACTATTTATCACAAGGACATACTATTCAACACTAGTTGTTGTTGTACTATTATAGGCATTCATGGTATGCAATGATGGTGTTGGAAGATTGGGCATCCTAATTCTCATGCTAGCTAATTATCCACCAACACTAAAATAACCATTTTGAAGTAGTACATATGACAATAATTTATTCATGTCACTATTTTAAATTAGTGTAAGCTGAAATTTATATTTTTTATGGTATTAATTTCTAAAATAAAATACTTCTATATTTTATTAATTTATTTTATGCCCTCACTAAGACTAAGAGCATGAATTAGTGAAGCTAATAATGCAATGCAAATAGTCAAGCCCTTGAGAAGAAAACCAACAAATAATTGATAGAAGTCATAGAACTGAAGAAGAAACAAAAACAAAACCGTTCAAAGTTGATAAATTAGAGTACTCTAATTACCTTCAATATATTTTATAATACATGTAGTGTATGAAGTATTTTGACTAAAAAAATGTGAGTGGAAATAATTTTATTATACTTATATGCAGAATCAAGTCATAATCTATATGACCTAGGGTTTTAAAGTATTTTATGGAATATTTAAAAATATCAAGAAGAATATTTTAAATTTTGAAAATATATGTAATATGATTACAAAATCTAAAAATTCTTATAGTGTAAAACATCATGGTACATACCAAAATTTTGATTTGTTTCATAATTATTTAGAAAATAATTTTCTTATGGTTATCCAACAATATGCCAAATAAGCCCACCTCAATTTTAGTTTTAGTTTGGTGAAAAGTTTGCAATGAATGGATAATCCCACCAAAATGTTTTCTTTTTGGCAAACAAAAATAACAAGTTTTCTAGGGTCAACTCAACCAAAATTACTTTTTTTTTCACAAATAGTCTTTTGGATTAGCAATGAAGGAGATTCATTTTGCTTTGAGCCACTAGAGCCTTGTGGTTAGTTACAAGACAAAATAGCAAGTTACACAAGAGAGACAAACAATAAAATCTTGCAACAAAACAATGTCCTTGTATTTTGCACGGATATCTTTCCTTAGTAATGTTCTTGGGTGGTTGCAAGAAACACTTGTCTTGCTTTTTGTCCCTTTGGCTTTGGAGGGGTATTTTTTTTATAATGCTTTTGTGGTATATGCCCAATGTAGGTGAAATTTGAAATAAAAGTACATGTGATAGTTGGAATCACATGTTGAATAATTTTTTGCACTTTTACAAAACTGGTTTACTATTTTCTAAGAGCCCTCAATCGGATGTCTACTTTTTCTATTTTGGAGGATTTGAAATCCTATTTTGACCTAAAAATGCAAATTTGGAGCCAAAAATTGCATAAATAGGAACTTCACCAAGATTACATGCAATGACGAAAAGTTTTTTTTATTGAAATCCTAATATGTGTTGCATGCACATGGGTTCAAAGTGTATGTGCTTTGCGTGAAAAGTGGAATGAAAAAAAAATTCCTTTCAGAAGTATTTCATTGCATTATATATTTCTTAGCTACATTGGAGGGTTGTTTCAAAGTGGTTCCCCATGCTAAAAAATAGCCATTTCTAGCTAGAATTAAAAATTATTAAAAAAATTTAAAACTAGAAATATTAAAAGAAAATATTAAAAAAATAAATTATTATTATTATGTGACATGGTAGTTGCTCTGCCACATCAACTTGTTGTGTCTGAGTTTGTATAGTTCGAGAACTCGGGAGAATTCACAATTGTTTAGATTGGCTAAATTTCATCTAGTGGTACAATTCAAGCATGTCGAAGTGTAGAAAATGGCGACTATTTATTTCATTCATATGATTTTTTTCGAAATTACTATAAATCAAAATGATTTTATATCCATTTTCACTAATTTCTCATCCCCCGATTCTATGATAGTTTGGAGAAGTCAATAGCAACGGATGGTATTGTAGAGTAGGCCTGCTACTTTCTAAATTCATATTTAATATTTTTTTTATTGATTTTTTATGTTATAATTGATTTTTTTACTGATTTTCATGATTTTAATAAATTTTCAATTTAATTTAAGATAAATTTATTGATTTTGTAATTGATGTATTATTTGTTATTCATAATAAATAATTTTAAAACTCATTTTTCATGATTTGTATTACATTGCTCCTACATAGAACTTGTAGTAATTGTAATAGTGATAATCCTTTGGCCCAAAATGACAATGTTTTTGAAGCAAAATGTTAAGTGTTTCTTGGATCAACCGTGAGACCTTCCTCCCAAACCTTGGTTGTGGCATTCTCCAAGTCACTCTAAAATCCAAAAAGTGGAACGTGGTACAAAATTAGAACTTGGTTGGTTCGTTTACTGAAATTAGCTAAAATAGAACCAAGTATGTGATTTATTCAATCCCCATTTTTCTCAAATATGACCTCCAACCTTGACGTAGACAATTCTCTTGGAATGACTTTTACTTTACAAATGGTGCTTTATGGTTGTTAAGTAACAAGTTTTTCGTGAATGGTTTTGGTTTTTTCTACAGGCACTTCAAACAAGCACCTATTGAGTATTGACCACTTGAATTTTTCTTAAGTCTTGACTTTGAAAATTCACAAAAAACACAAAAACTCTCCAAAGCATCAATTTTATTAAGTTGGTGGTATTCCAATACTTTCATAACATTTGTTCTATAAAATAAATTTGTACCTAACCTTCATTTTGGACCTACATGTACATATATTTTTTAATTTTTGGCTTTGGAATTGCACCACTTTCATGAAATTCTTGTTCCAAATTTTAATTTATTTGAATATTCATAGTTTCCCTTTCTCTATAAGGCAATAACAACACCTAATTGTAATTTTGTCTCCATTTGGACACACTTGTCTAGCTTAAATGAACAATAATCTATGTAATATGTTTCTACCTTAAATGCCAATTTCAAAAGATTGATGATATCCCATTATTGTTTAGTGTGGATTAGGACATGTGGCCCAAACTCAAAATCTATACCTATCCTAGTTTGTAGCCTGAAATTAGACTTTTAAAAAAAGAAAATATATGTCACATTTTGCAATTGTGTAAACATAAATTGCCTATGTAATGACATTGACCATCCATTTGAAGAAATTTGGGCCCTCAAAGTACTCTCTAAAATAGCCTTAATTGGGGGCATTAATTGGATTTAAATGCGTACTTGTCAAGGAAAGAATGATATTTCTTCCCTATTTCCACCTAAATTTTGACACCATGATGTTTTAAACAATTGCATCCCCTCTATTGGACAATGGAATGTCATGTACTTCTTGTCATTCAATTCCTTAGTACATTGAGGGAGTAGTTTATATAGAAAAGGACAAATTGGGTGGAACTAAGTATTGTCTAATGGCTGATGATGTTTGCTTAATGAAATGCTCCTTATTTGACAATGAGACACTAAGTACTTCTTGTCATTCAAGTCCTTGGTACTATGAATGAATTTTTTTATTTTGAAAAGTTCATGGGTACTTGATGCTCATGATGTTTGCAAAATGAAATGCTTCTTATTGGACAATTAGACATTAATTAGGTACTTCTTGTCATTCAAGTCCTTGGTACTATGAATGAATTTTTTATCTTGAAAAGTTCATGGGTACTTGATAAAATTCATACAAGGTAGAAATACGATTATGTTCATATTTGTCTACTTAGGTTATCATCTCTAGCCTTCCATTAACCCCTCACCGCCGGAGGGGACGAAAAGTGTCCTCTCATAGTCTGGCAGTAAAATTCAAAGTGATGTAACTTTTGCATCCAATGTCTGAATTCAATAAAACTTGTTGGTAAAGTTGCGCATATTATTCTACTTTCAGTGGTTAAATTTTTAGAGAAATACAAGATGTATTGAGTTTTTGAGAGCCATTCGAAGTTCACAGGTTCAATTTGAGTTTATCTCACTGCATTCTGATGGCTGCAACTTCGGGTTTTTTTTATCTTTCTCATCAAATGTTCATTTTCAATAAAAATTGATGGGTTTTGTTCCCAATAAAGCCTAGTTATTTTGGTAAAATTTTCATGTCAATCCAAGTTGTTTTGAATGATTGGGAGCAATTCGAAGTTCAAAATCCAGACATTTTTGCATTACAATGAACTTCGGCGGCTTATAACTTCTTCATACATGGTCCGTTTTCAATAATTTTTGTTGGAAAAGTTGCACATACTAATCTTGTTTATAAGATTAAAATTTCATATCAATCCAACAGGTTATGAGTGACTGAGAAGCATTTTAGTAGAGGGAGGTTCAGACATAGATGTGATTTTTTTGCTACTTTTTTCACTGTTTTTTGAAATTTCAAAACAATTTTGCAGACACAATGAGTCAATTGAATGAGATTTTTTTTCACCAAAGTTTTTTTCTTTTGGTTTGAATCACTTTGTAGTTTAAATTTTTTTCATTTGAGTAGGTTTAGAAATCGAATTTCACCTCCAAATGTGTTTTTAAGAAAATTTCAGCATCTTTTTTCAACACTAAAACATTGTAATCTTTCAATCTATATGGTCAAATGACCCCAAATGTTTTTCACACCATCTACAACATACACACTACAATATTGTACGGTTGAGATTTTCATACCTCACTGAGATTTAGACTTATAGGACTTGAAAAGCAAGTCAGCTTTTACACATGTTTGGACTTCAGGCGATGAGGGGTTAATAGCTTTGCATGTCAACTCTTTGAGGAGCTCTTTGAGGGTTCAAATTTTTTCTAATCTTACCTCTAATTCACTAATTGCACGGAGCCCGCTTGACTCCAATGCCACCCGCCGTCTCCATGTGCTGAAACTTGAAAGGTCATGTTCTTCCGCAGCCGGTTTCAGTCCAAACTTCAAAGGTGTGCTCCAGGTTTTTCGTAACTTGGTCCCCACCGATGTACTCGGATCCAGTCAATGCATGCCCATGCACGCCAACTGGACCAGGATCATTTCATCAGTCCGCCAGTCCGGCGTTTTGCAGCAAGTTTCGGGCCGTGTCCGAAAGAATTCTTAGGAAATTCAACTAAGATAACTGTAAGAGTGCACCGCATCGATTTTCTACAGTAGATTTTCCCGGGAGGTAGCAAAGCTAGGACGAGGAAATTCAGTCAGTTTCTGGCCAAACATGGCGCCGATTGTAGAGACACATCGAGATCTAGACGGACATCTAGAAATTCATGATATTTCGGGTCTGTGACCTAGCCTAGCTAACTAGGCTAAGAGGTGTATATATGTCTGCGCTTGTAGATTGAAGCTTGTTCTTTTTGTCGACTTTTGATTGATGGTGGGCATGGCCAGTTCGTGAACTGCACAAACTGGAATACGCTCGCGTTGCCTCGGGAGTTGGAGATTATTTTACAATTGTGCGAGTGGAATTGGAAAGAAGGAGGGTTATAGGCCGGATGGTTGACGCCGCCGCCGCTTGGAAGACTGGGCCTGAGACGAAGAGAGATGGATCGAACCCGAAATTTTGTTCGAGCTCATACAGAATCTTCCGTCAGTTCTCTCGAGGTAATTTTATGTTCTGAATCGCTTGGACTAGCTGGAGATAAGATTGAAGACTTCTATGTGCTTTCTAAAGCGCCATGCATTTCTCTGAAACCCTCAGAGAAGATCCTGTGGATCTAGCTAGCTACACTAAATAGTGAAATTAGGTTGCCCCACACTAATTTCTTGACATTTGACACTATATAAATATTTATAGGTATTATACAAGAATGCACTACTTTTGAATTAGATATTGTTGTAATTGGGACTCATAAACCTCCATGTGTACAAATGGAAAAATTTGTAGCAATATTTGTTGACTTTGATGGCTTGTAAAGTGATTTTTGAAGGGTAAGGCAACCTAATTGTTAAGGCAACCTAATTTCACTATTTAGTGTAGGTATTGTGGTCAACAAATTACCCTAGGTTGCTTCATCGTTGTTTGTAACATTTCTGAAACCAGAATTGGAAGCTCCTCCTCTGGGAGCAATGACGAAAGCTTATCTTGCTTGTTAAACACTGCAAAGTACGTACAATATCCTAGGGTAGTACCAATTGAAACCTGTGCATGCCTGAATTTTGCGGACAGGGACGATTGTTTTGTGGGCACTGACATTTTTATCTGCGTACAGTCACGATCGATCAGTTAAATTACTCGAGCGGTACGTGTGTACTAATAGTTTGGAATATTTGTGTCAAACACAGGAACTTACATCTGACAAGAACACGGACCTTTTTCAAGCACAGCCGTCGTTGTACGTGCTTTTCGATGATCTGAGCGAGTGCTGGGCTAGGGGTTCGAGCGTCCTTCCTTCCGCTGCATCTTGTTCATTGATTTTTGGCAGGAGTTGATCAACAGAGGCTAGCTTTTGGATTCGTTCCTCTGTCAGCAATTTTAGCTAGCCGAAAATGTTGTCTCACAAGGCGGATTCGAAGTGGGGCGTGAACAACATGAGCAAGGTATTAGCTCTAACGCTTCTCCTCGTGATGTCCCTCCATATCCTCACATGGACCGGACGCCGGGGTCTCATACACCTGCCATGCCCAATTGACTTCACAAATTCGGACAACCAGCTTCCGGTGTTGCTAACGAAGCCTGAAGCAGGACCTGAAGCTGCTCCAGCAACTCAGATACCGAATTCTTACTTCCCAGACTCCGACTCCGACATTTGGCATTGCAGGGAACACCACGTGGACGTCTCCTCCTACACCGACTGGCTTACCGGCAACTTCACCGATTCCCAGTCCCTCTGTGCCGCGCATCGCCAATCCAAGCTTCCCCTGCCCCCCGGCCCTCCCCGCATCGCCTTCCTCTTCCTCACACGAGGTCCCATCCCCCTGGAGCCCGTCTGGCGCAAGTTCTTCTCCGGCCATGAATCCCAATTCTCCATTTACGTCCACGCCCACGACGCGGATTACAGCTTCCCGACAGAATCTCTATTCCACAACCGCACCATCCCTAGTGAACCCATTCAGAAGTTCGATACCTCGCTTCCTGAAGCAGTACGCCGCCTCCTTGCGTACGCGCTTCTGGATGCGACTGTCCCGAACGCCTGGTTCCACCTCGCCTGCGATGCGAGCGTTCCCATCCGAGGATTCGACTACGTCTACAATTACATCACAAACAGCAACCAGAGCTTTGTGGAGGCTTTTTACCCGACTTCGCCGTGGTGGCGGTCGAATTGGAAAGAGAATAGCACTATGGTTGTCCCTGACAAGTTTATGCGCAAAGGGGAGTTTTGGGTGACGCTTCATCGGCGTCACGCCGGGGTTGTCGTCGGGGATCAGTACGTGTTCCCGAGGTTTCAGCACAACTGGTTCCAGTGGGGGTTGGCATCTGAGGTTTATGTTCCGACGTTAATGGCAATGGCGGATCCCGAGGGGATTGCGCATCATTCGCTGGTGTATGTGAACTGGTTGAATCATCCTAAGGGGGTGAGCTCGCCGGTGACGTATAATCATAGTATGGTGACGCCGCAGGCGATACGAGAGATGCAGAATCTCACGGTCAATAAGTATGGGTTCTATCAGTTTGATAAGGAGTGGGACGATAACACGGAGAAGAGCTGTGTGTATAACGGAGTGCCAGAGTCGCCGTGCTTTTTGTTTTCGAGGAAGTTCGTGCGGGATGACAGGGTGGCCGCGAGTTTGCTAAATTTGGCTCCAGTGTTAGGGTACTAGTGTGACCAGCTTTGATTTCTGCACATGGTCTGTGATATATTGCCAAGAGAACTGGTGGACGATTTGAGAAGGTTTAGAGTTCAGGCCAAGCATGCGATTGTAGACAGTGAAACCTCATTTTGTGGTCGCTGAGAGGGTTTGCATACACTCAATGCACTGTTGAATCTTACGACTTCGGCTTCCAACTTTGTCTCTCAGAAATTGAATGTCGGAAACGGCACTGATAGAGCAGTCAGTGTGCAGGAATTCAAGAATGTTATTTAGGACAAGCAGGTCCTAAGAAAGAGGTTCAGTGGAAGCAGTGAGGCTATGCTAACTACTACAATCCTCTCCGATTCTGTTTAGAAAACTAGGAATTCAAGTGACTTCGGTTCAGTTGTAGAACATAAATTTCCAGCTCACAGCAATTACATGTTACACAAACTTGAGAAGTCACGAGGCTTCCCAAACCAAGAGGGGTTTTAAACCCTTCAATGCAGGACAAAGAATCTCTCCATGCCAAGACCGATTATACCTAATGAATGACAAAGAATCTTATCACCCACGACAAAAGTGCAACTATAATGATGACCACCCATTTCCGATCACTTAAGCAATTCAGCCTACATGCGGCATGCAAAAAGTAAATAAACAAACTTCCTCGTCTAGAGAAATAGATTTCAGGGAGATTTCATGATTTCCTAAATGATTCCTCCTAAAAGAAAAATTATCAAGAAGTTTTTCGGGGAAGATTCTATTTGTCCAATATTCTCGACCTGCAAGTGGCCTCGAGCTAGAATGCCACATGAAGTACAGACACTCTGCTCTGCAACGATTCTAAAGGCTCCCAAGGACACACAGAAAAGGAAATCAATCACCAAAACAAAGTGTGACACATACACCAAACACAAGGCTGAGATGAGAGGGGAAATGAGCCCAAATGAGAAAAAAATAAACCCCCATTTACATAACGTCACAAAAAAATGACGTCCTTACAAAAATACAAATATTGAGATAAATTCGGTTTCCCACGTAAATTAAAAATATCGCGCAAAATTTAGGTACATCTCCCCCAAAGTCCTTAGGGTACGGATGAGAGTCCATGCTTCACTCACTCCAGAAAGGCGCCGGTGTTCAAGGCGTCCATACAACCACTGACGGATAACTCACAAGAGTTGCACGCCTCAAGGTTTTTTGGCAACGATCAAAGTACGCCGAGCAGTGGCCCCTAATACGGAAGGAACATACAGGAACCGTCCGTACTAATAATAATCACCGAAATAACCCCTTCAGCATGCAAGAATGTATTCCGAAATGTTCTGAATGCATCGAGCAAGTACCAGTACCGCATAATACACGAGATGACCGCGCTGGCGTACGAAAAAGAGCGGCAGACGGTGGGCTCAGAGGGAACTCTCCCGAGTCTCGTCTGCATAACGGTGTCTTGATATCATTCCGTGTACAAACTCGATTTGCCATTCTCACATTCCTAAACCAGCGGGATACGGCTGCGCTGCTCGCACGGGAAGACATTGCTGCGGTCAGCTGTTCATCGTTCAAATCATGAACGCATCCCGATTCGGACCATGACGCACCTCTACATTCTGAGATAGCTTCTCCAGAGAGTCGCATTCAATCCGATTCTTACCCCAACCGAGGATTCATGCACACATGCACCAACAACACACGTGATTGCCCACGACAGACATAGCGTACCAACAATCCCCGATTCGCAGACACATCGGCTCAAGTGGACTACGCGCCCACAAATTTTATAGAGGTAATCAATGAAAAATTGGATAAGTTGTAACCTATGACATTCAGTCTCTTCCATTGCTGTACACAAATCCGCTTGCCCATTTTCCAGGACACTCTCCTCTAAAAGGCGAAGAGTGAAAGAGTTGACACCACCTCTATCGATGTTAAATGAATCAATCTTCTTCATCCTCTACTTCTTCCGGAGCCTCGGCCAACCATGACAACCACTTGCCCACCTCCCTGATAGCCTGCTCAATCCACAAACACCAAACCCAAGTTTCTCAGCACCCGCATCCTCCCAGTGCAGAAACGACAAGCCCACAGAAACACCCCTCCCCTCCCCAGCACTCCAATACCAACAACTAGTAATGCCCGCGCTGTGGATTGCATATGTTCTTCCAACCTCAAAACCTCCACCATAACGGATCACAGCTTGCACACTAACGGCGGATGTACCCAGAAATAACCAAGGAAAACCCTTAATGGTTAGGACCAACACTCATTCATACGTCTCTCAAGCCCTCAAAAAGCAAGGACAGTGCGAATTCACCTTGTCTCTTCCTGGTGTGGAATCGTTAACGTCATCTTGCCAAGTGAAGTACGCCCTCTCGGAGATTACCTGACCAAACACACCACACAATCCATTCATACATCAAAGTCTGGAAAAGCCAAATAGAACTAGGAGCATTGGGTTCCGAGAAGGACAACAAACAACGAACCCGAAACCACTACGCAGGCAGAGGCTGAAATCATAAGAGGGAACACCCTCATAGTAAAAACTTATGCACACGCGGACACATCCAGATAAGCGAACTCGAAGACATCCGGTCGGACCAAGGACTCCAGACACTCCAGACACCAGGTCAAAACCATGAAACCTGCATCTCAAAATTTCTAGACCCCTACGCCCAAAACCTAATTTGGTCGACAAAATCGCACTAAGAAAGCAGATAAGAGCACACAAATCATCTGAACTCCACCACCATGCAAAGACTCACAAAACAAAAAAACAAAAAAACAAAAAAACACGTGTCGGACATGCGCCCCCTGAAGCACGATCTCCACTAACAACGACGAGACCATGCGACGATGGCGAGTAGGAGCTCATGTACCTCTTCCCTGTAAAAGTTGTCAAATAACTTGTGCATCAGACCTTGCGGATGGCCATACTCGTTGGCAAATAATTGAACTGCAATGATATCTGCACGCACACAGTATTCTCGTCAGAACCCGCACCCGCACGCACGGGTGACGCCAAATGCCACACCACCCCCGCTGGGGCGATCAGCGCATGCGATCACGGCTGCCACGGGCCCCATGTGCAGGGCTAAACATGGTTCAGCAGAAGCTACGCAGGACAAAGCCATTCAAACGAACGGGTTCCACTCCGACTGCTGCGAAGGACTGGTTCGGCCCTCCTACGATCCGATCCCGGGTGCAGACACTGGACAACCCCGCTCATTCAAATCGCCCCCACGAAAACACTAAACCCAAGGAAGCCAAAAGGCAGAGGAATCTCACATTGCAGTTGATTGGCCGAAGATGCTTTACCCTGCCCAGAAGCGCACTTCTTCAACAGGGGCGCATAGGTCTTCGTGTCCACCTTCAAACTAGCTTGCTGCGGTACAACCAACCAACAACAACACAATCAGGTCGACCACCATGCAGCGCCAAGTCCAAGTGTGCACAACAGCATGACTAGATCGTCCTGCAGATCCGTACTCCAGCACCGCATTGCACCCCTTCGTTCCATCCGGACCGCAACACTAAACTCCCAAGACCAAACGCACACGCAGCTTACAGCCCTCAAAGTACGACCGACCGCTGACAAACGCCACGAACATAAAGAACAAAACAGAACTACATCTTGGCATTCACGTGCCAAAGCGGAAACCCTCAGTCACTCACTCTCAGCCCTCGTGCATCTCGAATAACCCCCTCCAGCTTGCAACACAAAACACAGGCACAAGACCAACCCCGCCGACGAAACAGAAAGTCGCCCACGTACCGTAAAATCAGCTGAGAGGGGCTCCGCCACCGCATGTCTCAAAACTTGCGTCATGATCATTCGTAAGAACGAAGGGTCCCACGAGCTGCTAGGGACATTTTTCTGACAGGAAAACAAAACAATGCAAAAGGAAATGAGCAGACACCCCGCTCCACCGTCACCTCACTGTATGACTCAGATCTGGCTCTTGCAAGGCGTTCACAGTATGCAACTGCTGAAAAATCCACAAACACAGACCAAACGACCAATAACTGCGCCCCCAATAATCGTCTACGACACTCTGCACGACTCGGCAACTCCGATACCAAACGAAGAGGGTGGGTCCAGTCCAATTACCTCGATCCACTTCACAAGATCCAGTATGGGCTCTTTCCTGTCAAGCGAGTCTCTAACGTGAGTCTCTACAGGTAACATCTGGTAAAAAACAAGGAGTGAAAACATCAGCTCCATGGTTTCCAAGACGGAATCAACCACATCACTCGTTCACTTACACCGCAGCCCTCATCAAACAAAACATGGCCCTACTCTACCACCCCTCGCTGTCCCAAAGTAAAGACAAACCAGGTGTTTGCGACAAACAGGGGCAGCATTTATCCCACCGGATGCAGCTTCTGCAAGTTCTTCGTCGTCAGAAACGCCTCAAGCTTCGCACTCCGGTTCTTCTCCGAAGGGGACACAAAGTTCTCCACGTCCAGACCGGAACTCTTGTAAGCGCCCAACATCTGCTCTTCGCCCTTCTCTTTCCGGTACGTGTCCAGCACGGAGCCTACAATGCGCAACGCAAGCCCCTCCTCCCGGACTTCTCCGGGACTTTCACCAGCCGCTTCTAATAAGTTGCCTACTTCCAATAAAGTAAATACACCGACCGAAACTAATCTACCTAACAGGAATCCCAAAAATTCGGGAGCCTTGGGGACGTCCACTACTGTGTCTACGAATCTTGACAGCAAACGTTCCATCCTGCGCCCCAAACAGGAAACGGCAACGGCAACGTCACATCCAGACCACGCGTCTCAAACCAGCAGCATCAAGCATACAAAACGAATCCGCATCCATGGAAAACAAAGCGAGAGGGCTATCCCCAAGCGACCCAGGAAAAAAAACGTACCCCTTATCCAGCTGATCGTGAGACAAAAGGGGAGGCTCGTTTCTGTGCAGATGTACAAGTAACTTTACAAGCAGGTCTCTTTCCCTGTCTTTCTTCTCAAGAGACTCCGATACCCACGCGCACACCATATCAGCGTGGTGGTTGGAAGCACCCAGCTCCTCCACGCACAGTGCGGCTTCCGTCAAGTCTGCCACACTGCATGACCCCCAGTTCCACACGCCTTTTCAATACCCACGACACGGCCGAAATATTTCACCAAATACAATATTCAAAATCGTCCGACTGACTTCGCTATCCTGGTGGGTGCCAGAGGAAGCACTCAACAGCTGTGCGTCCGGGTCTGCACAACACAATCACGCAACAGACACAGAGTACTTCTACCAAAGGCGATACCTCAAACGGCTCCCTCATTATCGACGACCCCATATGCTTTCGTACCCCAAACCCCTGCATATTCCTAAGCCAAGTGGCTAGTCCGCACACACTGTCGCCAACAAACATCTCACCTGTAGTATTCATTTAAAGTCGATTCCCACTTCTTCCGAAGCTCGTCCCCGCTCAAAAGGGGCGGGGCGGTGGATGGACGAGGGGACACCAAAGGTGGCGTCGACTCGTTTCGCTGCGCCTGATAAGCGCTGGGAGCCGCAGTCGATCCGGTAGACCGATCAGCCACTCTCTGCTGTTCCGGCGTGCTTCGCAAGTCTCGCACACCCGGGCTCACCCGGTCGGCTCCCATCGGTCTGTCCAGGAGCGGCCTCTCCGCCGATCGAGGCCTCTCTGCGCTAGACGGACGCATCGGAAGTTCGCCTCCGAAATGTGATCTCTCTTGACCGAAACCCAAGACAGGGCCCGAACTCAACCGACGCATCTCGGTGCCCGACATCATCGGCGCCGCAGCATCCGACAGCGCACTCCGCCCGCTACTCAACGGTTGCTGTCGTACACCCACCCGACCCAGTCCGCCTTGGGGGCCCAGAGTGATGCTGCCTTCGTCACCACCTCTTTGAGACAGCGGCATTGGCACCGGTCGAACATCCATCAAAAGCGATCGATCCTCCATCCTCACGTCCTGGACGAAACTACCCCCACCGCGCATCCCCGCTTGTGGAGAAGGCGCCCTTCGCATGCTATTCATAGCTGGTCCTGCACGCCAAAAATCCGCACAACGTCACTCCACACGACACGACCGACAAAGAAAGACCACGTGCAGGTCTCCAAAACGTGGATGACACGAGCGCCCAAATAGGACCGTTCCTAGAACGTCTACATCGAATTCCAATCGCATTCTTGCAACAGATCGGGATGCACCGAAGAGCCCGCCAACACATTCAAACAACATCGCACACCACGTCCAGTTCCGAACCTTCCCATTTCACCATCCGACAGCATAGTCTCCCAAATGCAAAACGGCGAAAAGGTATCCATTGCAACATGCGTCGAGATCATCGGAGGAAACAATCCCAGAGACATCGGAGGCTTACCGGCTCCCATCGGACCGGGAGAATACATGGGAGACGGAGGGCCTCGCATGCCAAACTCGGGACCGGCTCCCATCCTTCCCCGAGACGACCCTCCCCCCATGCTGGGGCCGCGTCCCAAGCGATCCGCCCCACGCGCAGCTTGCTGCCGTTCGTGGACGGCATCTCGGTGAACCTCGTCGATCTTCTTCGGGCCGTCCACCTTCCTCCTCTCCTGCCAGTCGTTTCTACGAAGTTCGATGCAATCCTTCAACATAAATCGCAGACGGGACGAAAGCTTCATGTTGTTCGACAGGGATTCCATCCGCCGAAAGTAGACATCGATGTGATCTTTAGCTTTCGGATGATCGATGATCCGCCCGATGGTGCTCATCAACTTGCACAACGCCTCCACATCTTCCTCATCGGGATTCTGGTATTCACCCAGCAACTTCTTGATGCATTCGTGCATGATCCTCTCCGTCAGCATGCTCTTCTTGTAAAGCTCACCGATGAAACGGATGTTTCCTAACATCCTCCTCCGCGCCTTCAGACGTTTGTCCTCCCGCTCTTCCGCTGTCATCTTCACTTCGACGTGCGCTTCCTCATCCTTCTCCGCTTCCTCTTGTTCCCTTTCCCCCCGCTCAAATTCCTCCTGGCACTTGTTCAACAAAACGCGCTTGAAAGTGATCTTCTCGTCGTTCTCCGTGAACTCCGGCAAGTCGGCAGCAAGCTTCACGCAGAATTGCGCATACATCTCACAAAACGTCGGTTCCATCAGCGCTTTGTCGAAGATCTGCGATATCACGCCCGTCAGCGTCGTGGCGGAGTCGATGTTCGCTTCCTGAACCTGAACGAACAGTTTGTCGAAATTCTGCGGCGTCAGCTTGTTCAAGATCCCCTTGACCAGCCTCTGCTTCGCTTGCTCCTCGTCGGACACCTTACCCACCTCGTACCTACTCTCCGCCTTGTGAATGGCAGGGAGAGGAGTTCGCGGGGACGGAATCAGACCGGGACCCTTCCCGCCGGCCATGGGTTGTCGGAGCCACCGATCCCCATCCACACCGTTCGGGCTGCGACCAGGAGGACCCGGCGTCATGAAATGGGGCAGCGGCGCGTTCCCGGGACCCCGTGGAATCAAACCTGGAAATCCACCTTGGTTCATTTGGCCAGGCCATTGCTGCGGCACCTGGGTGATCAAACCCGGTTGCATGCCCTGACCGGGACGGAAACCACCTTGCATGGACATGTCCATGCGCGCATCCCCAGGCTGGTTCCTTCCCGGGGAAGGAACCAGACCCGGTTGTCTGATCCAACGATCCTCCTCGGCTCCCTGCTGCATGCCGCCTCCTCTCCGGTCTCCTCGTTGTCCCCCGCCACTCGCCTGCCGGTCCAGATTCCGCGCAGGGCTCGTCAGGCCTTCCACCCCCAATCGGTCTCGGTCCAAGAGCAACAGTTCCGCGATATCGTGCCGGATTTCGAAGTTCACAGGAAACTCCCTATTCTGGTCCCTGAAGGTGATTAGAAAATCACGGGTGTATTTTCGATCACCGCCATCCACGGGACGAACGACCGACATACTTGGCGTCGGCAGCTCCGCAGCGTCTTCCCAGTCATCCACCTCCTTCGGTAAAGTCTTGTCCAGTGTCGCAACAGGGTCCCTCGCATCGCTGCCCGAAAAACCCGTCCCAGAGACCTCCGTTCGCTTCACCTCCACGGACTTCTTCTCTTCGGGAACTTTGTACGCGTTGTACAGATCGGCCGTGTTGCCCGCGGCATCGGCTCGCGCAAGAAACTCCTTCTTCTTCTTCTTCTTGTTGCTAACTACTTTCACACCCTCCTGACCAGAATTCGGGTTCCCGACGATTCGAGCTTCCACTGCATCCGTTTCGCTCTCCAACGTCTGCACAACCTCGCTCACTTCCGTAGTCGAAATGCCAGAAGTGCTGCTCAACAAGGAAGGAATCTCCACGTCGGATTCCGATTCGGAGACCACGGACGTGGCGTTCGCCTCAGATTTATAAGAATTACTGGCAGTGGATTCCGCGTGTTCCAACGGTCTCACTTTCACCTCCTCCTTTTCAATCGAAACCACTGCGCTCAAACCCACGCTCTCCACCGCACCCGATGAATCGACAACGCTGGGACCCTCCTGGTCCACTACTCCAGTCGTCGAAGAGTCGGACTGCGAACCATTCTCCGCCGAAACAAACTCCACAGCCTTCGGAACCTCCTCGCCGAAGACAGACGGAACAGCCGCAGACTCCTCGGGCGGAAACACCCGCTTGTCCTCGGACGCAGACGCGTCCAAGTCCGGATGCGAAGGACTTCCAAGAATCAATCCAGGGGAAGGATCGCTCCGGACAATCGGTTCCTCCCACGCGTCAGTCACCTCCTCCACTGCTTGCACATCGGCGGACGAGATACCGGATTCCTCCAGCGCCGCTGCTTCGATCCCTACAGATTCCTTACTGACACCACCTGCCGTGTGCCCCTCGGGTACCGGAGTCAACGACTCCAGCGACTCTGTCACTGCGCGGGTGTCTTCGACCTGGGATGGCTCTCCCTCTACGCCCGAAACAGGAAAAGCCGCGCCTTCCACGGTTTTGTCGGCCGCTGCGTCATCCCCAGACTCCGATGCTCGGAGACTGACCGGCTCAACAACCTCGGCATTCTTCTCAACAATCTCAGACACGGTAGATTCGGGCTCCCTCAAGACGTCCCTGTCGTGAACCGGCACGGCCTTGGAAGGTTTTAGATCCGATGGAACGGTGTCACGCTCCACCTCGACATCCTCGGCCTCATGCCCAAGGCTCGAGCTGGCTGAAGTCGACTTTACAGAAAGGCTTACGTCTTCCGCAACGACCTCTTCCGAAGCCCTCCGCTCTTCCGACGCGGGCCCTGTGGGTTCGTCCTTCGCAAGCAAGGAAGAAAGACCAGTCGATCCAGAGGACACGTCTGAAATCACCACGGAAGTATCTGTTTTCAAAGAGCTGTCCGACTCCAAAGACCTTCCTTCCTTTCCGCGGCCTGGGAGACTCTGCACAGCACCGAACTCGCTCTCCTCTTTGGCTGCACCAATCCCTCCTGTCGCATCAGACGACGCGTTCTCCGAGCTCGTATCTGAGAAAGGACGACTAGGTGTGAGGACCCCAAACAACAAAAATGCACACAAAATCATTCTACGGCGTCGCCAAGGGCCCTGCAACGACCCGCTAGACTGCGCGTCAAAGGTGAAAGAAGAACCAGACTCCACGTGACCCAAGTCCCAAACATCCACATGCACTCGACCTGGAATCACGCCACTGCCCTCACGGAACCCATCCATACCTGAAAGAGACAGTTTGCTACTAGCTTTCGTACTGCCTGGCTTGGACTCTTCCGCCTTCCTCACGGGCGCATACACAGCACTGCTGCCATGCGCTCCAGATTGAGTCCTTTGCAAGCCTGGTTTGTGGCTGCCGGGAACACCTGAACCTGCCAAGTGAGTCTTATCCATCAGGTTCGGCCCACCCGCAACAACCACCTGGTCTGCATTCTTCTCACTTTCAAAGCCTTGATAACTTGCTGGATGGGCTTGTTGTTGTTGTTGCTGCTGCTGCTGCTGCTGCCGATGCCTTTCCTTCTTGCTACCCTTCCTCAAGGTCGAATTCCCGGACGTCTTTGCAGCTTCCACTTTCACTTTCTCGCCAAAAGTTCCTGCACCGCCTGTGCCAGGAGGAGTCACAACTCTCGGACTGACACCACTGGCATTGGAAGAACCCGTTACCTGCTTAGGAGGAATGACAGTCACACTGGGCCGATTCATCACAGGGGCGGAGGACCCCGGCGAGGTTAGGCTGCCTACTACGCCAGCATGGGAGGGACCAACACTGGCACTGGTAGAATCTACTCCTGCCGACGCATGCCCATTCGCACCATTCAGTGACCCTTCGCTACTGGCTTCACTGGCGGCGGCCGGGGCGGAACCCGACACTTCCACGTCACCAAACGTAAATTCAATCGACGAATTCGGTGAGGGAAGCACAGAGCTCGGGGTCAGCGGCGCGGGAGGGGAAACGGGAGGCACGCTCAAGCTGGGCGGCCTCCCGTTCGAGATGATCGGAGGGTTCAGCCCCAGCGGAGGTGGATTGGCTCTAGGGTTGGCAATCACAGGTGGGGCAGGAATACCCGAAACTGGAACCGGAACAGAAGGCGTCCCCACCGCCACCCCAGCCACGGGAGGCGCGCTCAACATCTCAACAGGGCCAGGGCCTGGAGTTGCAGACCCGAGCGGAGCCACGGACCCCAGTGGAGGGGAAACTTTGGGACCAGGTGGCACTGGACCGCTGCCCGGGTGACCAAAAGTCACACCTGGCCCAGGATGGGGGGGAGTGTAGTTGTACCTCACAGAAGGAGAGCTAGAAATAGGCGCGCCGGGAAAACCCGCCTTCGTAATCCCGGGCTGCTGGTACACGGGGGGAGGCTGAAAATAATAAGGACCCAGGTGAGGTGGGGGGCTGAATCCCACGGGGGCTCGCGTTTGAATCAGACTATTGCTAGAAACCCTACTTGCACTCCCCAGACCAGATGGAGCCACAATCTCTACACTCTCCTTCTTTACTGGATCCAGTTTCAGTTCCTCGTGAGTGTGTGGATCCACGATTTTTATGGCCCTGCTCTTTGGCTTTTGTGTCATAAACTGAGTGGCGGGAGGAGGAGCCCCATAGGGTACGGACATACCCCCGGGGATCTGGCCACCCATATTGGGTCCTAGCTGATGCGCCATTGGAGGCATAGCTTGCGCAGACAACGGATTAGCCAACTGGCTACCAATGGGAGTACCTAGCATTTGTGGATTGTGATGGGGGCCCCCCATCATAGGTGGTGGCGGATACTTCATGACTTGGTTAAGCCTTTCCGGCACCATCCCCTGCTGCTGCGGCATCGCCTGCTGTTGCAGCTGCTGCTGTTGCTGTTGATGATGGTGATGCTGCTGCTGTTGTTGATGCTGCTGCTGTTGATGCTGGTGTTGATGCACCAGGGCGTGCTGTTGCTGCTGCTGTTGCTGTTGCTGTTGTTGCATTTGGGCAATCTGAGAAGGAGTGGTCACACCGCACTGTTAAAACGTCGACGCAATCAAGACCCTACTCGTGACGAAAACTACCGGACCGCATACCTACACCATCCAGGTACCCATGCACTCTCGGCTCGGCCTAGAAGACTCTAAAGACGTTATTTCCGACCGAGGAAATCACTTGCTCCATCGACAAATCGACGAGGA
Source organism: Straminergon stramineum (assembly GCA_963920665.1). NCBI lineage: Eukaryota > Viridiplantae > Streptophyta > Bryopsida > Hypnales > Calliergonaceae > Straminergon > Straminergon stramineum. The sequence goes on from OY987263.1 coordinate 8,528,049, forward strand.
AAAGAAAAGGCCAACCCCTCTCCGCACTTCCATCGGCTGCCATCGACTTCGACCTAAAACCCCGTCTCCGACCTCGTCTACGAACCACACAGAGCGGTGCTTCCGCTCGACAAGCAAGGGGCTCTATTCAACTACGTGAAACATTCAAGAGGGCTTCTGCCAATACCTGCAGCATATGTGGACCTGGCATGTGCAGGTTGTTGGGCTGGGGATGCTGCGAATACTGGGAAGCCTGCCCTAATTGCTGGGGAGGATGAGCTTGAGCCGTGGTTCCCACCGGTGCTAGTCCTTGAGAACCCACACCCGCTTGCAAATGTTGCACCATCGCCGCTCCAGGTTGTTGGTCACTAGCACCAACCACATTTCTTACACCAACCTGTCACCGTCATGGCAAGCAACACAAGTTAGCAACAAACACAGCCTAAAAACCTGCAATCTCCAATTCGACACAACAAACGTAAGAAGAAAAGAACATCGTGTCAATGCACAAAAACACTCCACACAATGACCACCCTTGCCCAAAAGCAACCTGCGAATCCCGTTTATTACAATCCGTGATAACGACACAGCCATGCAGACATTCAGGCTCGGTCGAGCACCGTTCAAAATAGAATACCCCCGTCCACACACAAACATCACACATTCTCCAACACGAGCAAACGGCCACACACATGCAGGCTGGCAGCAGCGTGCAGAAGCTATCTCCCCAAAAAACCCACTCAGGAGCTCAAACCGACCCAGGTACAAGCGCCCAAAGTACCTGCGCATTCTGCTGCGGCCCGGATGCCAACACCGGCGTTCTTGGCAATGGTCGCTCAAAATGTGCCTGAGCTCACAACAAGCCAAAGATCATCACCACTCGTTCCAAAATCCACCACGGAACATTAACACTCCTGCCAGAAACGCACAATCTACAGTACTAAAAACCAAACAGGAAGTGCCACCACACTCACCTGTTCGCGCTTTTGCTCGTCCAGATTCGGTGGAGCGGAATTCGTACGTAATGGATACTATGCACACAAACACAAGCACAAGCGCATTTTCTCAAAACCCATGCACGCAATTATGTCGAAACGACATCGATGACACCAAATCTTCTAGCTAATACCGACTTTCTGGTGGGATCCACCAGAAGGTGGGTGCACGCGGACCACAAGTAAATCTCAGCAACGTCCGAGCAAGGCTAGGTGCAATAGATCAGCCATTTCCATCAATGACAACATTCGGACAACATCCCTCCCTCCCCTAGTTGACGCAAAACCTGGCATTGACAAAGGCCAGAAAGTGACAGAAACGGGGGTGGATTAGAACGCTTTGCATACAGGAGTTGCCGACGCTTTCCCACTCGTCGAAACGCCACCAAAGCTGGGCTCAAAACTCCCGAACTGGAAAGCAAAAGGATTCTGCGACGATTGCGAAACTGGAGGGGCTGCAGCTGCACAACAAAACCAACAACACGCCCCTCTGAAACGGTCAAAATCGCTGTGGCGCGGATGCAGACGATTCCTCCACACAAAAACACGCCGGGGAACAAGCAAGTTCTCCCTTGCAGCAGCAGTTGTAAGCGATCGCGCTCGAAAGAAAGAGATCACTCCACGCAACACGCCTTCATGTCGCATCCACCCCAAAGCCCAAGCGAAACGGAAAACCCACACGCATCGCGAAATCAAACACACCAAAAAATGAAAACGACGACTTACAGGAGGGCGCGCCAGCTTCCGAGCCAGCGGCCAGGCTCGTCGGAGGAGCAGGCGGTTTACTAGTCGGAGGTTGCTTGGAAACGCCCGGAGCTCCAGAACCTGCGTTTCCAGACGTTCTACCAGGCATTGTGACCTTCAAGTCTGAATTCAGCTGGGGACTCCCCATCTGCGAGTGTTGGTTTGGGTCTGCAGATCCCGCACCTTGGCGCACCACTGTTGCCGCGATCCAAAAACAACGTCAGCTGCTGTATGGCATCAGAACTTCTCACTCCAAATCCAATGCCCTCCATACGAATCGACACAGACGCCGAGACTCAAAGATCGCGTGGAGACAAGGCGCCGGAACGCGCCGGGCTCAACGGACCGTAGGCTCTGCCATGAGAACCCACGCACACATCCGCAACACATGCATGCATGCATCAAGCAAGAGATCGCTCACCTTGCTGCTGTTGGTTGTGGTGCTGCGGCAAGACCAGCTGCTGCACTTTGTTGTTGACACCGTGCTCCGGAGGCCCTGCGCCTCTTCCAGAGGCAGAAGGTCCATTTGCACGCTTTCCACTGCCACATATAAAAACACGACACGTGAGGACACATTCCAAGTGGACCGCAACATAGGTCCACACACGGATCCAAGGGGCAGGAGAGAGGCCGACCACGGACTCCAAAACATACAGCAGTCCGATCTGGGAAACGCCCCAACAGTGCTCCACGGGAATCTCCCTTTCCGGTTGGTGGACACTTCTCCCTCACACATCACCTACCCGGGACGAGCTGATCCCCATCGCATACGATTTCAAACCACACAGAGGCACCGGTGGCATGCAGGACCCTACAAGAAACCAAAACTCCCTGCACCGCCTAACGAGTAACTAATCCAAAGATAGTTTCGCCCTAGAGCGGTGGAAACCAACTAGAATTTCTCGGCATCGTCACCACCTCGGCAGTTTCCAGAGTCTCCACGGCCGACCAAACAGTCCACCACCACCGGGAGCCACGAGAAGTGAAGAACCAGGGGAGACACGCCCAAGTGCAATGCCAACCCTAAGTTCTTCCAAGCAAAAGTCTAAGACGCCGATGCTGCTGCAGCGGACACTTCTCGGGTACACGATGGTGCAGCTTTCCAAGCGATGGAGTCATGCTCCACGGCCTCCGACTACCCTACCCACGATTCTCGACGCGCAAATACCCGATCGCCCCTCGCCCACGTCAGCGGATTCCTTCTGCCATCGCAGCACGCAGGGAGGGGATCAAAGCTGTCCTTTCCTATTTCCTACTAAAGATACGCTCAAGTTCCCCCGCCATGCATACCCTAAATCGACGCTCGCATGCAATTCAGCGACCGCCCCGTGTTTGCGTTTGCGGAAGTGAGTTTCCACCCGGATGCTCGCCCCCGGAAAACCTTCGAAACCCTGGGATTGTCGCTGAACAGCACGGAGAGAGGGCGGGCGACTCCCAGACTACAGCGCAAGACGCGCAAGCTCCCGACGTGTGCACGCCGCGGGCTCCGGAGGAGGAACCCTAATCACCAGAAGAAACGACGATTCTACCGCAAACCAGAAGGCGACTACGCCTCGAGGCCACCACTCCATTCAACCCAAAAGAAACCTGGTCGCAAGGCCCCGCGATCACTCCAACGAACGCGCGCGCGCAAGAGGAACCACGGGCCACGGTATTCAATCAACCCCATGCAGGAAAGCTTACCCGCGGTTGGTGGAAGCGGCCACGGCAGTCGGGCGAGCGGCGGATGCAACAGAGGGAGACGGCTGCGGCGGCCCCGCACCAGCGGGCGCGCTGTTGAAGGGGCTGGGCCCTCCGCCCTTCACAGGAATCGATTGACCGCCACCGGCTCGCGAATGTCCAGCGCCACCGCCCGCTCTCCCAGCCTTTTTCAGCTGTGACTCGCTCCGGTCTCCCTTGCCTTGGTAATGGGACATATATGAGTGCTTTCGTCCCTCCCTTGCGCTTCTTTAAAAGGATCTACCGATCCGCCTACTGCCGCCTACGCGTGCGTCGTCCTCCGTCACCGACCAATCTTACACCAATTCTCTCGCACACATTTCAAACGAACCAGGCCCTACAGCTCCGCGGCCCGCGATTCCGACCAAACCCTCAGACTCCGCACAGGGGGAGAGTTGTCTCCGCCTCTGTCAAAATTGAGCGAACAACTACCCAAAAAGAAGCGGTGCAGTGGTCCTTCCACCCGGGCGCGCTCTGGATGCTGCCAACAGCGAAAAGCGAGTCGTGAACTGAGAGAGAAAATAAGAACGCCGAGGTTCTCCGGTCCACCGCACCAAACCCTAACGATCACGTCTTCGCAACGTTCCAGGATGGAGGGCAGAGGAGAAAGGGAAGGTAGAGAGGAGGGAGAAGAGAAGAGGAGGGAGAAACAAACGCCGAGAATTCACAAGGCGTGCGTCGGCATTCGGCGATGGCGGAGATGGTGTCAATGTTGATGTGAAACAAAACTCTGCAGCAAAACAAGTAACTCCAAGTCTGCTTGGGAAGAGAGAGCAACCAATAGAACGGGCTTCGCTTCCCCCTCCCTAGGGTTCGCCCCGACCGACCGACCACCGGACGGGGCGCTGGTTGGATTGTCGTGATTAGAACGGAGTGGAGCGCGTAGTTCTAATCACACGCACGGCACTCAAAGAGTTAAACAGAACGAGTTGAAGGTCTATTTTTCATGGAGAGGACTTTAATTTATGTGGAATTGATGAGACATGGAATGGAACATAGTGATGGCTTAATGTTATTTCATTGGGTAGGGGCTCTATTGCCACAACATGTAGGGTCAACTTTAGAAGTTGTCACTTTTCAAAGGTTTCACACTAGCCTAGTCTAATTGATTGTTGGATATTTTTTATCCTCTAGAGTTTTTTGGATGTGGACTTCAAGATTTGGAATGTACGACTGCTTTCAAGAAATGAAATGGAAGTACAAAATGTCAAAATACTATGATAGTTCAATATCATTTTGGTGGATAGGACACAACATACAAAAACAACTTTAGTAGTTGTTATGGCTACTGGTTTTATAATGGCCAAATGTGATATGGCACTATTTCACCAGGGTCATACTAGTATTGTTTTGTTTTTATTACTATAGAAACAAAAGATTGGTGTAACACAAAATTGTTGATGTGGTACTTCTTTTTTAACTTCCCACGCAAGACACGTGTGAATGTTGTATTCTATATTTGCTAATGAATTTGGCTTTTTATTTTAAAGAGCATTATTTAGTGCTACTTGATTTAGGTTAGGCTATCATCCAAAATAATGTAATGTACATTTATGGTAAAAAACATTGGTAACCTTAAATTTGTATTGGTATTGTGCATGGTTTTGAAGGAAGTAGTGTGTAGTATCAATAAGGGAATGTCACAGAAAATCATATGGCCTACTTAGTATTGTTCTGTGGACATGGAGATGGACTTCTATGAACTTTAGGTTATAGGTGGAGCTATGTACATTGCATATATTTGAATTTCAAAACAAAGATTTAGTGCATGAGACTTTTACTACTTCAAATTGAGAATTGCAGAGCTCTTGTAGACAACCAATTCTATGTTCTTCACTTTTTCCTTGGCATGCTAGGTTCAATTAATGATGTGCATATACTTTGTAAATTTTCTCTATATCCTCTTGTAGTTCCTCTTCGTACCTTCTAATTATATGAAGTCTATATTGTATCATAATCTAGAAGAAAAAAAACACAATATTCTAGATGTTTGATTTGATACATTTATACTGGTTGCCAGTCAAGTCTTGTCCAAAAGCATCCTTGGTAGGGCACATGAGCCTTGCTATCAAAACATTTGCTTGAAAAAGAATCAATATAAGTTGAACTAGAAGTTCATTGTTGCCTTTTTACTCTCAAGGGTTTGTAGGTCTCTATTCTCCCTTTTACTCTATACTATTAAAATTCTCGTCAATACATTTATAGCAAGTCCACTAGGAATTCAAAGAGAAGAATTCAGTCATTGTAATTGTTGATACATAAAGTGACCTTGTAAGTGTTCATTTCTTTTAGTAGTGAAGCACATTGTTAAATCTGATTGAAGCACAATCAAATAGTGACATCCAATGCCAAAAGCTCTATTTTGATCTTAGAGAATGTACACTCTAAAATTTGGATAGAATTTTTGGACATGAGTTTGCTTGTGCCTAACCCCTAGAGTTTTTTTACTATGTTCTCTCTAGTAGAAGCTTCAAAACTACCATTTCTCGTCCAAGAAATGAATTTTAGAAAAAGTAAAAATTTTTGGACTTAGGTAACTAGATATCTTATAGAACACTAGCTTAATAAAACAAAGACAAAATTCCAAAAATTTCCACCACATAGGGTAGAAGGTATAAGAATTTGGATTGACAAATATCCTTTTTTGAATTTATTTTACACTGGATATAAATTTTTTTTGTAAAATATAGTAATTCAAAGTTTATTTTAGAATAGAGAATCCATAATTGACCACAAACTAGAACTTCTACTAACTTTTACTCATAAACCAAAATAAAATGATTCAAAGCTAACCACATATATAAACATTTAGAAAATCAATTATGATTTTCTTCGTCTATGAAGGATTTATTTCACAAAAGATATTTGAATTGCTCGAGTAGACCTTGGTGAAATGGTCACATATCACATGTACCAAGGAGACAAATTTGAGAAGTAGATTCAAAAATCTCAAATCAACGTAAGTGCGATAAGGAGTAGGTTCCTTTTAGAAGGAATCCCACACCTTAATTTTCAAAATGTACTACTAAAAATTGAAGGATAGAAATATTCGACACTAAGTTACATTTGGCCATTATAAAACCAGTAGCCATAACAACTACTAAAGTTGTTTTTGTATGTTGTGTCCTATCCACCAAAATGATATTGAACTATCATAGTATTTTGACATTTTGTACTTCCATTTCATTTCTTGAAAGCAGTCGTACATTCCAAATCTTGAAGTCCACATCCAAAAAACTCTAGAGGATAAAAAATATCCAACAATCAATTAGACTAGGCTAGTGTGAAACCTTTGAAAAGTGACAACTTCTAAAGTTGACCCTACATGTTGTGGCAATAGAGCCCCTACCCAATGAAATAACATTAAGCCATCACTATGTTCCATTCCATGTCTCATCAATTCCACATAAATTAAAGTCCTCTCCATGAAAAATAGACCTTCAACTCGTTCTGTTTAACTCTTTGAGTGCCGTGCGT